>CM042428.1:30386110-30731110 GCA_023631565.1 Gymnocephalus cernua
CAGCACGAAAATTGTGTTGTAATCATCTGTCATATAATGGCAAATGGGATCAAAGAGCAGTCGTTAAATATAAAACTGAAAAATGAAATGACTCATGAATATCACAGTGTGGGGGTGTCTTATTACAAAATTGGCACTGCCTTTCCACTTTTCTCCCAGTTGTTGTTCTTTCCCTCCATTTCTCCCTATCAGTACAGCAGAAGGAGAAAGCCACAGTAAGGGTGTATACCACTTTAGGAGCATGTGCCACAAAATACAATCCAATGACAACGATAGTATTTGTTTAATGCTTTATAATGTTGAGCATTTTATTAATAATAATAATAAGAATTAATAAATAAATAAAAAGTACATTACAATAAAAGACAGAGGTAAATAAGATCCAGAACTTAACATATAAAAATATGCAATAATAAAAATAGTTACCACAAATACTATTAGCATAGGACTGTACAGGTGTTTGTGACATGTATGTACTTTTGATACCAGTAAAAGGCAACTTCAGACGAGTGGACATTCAGTCTCCAGAGGCTCCAGTGACTATCAGCAGTGTTGCAGTATTGCATTGCAGCATTAAAGAACCCCACCCCATTTTGATTTTTGCAGCCAAAGCCTATGTCATTCTACAAGCATCTCTGACCACTGCGGAGAGCCCGAAGCACTTCCACTCTAACAGAGGAGAGGCAGCAACAGAAGCATAATGCAAATTGTTATGACTGTGGCTGCATGAGCTTTTTATTACTGCGAGGATGGCAGCAGTAGTAGCATTTTATTATTCCGGAGTTGTTTTGGAATAACAACTTAGGACCGAACAACTTGGGGCCTAACCTTAAACCAAGTCTTCAGCCTAAAATGTAATTATTTACATTATGGGGACTTGCATTTTGTCCCCCAAAGGAAGGCAAGCCCCCACAATGTCCCTGTTTGCCAAGGGGGATCCTAATAAACTAAACTAAAATGTGACTGTGTGAAATGATTTATGTCCTCACAACATGACCCCCCCCCCCCACACACACACACACACACACACACACACTGTAAGTTACAGTGACACACCCCCTCTGCACTAAATGCTTTGGTCTGTGTGTTTTTTTCAGTGACACCTAACTAGTGATGACATGCTAGAGAGAATGAGCCACAACCTCTAGCTTTTATACACACACACACACACACACACACACACACACACACACACACACACACACACACACACACACACACACACACACACACACACACATACACACACACACACACACACACACACACACACACACACACACACACACACACACACACACACACACACACACACACACACACACACACAATCCACTCAGGAAGGGACAGGAGCAGGTGGTGAGCCAGGGGTATGCTCTAGTTCTGGCAGGGTATTTATAACCTGCATGAGCAAGGGCTGTCACCTCTAAACAGCCATGAAAATGCTGAAAATAGGTGCGGGAAAGAGAGTGTGTGTGTGTGTGTGTGTGTGTGTGTGTGTGTGTGTGTGTGTGAGAGAGAGAGAGAGAGAGACAAAGACAAAAAGACACTACAAACAACATAAAGAACTCCTGGACTGGTTATGTATGACATATTTCATTCCTCTCCACTGTAGAGTCCACCCATTCAGTTGGGACTATGTTGTCATAATTTGGCATGGTTAGACACACGCAAAGAAATTCAGACATACACACAATCAGGGCTTTAGGGGATTTGAAGCCACATGTGATCTGAGTAATGTTTTTGTTCCAGTAAGATCCAGAAGTGTACTGTGCAGCACCCTGCAACATTATGTGAAAATACAGTGACATTACTTATAATTACTTTTCTTTCTGTTTGTCCTTTTACTCTGACATGCGAGAATAACAACATTCTTGTGCGTAGCCTTGGTACAGACACTTTTTTTATTAGAAGTCTCTATAAAAGTCCTCCAGAGGCTTTACGGGGCTTGCTCCTAAATCCATACATGTTCCTAAATAGAGCCAGCAGCCAGGCAGACGGCGGGTCAGAACCGGACAGTAACTTAAACCACTTCCTCTTGAACCTTGACCTCGCCCCCAAGAGACATGATTAACAGAGATCAAGTGGATCGTCCAATGCTGTCCAAATCTATTTTCCTCATTCATTGCAACTGATCCCTTTGAGTGCAGTAAGAATGCCATATTTATGAGGCTGTCAAAATCAAACTTTTGACAAATCTCCTCTCTATCCATGCTTCTGATGCAGGTCTAAAATGGGACCTGCAAAACACACATTCATCCTTTGGTATGCAAGCATGTGCAGCACAAGATGCTTCTGTTCTATTTGATGCTGGCAAGAATACAGAGGAGGAATATTTCGTAAGAGAGACGGAGAAGTGCTTTGGATCTAATTTGGAAACATAGTGGTAATTCTTTGGATTCCTTTGGTTGATGTCCATAAATAGTATGTGGTGAATGTCGTATATAACAATTAAAGTTCAGCTTCTTCTGCTGAGTCAAGCGACAAACACTATCTATGGTTATGCATGGCTATTTGAAACAACTGCAACAACAATGTACATCCAAACATCCAGGATTTCTATCTTGATTACTTCCATCATGATCTTTTACTCTGTTCTTCTTTGGCTTTTTGCCTTTAGCAACGAACAGACTTAACATACTGGATGACCATAAGAGAGACAATTTTGCCATGTACAACCAGAATGTTTACAGTTATATACTTACCTCAGCAAGCTGAAGGATTCCAGGATGCACCTCAGGGTCTGCCTTTATGGGGATTCCTCCTGTGTCAGTATCACGTCCATGTGTCTTCATCCTGCCGGCGCTGGTGCTGTGAATGCACCCCATACTTCCAGCAGACACCTCTGTTGCCTTGTGTCTTTAATTCCCTCAAATCTTATCCCGACTTCCACACAAGTGCTTTGCTCCAGAAGGTCCTCTTCTCCTCCTCTCAGCGCTTCATGTCTTGAAGGGCCTCCTTATGTTTCTGCGACAGCTAACGTCTTCCTCTCCAACATGTTTCTTCTTCCCCAGTGACTCCTCACACCTCTGCCCTTCTCTCTGACAGCTTATCCTGCCTTGAAATCCACCCCAGACAACTTCCCCCCCCCTCCTTTCCCGCTCTCCTCTTACAACCCTTCTTTCACCCCTCCAGAAAGTGTCACCAAGCACAGACCCTCCACTCTTTCCCCACCTCTCCTCTTACACTCTTCCCCGTCCCTTGCTCCCTGGCTATCCTCACCCTGAAAGCATACACGCACCACCTCTCTCTTCCCTTCCCCCTTTCCACTTGCCAATACCTTCGTCTCTTCTTTTTTCACCTCTACAAACTCTCAAATGTCTCGTATGCCACTCTCTTCTGCTCCACACTTACAGACCCTCCAGTCTTCCCCTCTCTCTCTCTCTCTCTCTCTCCATCAGGCTCTCTTGCTGTCTCTCCACGGGGGAGAAGGGGGCAGCTGTTTTGGCTTGTTGATGTCAGGCCCTTCCCCTTTCCTTTGGCTTCACTTCAGCCCCTCTCACTCTCCTCTTCCTCATGGGGGAGTGATTAGATAGAGCTTCTTTCACACACGTCATCCCTCTAGACTCTGTAACTTTGCACATGAGAACATACTGTAGGCTTGATCCCACTTCTTCCTCCTGTCAGCTTGCAGTAAACAGGATGTGTCCATATCTCTCTTAAGATGTGAAAATGCTAGATGTAATGAATAATGAAATCAAGGACCCTGTTTGATAGGATGCATAACACCAACATTAATGTCCTCTCTTTTATTCCCTCGGTTGCTCTCCACTGAAATGAAAAACAATGATAGGCTCTGTGCTTAAATCTTAGATCTGCTTCTCCCGTCGTTGAATTCCTAAAGCGCTCTCTGTAACACACACACACACACACACACACACACACACACACAGTATTTCTCCAGACAAAATACTGCTTCAAGCTGGAGGTTTTAGGGTTGTGAGGGGAAAATCTGCAACAATAAGCTCTTTCTAAAACCATGTTTTTGGCCTCCAGTTAGACCATACAAAGGGCTCCTTCGTTTTGAGTGAGACAAATCTGTGGCTACACGCTAAATTAGGCGACAAAACCATCAACATGCATGAAGAAGTGCATTAGTAACATTTTCAGCAACTTCACAGATGCCTCTGTATTTCAGTTTGTGTCGACATCAGCAGACTCAGTGTAGTTGACCATGACAGATTTTATATTTAAAATGAGTACTGAGCAAACTTCACTTGATATACAATACAATACTTTATTGTCAGTTTACACTGAAATTCACTTTGCGTTCCCGAGCAGCTCCGCCTAAGAAGAAAAAAACACACATACATCATCTAGGGACCTGAATGACGCAAACCCGAGTCATGTTGTGGCTTGAAGTGGAAGGAAAGACCCTCCTGTGTGGACCAGCTGCTGATTCACATGGCAACACGGGTGGGGGCTAATGGTGGTGGGTGGTGGCTATAGGGTGCACATACACACAGGTTTAAACTTCTGAATGCGGCCCTCTTTTTACTGACACACACAGGATAAGTATTTTGATCTTTAAGTAGCAGTACTACAATGTCAAAATAGCATGCATTAATGTGTAAGATAGAGCACTAGATGGTAGCCTTTAATGACTAATACACAAATGAGCTGTTGCTGATCCGTTTAAAACTTCAGAATAATTTCTTTTGTTGAACATATGCACTTATGCACTTATGCACTTGTATATGCGAATATCTTTACATATGTATAGGCATTTGTGTCATTAGGAGTTAGTGTTACAACCATCCCTATCCATCTGTCATTATTTAGCTAGGTGTGGCTGCAAGGTGCTTTGAAATTAGCATCGATGAAAATACCTCACATTTTCTAATCTAATACAGGTTACATATTTCGAATTTAATTAATTCTAACAACAAAATCTGTACTAATCAAAATATAGACTTGCTCCAAAAAAATTACTTTCATACCTAAAAATCTGCATACAGCTATGATATTTCACATGCAAGGTCAGAAGGAGGTGGTCATACATTAAATTGATCTCATGACCCTTTCTTGGTAAAAGTGCTGCTGTTACAACCATGACTGGTCTTACCTACTTAAAGTGTGCACGATTACAGTACTTGACTAGGCTAATATACTTAGTTATTCCACCACTGGACACACACACTTTGTAACCTCATGATGAAGAGGAACACTTTCATGCAGAACTACACTGAATGTACAAACTAGCAGTGACAATATCCTTATTTTGCTTTACCCTGTTTCTTTCCTCTTAGAATGGCACCTGAATTCAGGTTTACATTTTCCAGATTTCCCTTAATAGTGCCACCATTTACAAAGAAAATAAGCAAGTCTTTTGTAGCTTTCAGACAAAGTGATTCAGCATCTCTCTGTATCTCACCCACGCACTTGAACTATGCTCCCTGAGCAGCTACTTCAATATAACCAATTTACTTTAAAATGATTGAACTCTGTAAACAAACAGGGCCGATTTGTTCTTAACAGTGATAAAAGAAGTTAACTCTGATGTTCATTCACCGAGCTTTGACATACACAAACTCCTTCATAATAAGTCAAATTATTTCTCATGATATATTAAACATTTGAATCTACATTATCAGGTATTTTGGATGCTACACTGACACATGCTTGTTCCATCACCAGTTCCACTGTTAAGTGTCTAGTATGCTGATGTCCATTAAAAAGAGTGGCCTGCTGCTGAGGTGTCTGGAGGAGTCCTATCTTACTGCCCTCTGTCTGTGTGGGATGTGAAGCTCAGCAGGATCCTAACCAGTTGCCACCACGAGTCCAGCCCTCAGCAGGGGGTTGAGACTGAAGAAATACCGTGGAAATGTTCTGTCTCACAGACCACACCAGGAGAACAGTAAGCAGAGAAAAATGCTTTGTTGTTGCATATAAAATGATGCGTTTGAAGATGCAACTCACCATCCTGCAACTAGCTCGGTTTCATGGTTCATTTAGAATGATACGCCGTCAGACAAGTGTTAAGGGGGTAGTTATGTTATGTTTTTTTACAGTCTTATAGGCCCGAATCCCTACAGTAATGCATACATAAATACACTTAACTACATTCTATTTTAATGCACATTATGACTCCAATTTATTGTAAATTGGAAGACAGGTTCATGTAATCCCATGGAAATCCTCACATCCTGCTATAGGCAACTTCAGTTTCCCCAAATATTGGTATTGCTCACTTCAGGAAGAGTGAATGATTTAGACAGCTGTGGAGACTCTTTAAGACGGCTGGAAACAACCATTATAAGCCTTTAATTGATTTGATTATTTCATCAGAAGGTGTAGAAATAGAGAGACATTGGTACAATGATTTGGGATAATAGTAATGGCACTTGATTGATTCTCTAGGAGTGAGAATCGTGTAGCATCTTGTTTTTCTTTCAACATACAAGTCACTCCTTCAATACTATGTTCTATTACGGCCCCCTCTCGATATACTGTGAACCAGTTAAGAACAAACATTAAATCAGTACTTTGTTGAATAGTGCACACGACAAATCTTTGTAACCAGTCTCAACATTCATTACTTAGTATTGGAAGACAGGATTTTTGACAAATTCTCATTAATAAATTTTACCGATTTAAAATTATTCCACAATACCAAATTATTTACTAATAAATAAAAATGGCTTATAATGAATAGTTGTGCATTTCATGTGGAAAGTATGTCAATGTAAGTTAATAAGTCAGTTAAACACTGGTTCCACTAAACAACTGTCATATCAAACCTCACCATACTTATGATCCACAAATATACAAATTCATTTTTTCCCCACTTTTTCCATTTATTTATTACAATTAATTCAATGTTATCCATCACTTTTCCATGTGTCAGCTACTCACTGTTTCCCATTTAAAACAAGTCCAGTATGCGACTATCCTTAAGAAGATGAATAGTCCTGAAGGGGAGGGAGGATGGGTGTGTGTTTTGAAAGTAAAGGACAGTTTTGTAGGAGGAAAGGAAGGAGGAAGTGATGTCCTCCCAGGAGCCTCTTCCATGTGAGGAGTTTTTTTTTTTTCATAAGCTATGTGAGATTATTTTTTATTCTGCTGTTGTTTTTGTCCTCTTCTTGCGCTTTCGGGCCTGGTCTTATTTTCTCTCTATTCTACGTCCTCTGCGTCGTCTCCTTCGTCTCCGTCCATTAGCAAAGCGGCGTACTTACTGGCTGAGCTGAACTTCTGAAGGCAAAACAAAACAGAACCTGGATCAGTACAGTTGGCCTTGGATGCTAAACAAATTAGAGCGTAGAGAGAAGATTTTAATGTTCACAAGGAGGATGAAACATCATTAGGGACAATAATTTCATGACTGATGAAGGGCGGTTTATTGCAGGAAAAAAAGAGAAAAAAAGGGGATGTTTTAAAACCTATAAAAAAAAGGTACTGGGGAGCACCGGTACTTCAGGCTTTAGGGAAACCCTTTATGAAGACTAATTTAGGTGACGTCAATGTCTGACTAATCCTTGGCAGTGAAGGACTTACGGGGATTGGGGTTTCTTCGAATTTCTTTGGCTCTGGGGGTGGTCTGGAGTCTCGGTCTCTTCTGTAATCCTTTCTACAATCAGAGCGAACACTGAGGTTAAAATTTATTGGTAAACCTCGGTGCTGGAAAGTTGACCCTCGCTGTGGATCCTCAAACAAACAGCTAAAAACACAAACTAAAAGGAGCACACATTTTGCTCATTTGTATCGTCTGAAAACTTACATCTACATGCTGCTTGGCACTCAGTTCACACCGTGCTCAGTTCTCATGTTCAGAAAAAAGGACAAATAAAATTCAGAAATGTCCCAAATTTCAGGCCAAATTGATGTTGTACTGTTGCTGTTTTAGCGCCTAAATGGATAATTCCCCGTGCTACAGCATGGGGATTATAACTATTTATAGAATAAGTAGAACAAGTTAAGTATTCAATGTGCACACCGTAAATCATGGTGTTCTTGTGTTCCTAGTGTCCACAACACTAGCAACAATGAATGCATCACCAGTTGTACAACTGAGCATAGGCCATTCTTTACAGATGCCCAGTAAATGTCCTCCTTGTCTGATTAAGAACTTTGGAGTGGCTAGCTTTGGATGGCTGACCTGTCTGCCTCCTTTCTTCGGTCTCTGTTGGGCCCCTCTCCTCTGCCCCGCCCTGCTCCAGGCCCTGCTGGCCCCCCTCGTGCCCGTGGGGGCCCCCGGTCCCGACGCACACCGTCAGCCTTGTTCTCATCTTAAAGGAGATGCCAGACAGTTGAGTGAAGGGAGGTTGTTGGACTTTATACAGTAGACTACACTCAACACACTGCAGCATAAAAAGCCACTGGGGTGAAATATAATAGCGTTTGTCACTGATATAAGGCCAAATGAGGTGTACAACTGCTTGAATGCAAGCTGAGCTCGTACAGTGTAACTCATTACATTTAAATTTGATATTGGCTTAAAAGTTTTGCCAAAGGTTTACAAAACAGTAAACTAACAAAAAAAAAAAAGAAATCTGAAAAGGTCTTATCCTGATACAGCACTGCAAACAATTGAATAGGTATTCAATGTTTTCACAATTGGCCAGATAGCTTTGAGTGTGATATAATTCTTCCAAGTCAGAATTGTGGTGCATGTGCATTTTATTCTGCACCATATACTGTAGGTCACTTTGATTATTTGTATACCAATGCAGACTAATAATGTGAGACATATTTCAGTGCTCCCCTTGTTATGAATAAACTCAGCAGAAAGATGAGTTCATGACCAGCTCCTGTCAGAGACACTCACTTTGCCAAATATGTCCACTATGATACAGGTACAAAGTAGTGTGAAATGCAAGGATAACAGCTGCTCTTGCACGTCGTCGTGTGCATGAGCCAGTCTTGATGAAGTTGCATTGTTTCAAAAATGTTAAAAACATGTATGAAGGAAGAATATCACTGGGTTTAAGCTATGAGCTGAGGAACAAAAGATAGCTAGCTGAGGCTAATTTATACAGTATAAACACTGCAGCATTATGCTGTCCATCTCAGCTAAAAATGTCTTGCTGAGTCAAGTGATTTTGTATGTATGTATGTATGTATGTATGTATGTATGTATGTATATTTATTAAGTTAACAACCTGGCGTTTCCACTGGTCCGAGACTGTGCATTTTTTGCCTCACCAGTAGTAGGGATCTAAGAGTGGCTGCCGACTTGAGTCTATTTCAAATTCAACATATTATTGCAGATGTTTGCAAGTGCTTTTTGTTTACATACATGTCTCCCTTCAGTTTCCCTTGTTTTTGTTGAGTCCTTTTATAGTTGTCATGGTGTGTTCAATTGTATTCAGTCCACATGCTGAGGTTGGGTTTGGGTAAAATCCCCCACTCATCACAATGGCCTTACCTTTGTCAGATCCTCTTTCATCTGCAGAACTTGGGGAGCTAAAGAGAAAATAAGAACAGTCAGGAAAAGGTATAAAGAAATGTACTTTTCTACAAGTCTTTTAATGGCTAATTTAGGGTTGTGAGCAGCGCATTTCTGAAAGTAGTATAGGGGGTTTTCCATACACGTGCTGTTTTGGCTTGACTCGGTGCGTCAGCCCAACATGGCAGGGATTTCCATTTCCATTTCAACAGGGCTGCCCGCTTTGCCAGTAGCGTGGCTTGACTTGACTTCTGAATACAGCTCTGTAGGTAGCTTTGTGTATTTTGGCCGTTTTCATATTTTGAAACATTCTAATGTCACAGAAACCACTAAGAGTGAATCTTGCGTCTACAATGCGTCGTTTTGGTTGCGGTGCTCCACACAAATGTGGCACCCACTCGCCTGCTGTTACTGCCGGCTCTCTGGAACTTGTCTGGCAAAAGGCGCAGTTTCGGTAGCACGGAGGTCACCGGAAACCCCTGGTAGACAATAACCTTATATTTGTAGGCTCATAAAATATACCCGCATTTAAGAACATGCAGTTCTTTTAGAAGCCATTCAGAAGCCAGTAAGCCTGGTCAAGCATCACGCATGCAGCCGGCTGATCCATGGCTGTAGTGGTCAAAAGAGCCGACGTAATACGGTGGATTAACATTTCATTTCCTATAAATTCTTCACAATAAAAAGCTGTTATTTTGTTATCTTAAAGCTTTTATTATGAAGCAGGAAAATTAGGAAATGTTGAGTTTTTATTAGCTGTAACCAAACATGACTCCTATACAGCGCAAACATGAATCTGTGAAATAAAGCAGATATCTTTAAGTACAAACAGGGACGCAGTAGAAAAACTAAACTTCAAACCACTAAGATTCAGCTGGAAAGTACAAAAAAGTACTTAGAGCTGAACACAGAGACTTTTAAAAATGTCTCTCTCTCTGGTCTCCTGCACAGACATGAGTTGATTATCGCAACATTTGAGGGGGAGGAGGGGGCTTGTTAGGTTTGGCCATGACTGGCGAGGCGTCACCGCAACTCTGGAGCTGGTCAATCTCAGTCATAACTCGGAGCGCTGAAGCTGGTAATGAAAACACAAATCAGCGCGCCATGGTTCGACTCAGTGCAGTCAAAAGTGCCAATAGAAAACCCCCATACGTCTCACTTGAGTTCTCACCGGAGCTTGGGAGGAGCTGAACCACTTGGGGAAACAGGAGAGACTGGAGGTCGTCCATCACCCTCGCTAGAGCCTGTGCTGGCTGCACTTCTCTTGGCCCAGACGTTCTCCTTTGGAGGAGGTGCAGGCATCACCTTCAACGGCTCCTTGGAGGAGCTGCTAAGGGGGGGCAGCGGGGAGGTCCCGGGGGAGGAGGGCTCACCTTCTCTCCCACTGAAAACCTCATTCTCCCCAGAGCGCTCGCTATCTCGACACCGGGAGCCTGGTCGATAAAAAGAGCAGCACGTTGTTTCTCACGGTTTTACATCATTGGAGACTGTCCTTATTTTATAACACTTTTACCACTTGATCATTTTTAGTTTGTCTTACTTGTTTTGTTTTAAGTACACTGAAACTATAATAACTATCTTCAAGTAGAAGGCAGCATTTTTTGAGACACAATACAAAGTCTAAAATGTACTAAAAATGAAAACTTTATTCGTATCAGACTACAGAGTTTATAGGGCAAAACCAGATTCCAGAAGGCAAGCTCTATCAAAACTGAATGCAGAGGTATCTCACCTCTTCCAGAAGTACTTCCTTGCTGTGAAGACTCGCTTCCTGTGCGAGATCGCTCAGTATGAGGTTCTTCATTGCGCCAGCTTGGGTCCCTGAAAACAATAGAAAAATCTTAGTGTATGGTACGGCAGCAGCCTATTTAATGAAGCCAGAAATGGTACTCTTGGTGAGGTGTGGCACTGGCTGGCTGAGTCCTGATCAGAAGCTTTGAATGTTCGCTATTGATTAGTACAGAAGCTTAGAAGCACAAAAAAAATAAATAAAGGTATTCGGGACAGCCCTACTTTCTCGGTTGCCTATAATATAACTTCCACTCAGGATGGTTTTACTATGTTAGAGCTAGCTAACCTTTGCTTGCTTGCTTGCTAACATCACCGCTCGCAAAATACTATCTGAGTGGATATGTTAGTTGGCTTGCAAAATTAATTCATCAGCTAACATGATCCATGATACCAACTTACGTATGATGACAAACGGAGTTGATTTTAGCCAAAAATAACGATGTAATGATACAAAGTCTCTTGTATGTCACGTCAGTGTATTGGCCAATGGCCAGGATAGGCCAGTATTTAAAGATAAACTACACACAAAATGTGTTTTTCATTGTACACATAATCACGTGTCTTCATATGAGGTTAAAGTTTTCTTAAGTGTAAATAACTGCTTTGTCTGTCTCCTTAACTTAAGTGCAATGTAACTGCAGAGTATGCTGCTTTGTCACAAATCAATGTTCCTGAAATATATTTAAGCATAAACAACATCAACTCCTCCAAAAAAAGGAAGTATTTGAAAAAAAACAAAAAAAACAACATCTCATCAAAAATGACGTGATGACCATCCATGTCAACCTCTGACCTGTCTCGCATCTTTCTGTCGGGTCCCCGGCCCTTGTCCTCCTCCAGCTGCCTCTGCAGCCTCTCTTCCTCTTTCTTCAGCCTCTCCTCCACCTCCCTCTCCTTGGCTGCTGTATCAACCGGCTTGGCTGCACCAAAGATGGATGAGGCCCTGCTGCCGGAGCTCGGAGCTGCGGCTGGGGAAGTACCACCACCGCCGCCGCCGCCCCCCCCACCGCCACCCCCACCGCCGCTGCCTTCCTCCTCCTTGGGCACGCTGCGGGGCTTAAGGTTCAACTTAGGTCTCTGCTGAGGACCCGCTGTGAGAAAAGGAAAGCATTATATTAATATGGAGTAGTGTAGTTGTGAATATCAGAGGAGGGTGTTAGCACAATCAAACTCTGCTCTTTGACAAAAAATAAGCACGCTAAACTACAGATTCTGAAAGGAGTGTGAAGGCCTCTTACAATAATTGCTAACTCTAAAAAAAACTGTATTAGTGGTACACCAAATTTTCTGTTAAAAATAAGTCGAGTCAACCCCAACACTCAAATAGCCCTATTTGATTGGACCAGTTAAAGCAGACATATCATGCTCATTTTCAGGTTCATACTTTTTAAATATTTCAGGGATCCAGACTCGGACCAAATCGTCGCATTTTGCGAGCACTTTTTGAGATAGTGCGAGTATGTACTCGCGCATGTTCAACCTGCAAATTTGATGACTTTATTTTTTTTATTTCATGTTGAAAAAGGAGTAGAGAGAAGTCAGCCAGAGTTGGTCAATGTGTGTGAGAGGGGGAGGGTCTGTGAGTGATAAGTCAACTGCGTAATGTTGTGATCCACACTTGTGTGTCTCGCTTTCGTGGCGTCACACTCATCGTCTGCATATGCTGCTGTTATGTCTCCGTGAAAATAATGATGTTGCAGTCCATAATACATTTACGAGTGGTGATTTGCAGCCGAAAATCATCAATTTTATTTACTAAAGACCATACATTGGCGAGGAAAATGCTGCGTAGTAACAGCCGATAAGGACTTAGCCTAACATTAGCCCTCCTCTCTTTATCCCACTTTGTTTACGGTCTCAAACCGGCTTGCGTGCACTTCCGGTTGGCTGAGGTGTGTTCACTCGGCAGTGTTGTCTCGGTCTCAGACAAAAAGGACGGGATATTATTTCAATACCAAAACTGCAGGATATCACTTAATTGCCTGTGCATTCACTGATGTATATGCATTTTTACATCAATGCTAATGTCAGCTCCGAGGTTTCCTACACACTGCGGTACCGTTCCCTCACTTGGCGAGAGAGCGGAGACCGCTACTATTAAAAAAATAAAAAACATAGGCTGCTAGATATATAACTATTTACCTCGTGAAAACAAATAGTGCTTGTGTGAGTGTCGTGAGCTCATCTGTCTCTGGCTCCCTCATCACTCAATATTTCGGCTATACTTTACTTGAAGGTATCTACATAAGAGTGATACTACATAAGAGTGTCACTGTCATGAACGTGTCATAAACGTTTATGACATACCGCTTCTTTTAGTAGTGTCATGCGGTTTTTGTCATGACAATTTATGGTTAGAGTTAGCGTAGAGTTAGGGTTCATGTGTCATGTGTTCATGACAGTGTCATGTCACTGTTATGTAGATACCTTCAAGTAAAGTGTTACCAATATTTCCCGCACTAGGTGTTAAGTTAGTTAGATACCCCCGTTTCCATGGAAGTTTGATCACCTTAAATATGTTTGTTATTTACAAAAAAAAGACTGCCTGTATGAGGCAAAGGCAGTAATACAGTACATCAACAGAATACTTTGGTTACATTTCTGAATGTGCATTTGTTAAGCATCATTCCATTAAAATGTGACTGAACTAAAATAAGACAGCAGATTGTAGTTTATTACCAAAGCATTTATCAGTAATACAGTTAAAATGGGCGACTGTGCACCCCTACATTTTCTGCCTGTGCCTCTACAATTTTTTAAGTTAGCGGCTACAGTTCTCTTAGTAAAAAAAAAACTTTAGTCTGGAGCCCTGTATTTACATATTTTGGGTTTCTACTAGAACAAATCAGTCTTTTTTTCATACTGTCTATCTGAATATACCTGTATTCACCCACTGTCTAAACGCTCCGTTTTAGCACCTGTCTCTTTAAGACCCCCACCCAAAAAGCCCAGTCTGCTCCGATTGGCTTGACAGAAAAATATGGCACACCTTTGCAAAGGTAGAACTCAAACTGTGGGTGGAGATACTCGGATGTGGGAGGTATATTCTAATGAGCCTGTATGTGACACAGGGAGCCAAACCTAAATGGCTGAATACCATGTTTTCTGATCTAGGCAGCCCACAAAAAAATGATTCATTTAACAGTTTGTGGTATGGTAGGCACCCCAGATACCCAAATGGATGTACACAAGCACTGAAAAAGTAAATGTATCCCCTTTATTAAATAATGCTGATGAAAAGTAGTATTTGTATATTCATACTCACTCTCACCTCTCTCCTCACGCCTCTCATCCGTACGTCTCTCGTACCGGTCCTCACGGTCGCCATAACGTTCCCGTTCCCCATAACGATCACTGCTACCTCGACTGTCATCATAGTCACGACGGAAGCCACTGCCAAAGGCACGGCGACTTCCTCCACCACCACGAGAGTCAAAACCTAGAAGGACGGCAGGAGAGAAAAAAGGTTAAGAGATGAAAATGGAAGTTCATAGACAAGTGTATACAAGTTTATTTAAAAGGTTGCAGCAGAGCAATCAGGTAGCCATGTAAGCCAATAACTTGATTGAGATGTTATGATCAGGAAGCCGAAGAGCTGCTGATACAGCCAGGTGGATCTGAAGAACAAGAACAATGACACACCTCCTCTATCGAAGTCTCTACGATCCCTGTCATCATAGCGATCCCGGAAGCGGTCTCTTCCTCCATCATAGCGGTCATTGTCCCGCCGTGGCCCATCTCTGAAACGATCAGGCTCATAGCGGTCCCGTGATCCTGCAAGAATTTTAACAGAATAATTCGTTTTCATTTGTGGAATTCCTCTGCTAATGAACTGTTGGTCTGACTGGGTTCTGATTGTACATCAAATAGGAGGTTGGAAGGAAGAAATGCATTCTTTTTTTGTAGTCAACATTTTGGATAAATATATGAAAAGCTGTTATCGTAACCCTGAAGCAAAATTAGGGAAAACATTTTGCAAAGGGAGTAAATTTGATCAATGTCAAATAGTTAGCTTGGTTTAACAAATTGTTTCAACTAATATTCTCCTAGGACACGAAAGTAGTATCAGTTTTTTATGCTAGTTAGGATGGGATTGACACCAGTGATACTAAGAAACAGGTCCCTTCTGTCAAAAGCTGCCAACACAAATACTGGGATCAAGTGTGAAATAAGTATAGGTGCCAAAGAACAAACAAAGCCAATTCTGACTCACTCTCTCCAAAAGCCTCGTCTCTCTTGGGAGGTCCATCGTCGGCATCTGAACTGGGCCGAGCCCTCCAGTCACTGTCTGTCTTGTCAGGACCCATGTCTGACATCCGCCCACCTCTGTCTCGGCCTCCCATAGAACCATTGTCTCTTTCTGAGGTGTGAAGAAAAAGAAGGAGATATTCCACTTATCAATAGAATATAAAAGGTTGAGCTACATATTCCCATTTACTTTATCACTATAAAATACAGTCATACTGGCCAGAAGAAGTCACAGCAAAGAAAAGTTAGCAATGTACCTTTATCATTAGACTGGTCTGCAATATCCACACGGATCCTTCGGTTTCCCAGGTTCTGTTGACATGAACAAATAGAGGGTACAAATAGTCATTCTTCCTAATACATTTTGACGATAGAAAGGAACTGTCATTTATAGTACAACTATAGATCTCTAGTCATTTTGTGCAGTGAGGCCAATAAATGAATAGTAACCCAAGAATTTATTGTGCAATACAACTATGGGGACAGTCGTACGCTCATGTTAGTTCAGATCCAGTGGTTAAAATAAAAATGCAGAAATATAAAACCAAGTTCTTGTTGCATCCTCTCACCTCCTCGTTGAGACTCAGGGCCCTCAGGAGGGAGTCCACATCATCAAATTCAGCATAGCCAAAGCCCTTTAGCCTCTCTGGGTTACTGGGCTCTCGAGGCAGACGCACTGCACTGATCTGGTGATGAAGACAGTGACAGAATTACATATCCAACAGAGAATGGGGTGGTGATGGCGCAGTGGATATGACACATGCCTTTGGTGTGGGAGATCCGGGTACGATTCCCACCAATGTATCCCTGAGCAAGCCACTTAACCCCTAGCTGCTCCAGAGGCGTAAAACGTATATAGCAATATAATATATAAGTCGCTTTGGATAAAAGCGATGTAATATAAGCGATGCTAAATGTAAGAAAATGAACTGATCCGGGCCCAGCACTGTACAGTTCACCCATACAAGATAAGAACAAAGCGCAGTATGCGCAAAGGGAAGAAAAGGGTGGACTTTAAAATGGAGGTCATGCCAGATGAGATGATTAATTTCTGTTCTAACCCGAAATAAAAAATGCACAGGTCAGGACTTTAGTGACTAGGCGAGGTTATTTCGCTAATATTTGTTGACCTGGAAGGTTGTGACCATTTTAAGTCCCACTCGTTGACTTGACAAGCCAGAGGCAGGCAGGACTTCAATTTAAAAGAAACCGCATGTATGCAACTCAGACTTTAACTTGAGTTTCACAGTTTGTTTCCATGCAGTAGCTGTAACCACTGAGTGCTATGTGTTATATGCCCCACACTGCATGTGTGTGTGCTTGCTACACATACTGCCAAGCCGCGGAAGAAGTCTTTGATCGAGTCCTCAGTAACATCATACGGAAGGTTGCCCAGGAAAGCCGTGTAAGGCGGGCTGCGGGGCAGTCGGGACCGGTCGACATTGGGTTCACGAGCTGAGCGAGGTGCTGTGGGCAGGATGGACCGGTCAATGGGTGGTGCCCGGAATGAATCCTCCTCCGTGTGCCATGACGTCGAGACTGGAGGGATGAAAAAAAGAGAACATTTCTAACAAATACCTAGAACTCTCCTTCACTTATTGAACAATTGATTTTTTTCTGTTTGATACTTGGCACTTTACTGGAAAAAATATATGCATTAGTCCCAGTACATTCAAATTAGGGCTGTCAATCGATTAAAAAAATGTAATCGAATTAATTACAGACTGATTAATCTAAATTAATCGCATACATAATTTTTGCTGTCAAAGTATTTTAAATATTTCAATTCAAATGAATCAATGAATAATCAGCATTAGTGACATTAAAGTTAAAAAAAAAAAGAAAAATTCAAAAGGGTATTTTACAATAACTACGAATGCACCGCGAGGCTGTAGGTTACCAGTTTCATTGAACGCACCGTCTCCGTCTGTGTTTTTGTGAACACAGACTACACTTGTGAGTGTAGTGTTAACCATAGACAGTTCAAGAAACTAGCGTCACGTGCAGCGTTGTTTCTGTTGCGTATTCTCTCGTCTCCCTCCATTTTACAGTTGAATGGTGGCTAGAATGGCTCCGGGTGAAAGGTCAATATGGAATGGATTAATCTGCATTATTCTTTTTTACTGCGTTATATTTTCTCAGATTAATTAATCGAAATGAACACGTTATTTTGACAGCCCTAATTCAAATACATACAAGAGACACTAGAACAAATGCCATCTTCCATTCAAATTGAGGCATTGTGTGGCAAATAGTTACCGTAAAACCTTTATTGTCACACGCCCTTTTAGTTCAGCAGACACTTGAGTGTTCTGAGACAAGTGTATAATGTGGTTATTGTTCTGTGAAGTAGATATTGAGGGAGCCAATTATCAGTATTAGGTCTGATGCTAGCACAAAAACCTGGATCAAATAAAATGGGAGAGTGTGATGGACTGAAGTTTATGATACAAAAACTTTCTTTGATCATGAGGCCGATTATTACTGTACAATTCTCTGTAAAGTATCACCTTGCACGGCAGCTGGACTCTCGCGATAACATGAGATCACACGGGAATCGTGGAATCACACCAAAATCCATCTTGTCGGGCTTAAAGTAATGCGTTTGTTAGGCAGCTACGGTTTAGGTGTGTGCGACGGCCGCGACTGTTCGTTCAAAACAACAATGACGGACGTGATAGACAGATGGTTCATCCAATCACCTGACAGGTATTTTTTTTTTTTTTTTAAAGTGCCCGCCCTTTTTAAAACAGTTTCCAATGACGGCTTCTCGGATGGTTCTGTGTTAACAAATCATCTGGTGCATCAGGTTATATGAACTACACCGCGGACTCAGAGCTCAGAGTGACGACTGACTCATGAACGTGTCCACTGTGGGTTAAATGCGCATCGGCAGGTCATCGGCACTACGTACGTCTCGTGTATGAACACTGTGCTGCGTTTTTATGAACTACGATAACCTGGTCATGGTTCACATCTCTCGCCTGCATCCGGGCGCCATGTCACTCACTAGACAGGGTTTCTACAGGTTTCACCAAGTGAAATTTAAGGCTTTTTAAGACCTTTTTAAAAGACCATTATCAATGATGTTTAAGACCTGTATCACAACATCAAAACCAAAGTCCAATGTCAGCGTGAAACAATTCCCTGATTTCCTCATTGGCATTATAGGACTGGTGTCTAGATTGGCTGCAATTTAAGTTGCATGTTGATCTCATTTGTAGTCGGAATACAGTGAATATCATTGGACTCGCGACAAAGCACTACAACACCACAGAATAAAAAAAGATATATTCTAAAGCGCTGTGGGAACATCTCAATGAGCATTAGAGGTAACGTTACATAGACATAAGAAATTGAAGACCCATTTTAAATGATTTAAGACCTAGAACACAATACAGCAAATGCAAGACTTTGATAGGCCTAAAATTTGTTTTTTTAAATTTTAGACATTTTTTAGAGACTTTTTAAGTCCCCGTGAAAACCCTGCACAGAACTGAAGTCAAAGTTATGTCCAGTAACTACAGTTTTTCAGTGTCCAGGGTGGCCGCCAACAGAACATTTCCAGCAAAAAACACCATTACAAATATAGGTGTTTCTTTCCTGCTTGACAAAATATACAGCTGCGCAAATATTTAAAAATGTGGAGCTGTCTCCCTCCACGTTACAGAAGAGCCTGTGAGCGAGTGGGGGCAGAGTTGCCCGGAGAGTGTGAAAGGAGAGATGCAAACACAGGCAACACAGTGCAATCGTGGCTACTCAAGATTGCCGATAGGTGATCCCATAGCCAGTCTGACAGGCAGGCTACACTGAACACCAAAGCATTGAGTATCGAAAAATGCCTCGTCATTCAATACCTAAGGAGTAAATCTCATCAGCGTCAGTGAGCCAATAAGCATGCAGCATGCTTTTACTGAGATCTAATAACGTTTGTGATTGGCTGTCTTATGTTACACGTCGCAGAGGCAGGCAGGAAAAACTCTACGTTACACACGGAGACGGGGCTCGCGTAGTAGGAGCTGGAAAACTAAATAAAAAGATTGAAGCCAAGGTGACTGTCCGAAAGAAGAATAGCCCATCAGGTGTCAGATCCATGGAAAAGAGAAGGCAAATTAAGAATTTAAATTCACTGATCACTAAGGGTGCTCTGATCGGTCACCGATCGGTATCGGCCGATAATGGCTTTAAATAGTTTGATCGGTGGTCTCCATAAATGTCGATCAGATAGGCTGATCAGATGACGCACTACCATGGACGTACTAAGAGCACACTACTCGTGAGAACATTTTCTACATGGAGCTAAAATGGCGGCTTCCCTACATTCACCGGTGTCTGAACGGCAGAAGAAGCAGTTGGCCCGCGGGCCGGCCGCTTTTAAAAAGTGTGTGTGTGTGTGTGTGTGTATGACTGTCGGCGTGTGACTGTCGGTGTGTGTGTGTCGGTGTGTCTGTATCTGTGTGTGTGTGTGTGTGTGTCGGTGTGTCTGTATCTCTGTGTGTGTGTGTGTGTCTGTATCTCTGTGTGTGTGTCTGTATCTCTGTGTGTGTGTGTCTGTATCTCTGTGTGTGTCTGTATCTCTGTGTGTGTGTGTGTCGGTATCTCTGTGTGTGTGTGTGTGTGTGTGTGTCGGTATCTCTGTGTGTCGGTGTGTGTGTGTGTGTGTCTGTGTGTGTGCTGAAGAAATGTCTGCAGTGATTGAAAGGACATTTTTTAGATTTTGAGCTAGGACAAAAAGCCAAACAATTACTGATACATTCTCTAAACATGTGTCACTGTTACATAATGGCGTAATTTTAAGTTCATAAAAGCGATCGGTGATCGGCTGATACGTCTTCCAGCAATCGGTGATCGCCCCCAAAAATCCTGATCGGAGCACCCTTACTGATCACTTGTGCTAATTAACAGGGCTCAGCGGGCTAATTTGCCGCGCCACTAGATTCATCGCTAAATGCACAGTAGGGCGCACATTCCAGAGATTATTCCAGAGATTATTCTTTTATAACATCTTAGTTCTTAAAAGTATAGTTTAAATCGTTTTAATACGAGCGTGGGAAAAACAATCGATCATCCCTTCAATCGCCAATATACAAACTCATCGCAATTGGCAAAAAGCCTACCTCAATCCACTCTATCCAACCACCATTTAGAATTCAAAAACGACCATCCCAAATCTGTACAAGAGCTAGGGCTTCCTTTCAAAACAGGGCAGTGGTAAGTTAACATGTCCAATGTCATTACTAAATCTGAAAGAAAACTATAAAGATTGAAGTTTTACATTGAAAAAATGTTAAACTTGCAACTTGTAACAAATGCAGTTTGATAATAACCTGCAGCAGTTGTTTTTTTTAAACTGAGTTATGTTGTCATCTAAAAGGTATTTAATTACTTATTAATTCAACAATGTAAGTATCATGGTTACGGACAGCTATCTTAGAAATTTAAGGGCCTAGGAGACATTAGGAAAAAAATTAGTATCACTCGTGTCAGCAGAAACTCCATGTTACTCCAACAAAATTTATCTATATGGTTCACTAGTTTCCTCTGCGTTTTTTTTTTACTGCTCTATAACTTAAGACCTGGGAAGAAAAGACAGTAACAGTCTGCCACAACACATTTACACAAAAGAACACACTTGCTCATTTTATGTTCAGTGACTACATGCTTCAATGCATTTTCCATTTCTCCCCACTCAACCACGAGACAATATGAGCAATAGAGTGATGAAATTGATCTTAATATTGTTAGATGGAAAATGCAAGACCGACACAAGGTATGCTAGGTAAAGACTTTTTTTGTATTTCAGTGTGCGCTCACCATCTCCCTCCAGCTCATCAGTCTCATCGGCCCAGCTAGTGGACTTGGCTGGGTAGCTGGGGGGCGCATTGCTCCCTCCCTTGTCCTCTGCCAGGAAGTCAGTCAGAGTAAGGGTCTTCCCCTTCTTATTCTTCTTCTTAGCTGGAGAAAAGATAAACACAGAGTACATAGTCAGCCATGGAAGAAACATGCTAGGCCATTGGTTCGTTGTCTATATTGATGTGTGTCAAAGTAGTTTTTAAAGCCATTATCCACCACCCTACCATTTTCTAAAATTTACCATTTGATACATATAACCTATTTCTTTGGAAATGTAGCGATGGCTGAAGAAAACACTGAGTTTGGGAGTAGCGGCAAAAGTGAAAGATTGTGTCAAAACAGTGATGTCAGATTGCTTCCTAGTCTTGAATTAGACTACAACTGTTATTTTGAACAACTTAGTGTAGTATTACAAAATATAGCCATTGAAGCAGTGAAATGCCACACAGAGATTTATTCTTCAAACAACAACAGTCTGAGTTTGTGTGTCTCTCTCTACTCATGTGGACAGCTGCATCGCTGTGTAGACACACACTATTTGTAGTGTGAAATGTTGGCCAGCTAAGCCAGATAAGTAGACTGCAATGTGTGAGTGATAACAATACTACTGACTTATTTCCCCATTTGAACGTAAACAAACAGGGAGTGGTCTGCCTGTCGAACCTGTCAGAAAAAGGCTTGCATCCTTTTGGTCAGCACCAAGTATACAATGCAATCATTGTGACAGGTTCAAACCACTGGACTGCATGTTTGAGGAATACACATTGGGACCCGAATGATGACGTATCCATTGCAGAACCTTGCAAGTGTCTAGTTGAATTGCAAACAGTTGCCCATTGGGGCTTCACATAGCTCAACTCACAGAGCAGGTCTGGTTTGTTTTGGTCTGAAGCAGAAAAAAGGGAGCGACAAAGCTGGCTGTGAACTTCATTGTAAAATCCCAGCTGTCAGGACATTCTTTACATACGTCGTTACAAAACCTGAACACATACAGAGCAACACAGACGGTTAAGTGCTCTTTCCCAGTACATAATGCTCAGTCATTGTTTACAACTAACAGGCCTAGCTGGTCTTGACTGCTTGTACCCTGCAAAACCGAAGAATATACGGACTGCTTAGTAGCTTTCTTAGCGCTCCGCACTGTGACATTAGCAGGCTAGGAGCTGCGTAACGTTAACTTGTCAGTAACGTTACTGACTTTTGCTAAAACTACGGACGCCAATAGTTAGCCAACTGTCTGGCTACACTACAAACGCAGGTTGTTTGTTTGCCATCTACACTGATCGCTTTTGTCTTTAGGTCTATGCGGGCTTAGTCAGCAAAGGAGTGCTGACGGGGAAAGTAACCCTGCTTAGCTGGCTAGGTTTTAGGGCCTAGTGCACGTCGCAGCGCCAGGATCCAAGTGCGCCATCATAGGAGCTTTGACCGGCCGGATGGGACGGCTCAAAGTTGTGAAGCTGCCAAGGAAGTATTCAGGATGCGACCTAACAGGCCCAGCTGCCCAGTTTAATCAAATACCGATACCAGGGAGCCAGGCTGCACACGTGGGGAGACTCCTCGGGAAGCCCGGACTTCTCGGCCCAACCCCTCCTCCACGACACGCGCTTGCGCCCGATGCCTATCTACTCTGAGCGCCACGGCGAGCTCCGTCACGGACATACAATGTGCCAGCGCAGTTAGCAGCATTTCATAACATGTCACACAATGTCCAATACATGTAATACTTTGCAAACTCAAAAGTGGACAACATAAACATGGCAATAACATTGTTCATAGAAAGAGACCGCATGTAATCTGTAGGTAAATGTTCAAATTGTGCAAGTCGTTCCTTCGTTCATTCGCCTTCCTTCAGCAGTTACGCCTTTACCGGGCCAAAACAACCGAGGAACCGATTTATACACGCAGGACAACGACGCCAATCAATAAAACGAGGTATTAACAACCCAAAAACTTAATATGTTCAATTGTATCGAGGTATAACCCGCTGAAATCCCCCCCATCCGACCCAGATCGTTCACCCTCATAAACCTCACCTGACGCCGCCATGTTGGAGAACGAGTTCTTCGTAGTAGTTCCCGGATGAACGCGTCAGAGGTTTATTATCGGGAGCGCGCATCGCCGTTCACGGGCCTGTCTCCTCCCTTGGTTTGCTTACTCACCCACCATGGATGAATGTCACCCACATCTGCTCAGCTTGACATTTCTTCTTCCTTTTCTGTCATATTTGTCACTGAACTTACGTTAGTGTAACTCACAGTGCTGTTCCTTCATTTCTCTTTTATAGCAGATTCTCTGTCTCTAAATCATTGGACAAAAAAGTCATTATGCAGCTTTAAATATTTATATTTATTAGAATCTGAATCCGCTTTATTGGTCAGGTAGGCTATATGCATCCTACACCGACAAGGAATGTGACTCAGTTTTTTTTCTTTGTTATCTCAGTGTAGACTTACACAGAAATAGACATAACATCACAAGAACCACAAAGCTCAACAAATAAAGGTAAAGAATAGACAGGACTATTTTGTAGGCAACACAAAAAAGACTATATATACAGTGCATATATAAAAAAAACACAAATAAAATGACAAACAACCAAAATAAAATAAAACGCCTGTATACAAGTCAAGGGTTTCTGTAAGTACATAAACCATACAAATAGTACAAAGAAATACATACTGAATAAATATACAACTGGTGTACAGATTGTGCATATACATGTCTATATAGGCCTAAAGTGCATTGTAAAAAAAAAAAAAAGTTTATAGTGGGAGCAAGGAGATGTTTTGGTGTTACAGGGTTGTAATTGACAGACTGATTTAAGTGTTCATCATGGTGAAAGCCTGAGGGAAGAAACTGTTCCTGTGTCCTGTGGGTTGTTTCGGCATACAGTGCTCTGTAGCACCTACTAAGGGGAGAAGTTGGAACAGGTTGTGTCCAGGTAGTAAAAAGGGTCTGCAGTGATAGTTCCAGCCCGTTTCCTAACTCTGGAGAATGATTATAATATAATAATATTAACGATAATTCTTTTTGCAGTGCTGGCCGGAGCTAGCGCAGGAAATACATCCTCTGCTGGGCCTTTTTACTGATGGAGTCTATATTTTAGGCATCCACACAGGTCCTGGGAGACGGTGGATCCCAGAAACCTGAAGGCCTAGTACTAATAGTTAAGCCTAATAGTTAATAAATAATTATTTGTTCGAAATTTTAACAAAACATCAACTCTGACTACTTACCAATTTATTTTATTTCCCTTATGCAATTGTTTTATAGATTTAATAAATAATCCACAAAATAATCAGTTCACACAGAGAGTTTTGAGTATTCACCAGATTAATCCCAAACAGAAAGGGAAACTCTGCCACAATGTTCATGTTTTCTATGCTACTAGTTTCAAGTATATATTTAGAATAAGTGACTGCAGTGACTGCAAGGAGAGGGACATGGTTTCACTAAGAATTTGTTTATTTTGCAAATGGTAATAGGTCTACATTATTTTAATTATTTTGGTGTTATTGGAATAAATAAAACTTAAAAGAATCTTTTTGAAAAATCTCAACAAAAATCTTCACACTGAACTAAGAAAAAGGCTAACAAAGTCTCATCTTCCGACCTGATATTTAGATTTTTTTTAAATTCAAGAAATACATTTGTTTGACAGGGAAGCTGTGTGCAAACAGGCTATATTCATTCATTAAAATAATACAAAAATAAACATGCATCCAGAAAAACGGGCATTTTCTATTGAGGAACCAAAAGGTATAGGTGCTCAAGACCCTTTTGATGTGTATTTGTGCACGTGCCTGCTGTTCACTATGGTGATGGGGGCTCCTCCTGAAGTCAACTGTTACCTCCACAGTTTTGAGCATGTTAAGCTCCAGGTTGTTATGACCAAATATCTGCTTAATTTTCAATCAATCAATCAGTCAATCAATCAATTTATTTGTGATGTGAAATCATATATATAGAATTTTATTACAGACTAATGTTACAATAAAAAGACAGCGTGTAGTAAAATAAAGACCTAAATGTGTATTTTGGACTTTTTTCACCACAAGTCTGAAATAAGGCATGTTCTTGAAGACAAATAGCCCAAAATCTCAAAATTGACCAGTGAAACCCCCCCCCCCCATGTTTTTGCCTGCCATGTCTCACCTTAATACATAAAAAACCCAAAGGCATAATACAATTTCATCTAAAGTATCTAAAATATAAAATAATGCAGCATCTATAGGCCTAATCTAAATAAAAAGAGGCATTTGTTCCACTGTCTCCATAAGTGAGACAGTAACGAACAGTACTGAATCTGATGTTGAATATGACAAAGATAATCTCCCTCAAAGAAGCGTCAAGTCGGCAAATACATTTATACACAAGATTTCTCACTACATCTTGAAGTGTATTAACTCGTGTAGACACAAATAATTCACTAGCACTTCACCATCTAGACCTTTTATGCTCAAAGCATCAAACCTGTAATCTTTTCATGCTTCCCTTCTTCTAACTGACCCACAAGTGTGCAGTAGGCTACAATACGCTTTAAACAAAGACATTTCCACAGCATCAGAACACATACTAAACCTATGTGCAAGGATATTTCCTTGTGCATGAATCTTACATCACTCCCTGTAAATCTCATCATCATCCATACTTTTATCCATAACAAAATGCTATAGATATTTCACTCTGTTACAGACATTGAGATCGTTGCCCGCCAATTTGAAATCTGGAAATTTGGAAAATACAATTTCACTGAAATTGTAATATTCACAATTAACCTATACAATTAGTGGTGAAATTGTAAATTATGTGATTTGAAATCTTATATGGCTAAGCCCAGACCTTGGTGTGTGTGTATTGAGTCATATTCATTAATTATTTTAAAGACACCCTTTCACACTGTTATATCAATATATATTATATTATTAGACTAATGCATTTAATGTGAGCAGCATTTTGTTATTGCTGCTAAAAGTGATGCTAATTCTACAACTTTATATACTGTTGCATAGTTGATCTAAAACAAAGCATCATATTTTATAAGTTCAACGTATTTTATGGCAAGTCTTTATCTGGAAACAAGGAACTAGCATACTGCTGTCAAATAAATGCAGTGGAGTTTTTTAATAACTAAAATAAGAACATTCTACCGACTGGGGTACCAGCAGAGCTATACTTTTTGTCATATCTCACAGGTGATTTATTCTATCATTCCAATTTGTCATGACTTGATACTTGAGATGAGAGGTCAAGGAACATTTTTGCATATGCTAGTGTTCCCTTGCCAAAATGTAGCTTAACTTTGGAGCGTTATTTAGCCCACCTCCTGAAAAGCTAGCATGACATGGTTGGTACCAATGGATTCCTTAGGTCATCTTGTTTCATGTGATATCTCTACTCTAGCTTTAGATCCCAGCGCAGTATAGCCTCCTAAAGACAATAATGTTGTCCGGGAGTGCTGGCGCTCCGGTAGGTCTCAGAGGGATTTCATGGAATTAGAAATTTTGTGACAGGGGTTCATACTGAGACCAAGGTCTCTATCTACTTTTGTATTGAAAATAAAATTAAAAAGTTAGAATGACTGTAGGTTAATTGCAATTATTTTATATTGGGGTCAAAATGACCCTGGTTGGTTTCACCATAAATATAACACAAATAATGTTTACTTGAAATTAGGCTACTGAAAACTAAATTATACCAGAATCAAAAGATGGGCTTTTAAGTAGGCTACTAATGTAAATCATACTTAATATTAAAGCTGCAAGTTGTATTGAAGGTATAGTGGAGGATTTTCTTTTTCCGGGTGGATCATCAAGACTATTGGTCCTCCTAGTTGTCAATCATTCTGGTGATATGTTTACGTAAGGCCGTCGTACGTGCTCGTCCCCAGGTAGTTTTCGCTTTCTGCGGCCTCTAGCCCAACCGCCTTCTCCCCGCTCTCGGCTGGTGCTGGCTCTTGCACCCCTGCCTCTAGGTGCCCCCCCCAACCCTCCTGGATCTTGGTCGGGATGAACAGGGCACGGGCTCATAGTCAATATCAGATCCCACAAGACTCTCTTCTTGAAAGCTCTAAACGCACCAGCAATAATAAAAAAAAAAAACGTAGATGCTAGACGATAGCTTGTTTGTTGGCCTGTAGCATGCTAAAGTTAGCTATAGAGATGCTTGTCGTAAATAGATTTTCACTTACCGGTGGCGAGTCTGACATAGTGGAAAAAGTGCAAATCTTCTTTTGGAAACATGTAAACAGAGCGTGCACAAGGAGAACTAGGCGTGTGCATGCTCTCTCGTGCACACGTTTAATAGGCGTTCCCTCTCGGGAGCAGGTAGAGTGTTGTGCATGTGCATTTTTTCAAAAAGTGGAGAGGGCGGTTCTTTTCTAAAATTCGGGAAAATCCTCCACTATAAGGAAAAGTGTATAACGAAAAATATATTTTCGTTAGGTAGTCCTTGTATGTTATATATGTTGGTAGGATGAGGGTTAAAATTATAAAAATATTAAAATGTTAAATTTAGGAGGGTATTAAAAGGGAGTTTGCATGGAGGACTCAGCAAACAATAATAGGATTATTATATATATATATATATATATATATATATATATATATATATATATATATATATATATATATATATATATATATATATATATAATTACAGCCAGCAATAAAATCATGTCATTTGTCAGCCATTCATTTTTTTGGGATGTGGTTATTTTGTCAACAGAAATTATATAATATGTCAATTAAAATCATGTAATTCCTTAAAGCAACACTATGTAACTTTTCCCGCTTCAGTCCCCCTACAGGTTGGAAGCAGAATTGTCCATTACATTACATTATGCAAGTTTGCCAGATCGGGTAGCGGATCTTTAGTTCGAATGAACTGGACAATGTAATGTAATGGACACTTCCGCTTCCAACCTGTAGGGGGACCGAAGCGGGAAAAGTTACATAGTGTTGCTTTAAGCCTTTGTTTTTCAATCAACAAGGGGTATTATAGTGCAATTAATATGACAACAATGTATCACTAACACATAACATTCTACATCATGTAACAATAACACATTCACAATGCCATGACTGTGGGCCAACAAGTGGTTTTATTTATTTTTTATTTTGCTGGCAGTTCAGGCAATGGTTGCTTTTTAAATAGCCCTGCCTGCTTTACTGTGGTCGAATGCCTTTAGTCAGAATTGTTGAAATCCTTTATGGTTTACACAGAATGTAGTCTTGGTTCAAAATTGGCTTTAGTTGATTGGACCAGCATGTATTTTTTTTCCATAATGGATAGTTGTGGGTTGTTGGGATGGTCCCAGATTCTTTGTTCCAAATTAGCTTGCATCCACCAGCTCATCCAGTGCATCCTGGAGCCTGTACAAAACACAAATGAAACATTTTGACTTTAAAAATATTCACATTGAACTATGTGAACTGAATGGAACTACCTCACTTGATGTACTTGTACTTGACCATATAAAACATGATAACAAGTGATTTTGGTATTCACCTCCACCACCATCAACACCTTGCCTGGATCTCTTTTTTCTCCTCCACCTAACTCTTACTTGAAAGCTTCACCATCCAGCAGATTCTTGTAAGTGCCAATCTCGGCCTCCAGTTTCATCTTCATGTTGAGCAGTGCCTCATACTCTTGGGTCTGATGCTGGATGTTTGCACGTAAGTTGGTCAGCTCCTCTTCCAGACGGATAATGATGCTGTTGTACTTCTCCATTTCCATGTTGTTTCGTTGTTCTGTGTTACGTAATGTGTCCTCTAAGGAAGCTTTCTGATAAAAGATTGAAAAGGAGGAATCAAAAGTGTGCCAAAGATGTTTTTAGGCAAGCATGTCTAATTTAGGAAAATGTGGGAAAGCTCCAACTTTTGTGAAAAAGAGAGTGTTATGTAAAGGTCATGATATTTTAAAAACAAATCTCAAATGTTACAACAAGAATTTCGAATCTAATTAAAGGATTTGTTTAAATTATGCTTGTGGATTAAATATGCAATGCATGCATGCTCACTAAGCTCTGTTGGGATGCAAGTTCAATTTCCAGGGTCTGTATCTGTCTGGATAAGTCACTCCTCTCCATTTGGGCTCCTTGGAGAGCTTCTGTGTTCTGTGATACCTCCACCTGCACATCTGCAATCTGACGGGGGACGAAGGGGTGTTAGCCCACCAACAAGATAGTTGCAGTAATTGTGTTTATAAATGATTTCCCTTTGCAACATTGCATCACCTGATTTTCATGCCATCGTTTAAGTTCTTCTACGTTCTTCATGACAATCTTCTCATAATTGCCCCTCACGTCCTCCATGATCTGGGCCAAGTCATGGCCTTTGGGAGCATCAACGTCTACTTGCACGCCTGACTGAGAAATCTGATTCCTCAGCTCCATCACTTCCTATCGGACCGACAGAAAGAGTGAAATGAACAAAAACTTTCAAGACTAGTGTGACTTGTGAGCCACTGTAATAGTGAAATGTGATGGATAATCTGGATGTACTGTACACTCACATTGTCATGGTTCTTCTTTAGGAAGGCGAGCTCCTCCCTCACAGCTTCAATCTCGTTCTCGATGTTCATTCTGGTCATGTTGGTGTCATCTATGAGTTTCTTCAGCCCAGCGATGTCGGCCTCCACAGATTGGCGGATTGCCATCTCATTGTCGAACCTGAAGAAGTGCACAGACACAATCTCTATTACAGACATCAGCTGTTAGATCAGCTCTTATTCACATCATGTTGTACTGTATAACGTTAAAAAAAGGCAAGACGGAAGTTTCATAAAGTGTTTCAGACACTATCCTGCAGTTTCTGAAATCCTATTCTGTCAGATATTCTAGATATTAGACCACATAGACTGTACAAACTCTGCACAGGCTTTAATTTGCAAATTCTATAATTTGTACACTGAAGCATGTCTGCCTTTGAACAAGATGTATGAGCTTAATATATAAATAACTCTGAGAAAACAACATACTTTACTTTGAAGTCATCAGCAGCAAGACGGGCATTGTCGATCTGGAGCACAAAACGAGCGTTTTCCGTAATTTTATCAAAGATCTGGAGAAGAAAAAGAATTTAGGACAAAAAAAGTTTTACCAGTGTTTTGCTGGATAAGAACACAATTGTTCCATAAGCTTCTTCTTCCAATGCTCCAGTCATTATGTGCTATGATATAGCAATGTTTCACACAGCTACAGAATTAAACATATGGTTTGAAATAACTATTTTCCTTATGGGACAATAAAAAAAAAAAATCGGATTAGATTACACACTAGGGCCATAACATGATTGTATCCATAGTAACAGTCAGTGAAAAGAGGAACCACAACTGAAGGACAGGAAAAGAGGATGTTCCCGTGCCAACACAGAATCTGGTTTGTTTTAGCATTGTTGGAAAATTGGGTTTCCTGTACAGAGAGGTTTTTCTTCTTTCCAATTCCCACCCAGCTGCACTGTGTCTGTCTGTCATTTTCTTTGTATAAAGCACTGAATGTGTTTATGTGTGCAGAGATTGCAAAATTCTTCTCTGTGCACGAGTATGTTTGTGAGTTAATACTCTCTGTTGTGTGAGTGGTAAACTGCCTCAGAGTTAAAGGGGAAATACTTGTGCCTTTATGTGTCGAGAAAGACAAAATGTCATTATGTGACACTGAAGATCTGGAGTCTGTAAAAGAATGTGACATTTGACCCTGCAGACTGGCGCTGATTGTTATACAACCAGTACACTCACACAAATGTGTTCACACACACACACTCACGCTGGCAGTCCGAGATCCTTTGTGTGTGTGTCATTACCACACATCTGTTTTACATTGAGGCCCTTCTACACCAGAGAATGCTTGTAGAATCCCCATTTGCAAGCAGAACCATTTAAAAATGCTTATTTCTGCTAAAGGTTGGTTAGAGAGCTTTTCAGTCTGCCTCACATGATGATGCCCGCGTGTTTATGATTCATCAGAGGAAGTTCTGGACATTTTATGGCACAAATGAGTTTTATGGGGGAGGGTTAGAGCTTAGCAACCACACCCTTCATTCTCTGTTGAGAAATTTGATAACCTACAAAGGAAATCTTACCCGTCTCAGCATAAGCTTTCTTAATCTTTGTTTATAACGGTAGGCATGAAATAAATAATAAATTCACTGATACAACTTACTGACACAAGTGGGTCTACATTTGAAACATTGTCTGTGATGATGAATGCCATTACATGCACTCATTCTCAAATTAGAGGCCCCTTCAAGCATTTCTAAAGCATCTATATCCCTCACCTCCCTCGTTGTCTGTCTCACCTTGCTGTATCAAAGCACATCAACCAACAACCGCAGCTTCCTAGTTTTCAACAGCATTTCATACTCAACTTCCCCCTGTACATTTACATCATTATTCATTGTCACGCTTACCTGTTTGCGTAGGTCATCTACGATGGGTTGATACTTGCTGTAGTCTCTCACGTCGGGCCCTCCCTTCTCCAGAGCCTCCATGATCTTCATCTCCAGCTCCTTGTTGGCCTGTTCCAGATTTCTCACCGTCTCCAGGTAGTTAGCCAGGCGGTCGTTTAGGTTCTGCATGGCTCCCCTCTCGTTGCCCATGATCCCAGCACCAATACCACTACCAGTCGACATGGACGCACCGGCACTACCAAAACCTGAACCCATACCACCATCCATTCCACTGCTCAGCTTGAAGGCAGAGGAAGAAGAGGTCATTGGGGCACCAGACCGCAGGGAAGATGCGGAGACAGAGGAAATGCGGGTGCTATGTCCACCAGAACTGGCATACATGCTGGCAGCACGCTGGGGTGTGGAGCGGTTCAAGGAGAAGTGGGAAGAAGGTATCTGCTGTGTGGTGGATCTTCTGAAGTTCATTTTGGAGAAGTTTAGGCACGACAGAAAATGAAGTGAAAAATGAGATGTGGAGACTCACTGCTGGCCGGCTTAAAAAAAGTGACGCTGGCAGTGGGAAGTTGGGAACTTATACTCCTGCTTCTCTCCCTCAATCACAGCTGGTCTCTCAGACCCTGCCCACTTTAACATCGCCCCAGTCTTCATTTCCTGCTCCCCCTCCCTGCTCTCTCATGCTCTCATTCACCCACATGTTCCCTTTTTTTAACAGACAATATATTTTCCGTCTCCAAGGAAACGTGTGAAGCATTTGTCCGTTGTGAAAACACTTAAAAACATTCACATTTGAACAACGAGAGCAAGTGAGTTCAAAACAAATGAATGGAGAAAGCTGGAATAGAATTAAAACTAAAAGTGTAACAAAAAAGGTAGAATATTCTTTTCACAATGAGGTTTACTCTGCAGTAAGCGTGCAACCAAATTCCTTTGGTTTGCCCATAAAAGGCATGTCTACCATTTGCTACATAGTTTCTAAGTTTGTGGTCAGCCATGGATTTTTGACTACCTACCTATCTAGACTAAACTGAAAAGGAGATACTGTGTAGCAGCTGCAGCACTGATTCTTTCAGTTGCAACTAAAACAGAGGGGGAGGAGGGACGTATAAGCTTAATACATAAAACAATGTAAATAACTAATTCAATTCAGATTCAATTTGTAAAACCTTACAGTACTGTACTTTAAAGTCGTCAGCAGCAAGACAGACATTGTAAATCTAGAGCACGAAGCCAGTTTTGTCCACAATCTTGAAAAAAGAATTTAGGAAAGTAAAAAGTTTTTGCTGGTTAGAAAGAACACAATCGTTTTATCAGATGCCTCTTCTTTCAATGCTCCAATCATTACGCGCTTTGAGAAAGCTTTTACACAGCTACACAATTATCAGAAAGCTCTAATTAAAACTGATTTACTGAGTTACAATCATTTCAACACAGACAATACGGTGAACAGTATTAACAAGGAATACACACTGCTGTAAAAGGAAACCTAAGGACACCCGAGCTTCAAATATACCCAGAAGACAGAAAAGAGATGAGATGCCTAAAGAATGAAAGTAAGCCAATAGCACATTGTTCATAATACAATCAGAAGGGAAGAAAATCTGCCCTCATTCACCAATCCTACTATACGCGATTATCTGCTCCTATCAGTTCTGTTGAGGATTTTGTACAATTATCTTTGAAGCCTTTGATCTCAGTATGAAAAGTGCTCTTTTTTCATTGATCCTTTGCGAACCACAGGAAAAAAAACATAGAATCACAAAACCTTGGTCAACATAATCAGGATTCATTTTATATTTACTCATCTCAACATTATGTGGGCTTTTTTCTGCATCAACGTGACTAAATGCCATAGTGCCTCCTGTTCCTAGGAACTATGGTACAATTGGCAGGAAACTGCAAAACACCATCAAAAACCATTCCATCAAAAAAGTAAAGAAACAGATTTTCCTAAAAAACAAGTTGCAAAATGTATTGTTCTGGCAGGACCTTGGAAAGGTTAAAAGTTTAAATAAGGCCAAAGTTGTGGTTGGCAAGGTTGCCTTGCCTTGCCTTAGAGCGGATTTTCACACTAGGCCTGAGAAAACTGGATAACAAAACCTTGGAGCACCCCAGGGGAAACTGGCAAAGGCTCAAACACTCTCCTGAGCTTCATTCAACCTAGTTCTTTTCTCTTTTGATCTTACCTCACCTTCATGGTTAATCACATGTCAGTATTTCTCACACTTCACATCTGCCCCTCGCTGTTCTTTTTTTAAATAGTAATTTCTTTTAGCAGAACTCAATAAGAAGGGAAAAACAGCATATAGAGAGTAGCAAAAAGCAACAAAAAGACAAAGAAACACTGATGAGTCTAGGCCTGTGACGAGGACAGGATGATATAAAGAGGAACGATGAATTAAATCGGCATGACTCATACCTCATGACATTTTGCCTCGCCCGCCAGGACACAAAAAAACCAAGAAATTGACAAATAGAAATAGGGATGTACCTTGACCAATAGTTTCACATAACATGCTTACACCATGTGTTCATATGGTTTGATTTTTTATTTTATTTTTTATTTTACTTTCCCAGATAAGACAGGAATAAACCAGAGGAAAAGAGGAGAAGCAGGGCCCAGAGTATGTGAGTCATAGTAACACACAGCAGGAATTTGGAAACTACTGCAGAGGTTGTGCTTCACAAATCTTGGACAACTCTCAGATTATTACCGCTCTGTCAAGCGTGGCCTTGAATGAACTTCACTTCCCTGCCTCTTTCTCTTTCGACCCAGCTGCAGTGCAGAATGAGAGCTCTCACATGCTTATATACAAAGTTAAAACTATGTATTTGCATAAATGCATATGCATATTTATGCAGATGATTGTTTGCACCCTGATAGATGCCAGAAGGAATGCAGACATGCATGTGAGTGTGATTCACTCTTACACACTCACTTTCTTCCCGTTCTCTCTTGATCACTCCCTTATTGACTCACACGTGTTGTTCAAATGGCATCAAAAGATGCAATTTGTTCATCTTTTTAATGTATATCTATATTCCAGTTTTATGGTGAGACAACCAAGTGTAGGGGTCACACATCAGAGGTTAGTGAAATGTGTCGACTAAGAGAACATTTTCTCTGTGGGATGTCATGTCCATTTCTAGCACAAAAACATTTCACAGGAAGACATAAAAGGAGTGAGTCAGAACTACAGCGGAGAGTCTCCAATACTCTTGTTTCTCATGTAGGCACAAATGAGTAGTTTCATTTAAGGAAATAAAACTGCTTTTTTTAAAGAGTAACTCCACTAGGCTACACAATAGACTGTCTTAAAAATCTGTATGTAGTAAATCAATGAATCAGATTTATCTTTTAAGTGGCCAGTTAGCTCAGTTGGTGGGTGCACATATGTAAAGGTTTGTTCCTCGACGCAGAAAGTCCAGAGTTTGAGTCTGACCTGTGATGGTTCCCTGCATGTCTTCTCCCCTTTAATATCTCAGCTTTCCTATACAATAAAGGCAGAAATGCCCCAAAATAATCTTAAAAAAAAGGTTTATCTTTTAAGAATAGTTAAGGTATGTGAATAAGTCAAATGTGTGAAAAACTGAACAACTCATGATATATCGTATCTTTTGACACCTTTGTTATGTAAAAAGCACATTCAGTAAGGATACAATCCAGGCACAGCAGTGCTTTGAGCTAAATGCAAACATCGACATGCTAACATGCTCACCATGACAATGGTAACATCCCCTGACCAATGGGCTATCCTGACCTTAACCTCTCGAGGACAATGCCTAACCTCAACAATCTGGCTGCTGTGCAGGGCGGGTGTTGCAATTAAATGCAGTGGGATTCATAATAACGCATTGCTACCCAATCCATACAAGAAACCCAAGTTGTTCACATCCTGTCCTTGTCCCATGACCAATTGGCCTTTTTCTACTTCATTGGTTTTTTAGAGGCAGTTTGCATCCAAAATGTTGAATTATTGCCTCTACTGGATTTAAAGGACTGTCCTATCTAATCTAACTTCTAACTCTTACCATTGTGTAATAAAACCAGCCTTATCAAATAGGCTCTGATAGGGCCTGAAAGCTTCTCTCAACAGCCCCTTCACTTTGATCAACGGGCTTTCCTGACCCTGACCATTCAAGGTCAATGCCTAACCTCAACTATCTTCGCATATGCATACTGTAGAACAAATCCTGTTTTCGGTACACAATATTTTTTTTCCTAGGATGGCAAACCCATGACCTGCCTTACTCGGCAGGTCATCTGATTGGCTTACCCTGGTATTCTTACCCTAACCTATCCCACTCCTCATGCCTAAACCTCACCAACCCAACAAACGAAGGCAACAAGTACTAGCAAATTGGGGGCAGAGTAGGGAGGGTCATGCCTTCGCCATCCTAGGAAACACAAATTTGCTTCCGGTAAGTATTGGGCAGCCACAATGCTGATGCCAATTATAGTTACCATTTTTACCATCTTAGTATAGCCTGTTAGCATGCTAACATTTGCTAATTAGGACTAACTACAAAGTACAGCTGAGGCTGAAGGGAATGGTTGTTTGCAAGTATTTGGTTATAATGCAAAGTTTTGGGAAAACTGAAATTTAGATAAAAAAGTTAAAAGATCACCCAATATATCTGAATCTATTCTCTAGGCACCTCAAATATCAGTAGCAAATCTCACGGAATCCATCTAATAGTTGTCAAGATATTTCTCTGAAACACAAATGTCATCCTCATGGTGGTGCTAGAGCAGTTGTTGTGGAATTTCCAGCTTATGAACTCATGCTATGTAAGTTGAAACAATGGTACCCAGGTGTCATTCATGCCAGTACCCAACATTACCTCATAACCTTCCAGACAGAGGAATACTTAAACTGTGTGCCTCCATAGATGACGGGAGACTTAGCAGCTGTATGATTTATTCTCTAGGTACCTCAAAAATCAGTAGAAAATTTCACAAAATCAATCCAATAGTTGTCAAGATATTTCACTCTGAAACACAAATGTCCCCCTCATGGTGGTGCTAGAGCAGTGGTTCTCAAACTTAACTCCAACTCCATTAGAACATGGACCCCCATTGGATTTTGTCCCAAGGTCCCCAACCTGATAAGATTTTTGCTTTCAGATGTTTTATTACAGAAAGTGTATGAAACCCATGACCAAAATAGTCATACATAATGTAATTGTGTTACTTCTGGATGGAATTATAGTGAATATAAATGTTTTGCTAGGAAACCCCTGAAACCCCCTCAACCTCAAGGACCCCTGGGGGTCTCTGGACCCCACTTTGAGAACCACTACTCTAGAGGAAACATCAGGGGCTTACCAAAGTCAGAAGGTTTTGTCCATAAACTAACTAATTTCCTGGTAATCCATCCAATAGTTGCTGAGATATTTCCATCTGGACCAAAGTGATGGATGGACTGACTAACATTGCCATCACTAGAGCCATACCTCTCGTGTGGTTAACAAATCAGCAACACCAAGTTTCATGCAGCAGATAATGAGGAACAGTAATAACATGTGACCACATGGGCCACTCCGTCTGTGCAATTCCTGGGCTGAAAACATACACTTACATCCTTCAGACACTAGGTGGCATGGGACTCAAAGCGAACAAACTTTCTGTAGTGAGAGAAGAGTGGGGAAGACCACAAAACTGCATGTTCTGTACCTTTCTCCACCTTCCTCCCTGGCTTGTTACAATAAGGCTACATGTGTGCGCCCATTGTTTAACTCAATGCACCGTGCCTCGGTGTAGAGTTTCTTCATGACTGTGTCGGAGGCTCTCTGTGTGAACAGGCATCACAGGGCGAAGCAGGAAGTGAGTTTTATAACTGATTTTACTGATAGTTTGGAAGGCTTGGCAGGATCCTTCTTAACACTGCAAAGTCCAACTTTAAGACCACAGCTTACAGACAGGGTTTCATAGTATTTGTCTTCTCTTTTTAATTCATTTTCTGCATCCATCAAGTTCATTATAACTACATTATAATGTAAAGATGTGCATACAGCGATGTCATCACCTTTGCTATAGAATTCAGCCTATCATGGATCCCAGCTCATTCTCACTGAACATCTCAGTCAACCTGTCATTGGTTGTGAAATAGGTATGTTTCTTATCTTTGCTAATTGTCTTCTCATACCCACCACTTGCTCATGTTTTCTCTTCCCCCCTCCTCTCTGTGTTGTAGCATGTACGTGTTTCTCTCAGCACATTCCTGACTTGATGTGTCATATTGCAGCTTTATACAAACCAAAACATCACTGGCCTCTTAAGAGAGTTAAGGTCAGAGGGTTAGCTTTTTGAATTACCTTCTATCTTTCCTCATGCAGACAGAATGAGGAATTTTTCATTTGTAAGAAAAGATTGTATTTAATTTAATCATGTTTAATCATGTTTACTGTAAGTAATCAAGCGTGAAATAAATAAAGCTCTGTTAATCGGTTGGTGTATTTGTCAGAGAGACTGAGTTAATGAAACAACAAAAACTGGTTGACTTGTACTTATATGGTTGACTCCAAGTTTAGCACAGCAGCTCCATTGTGAAGAGTCACGTCACTGTTTGAGACGAGCCAAGCAAAACATGCATTTTTTGATTGGTCCAAAGCATGAATGTCCCTTTCAGGTTGTTAACATGTACTTTCCACAACATGTGCCTATTTTGTTATATTAACGGCTAGTAAATAAGTCTTTTTTTGAATAACCATATAAAACCTTGAAAACAAAAGAGGAGGGGTGTGGTAAAAATGTTCGTTGAGGGAGCAAGGGGTTTATTCTGGGAAAAATTAGGCAACAGTCATCAAACCGTTCAGAAAAGATCATGAGTCATAAATCTGTCCAGTGACAAATGAATCATGATTTCTACAGTTTTAGATTATACTTGGGGCTCATGTTTTAAATAAAACTGTCATGAAATGATAAGGCCTTATCAAAAATGTGTTTTAATCTTTAACATTTGCAACCATGGAATCTATCTTAAAATCAAGATTATAGATAGCTGAACATATTCAGTCGGTATGCAGTTCTTTCACAATTATGATACATACAGTCATAGCCCAGAAACACATAAAGCATATCACACTGAACTGCAACCACAATTTACTTTGCAATATATCACGTCTATGAGAACTGTTGTAAAGTGGAAGAGGAGGTCATAAAATGATGTGCCTGTTCATTATGCCCAAGGTTTGACTTCATATTCTGGTGTTGCGTGTGTGTGTGTGTGTGTGTGTGTGTGTGTGTGTGTGTGTGTGTGTGCACATGTTTGTGTACAGATGATACAAGATGTAGACTCTGTTTGCAGTGCAGTTTAATTTTATGGATGCAAAAAAGACTGGGAGTGTTTGTTACTATGATGTAAAGCAATGTAATTTTTATGCCTAGTTTTAAGTGTGGAGAATGCCGTTTTATTAATAAAAAGGGTGGTACGAGTCTTCCAGTGTTTGTACAGTAGTTTTATAGAAACTGGCAAAGTGACTATTGTGTAATCCTTTTCAACACCCCCCCCCCCATCATCCTACACTCCCCTGCTGAGAGCACCAGCCAATCGCACCTCAGCGGGGTCGCTCCCTTGCTCTGATAAATAGCAACGGGGACCAGGGAGGGTCTATCTGCCTGACTCTCCTTCCCTCAGCAGTCTCTCCTCACACACCACCTCAGTGCTACAGACTCCCTCTGTGACCATGTCTGTCAGAGCTTTGAAGACCACCACCTTCTCCACTGTGTCCTCCTCCAGGGGCCCATCCCAGGGCTACAGCAGCCGCTCCTTCTCGGGCTACGGCGGCCGTGGTGTGGGTAGTGGCAGTCAGAGCTACGCTGTGCGCAGCTCCTATGGGGGAGTGGGCAGCAGTGCTGGGGGGTTTAAAGTGGCCGGTGGGTATATTGCTGGGGGGTCTGGACAAAGAGGAGGTGGAGTAGAGTGTGGTTATCTGGGCTTCGGTGGAGGTATGGGAGGTGGAATGACCAATGAAGGGATGACCCCCATCACAGCGGTGACCGTGAACAAGAGCCTACTGGCCCCACTGAACCTGGAGATTGACCCCAACATCCAGGTGGTCCGCACCCAGGAGAAGGAGCAGATCAAGACTCTCAACAACCGCTTTGCTTCCTTCATTGACAAGGTCAGTCAACTTATAGATGAGATAAGATAAACACCACTATCCTAGAAGGACATTTAGTCTTTTATGACATAAAATGTTACATGGAGAAAATTGCAACACTAGCAACAAACAGCCAATACAGTCTATTGCTTTTTTTGTTTTTGTTTTGATGTTGTGTCGGTTCTTATGAGTGTTGGGTTAAAGCTTTTAAATTCCACACAGAGTCGAATAATAACTCAGGAACTTCAGAGGAAATTAGTGTATTGTAAGCCAAAATAGCTCAAGGTGAAAGTGGTCTGATTTCACATGGGAAATCATCCTTGAGAAAATCCCTGTGAAAACAGTATAACAAAATGCAGTCTGCTTAAAGCCATGCACAATGATACTGCGGAGGCTGCAAGTTGTTTTTAGTTACTTACATTTTTTCACTCTCAGGTGAGATCATAGAGCTCAGATAAGAGGATCAACCTGGATACAAAGCATACAGTACAGCGCTGGAATGAAGAGCAGAACAATTTGGCTTGAAGGGGTACATCCTAATGTGAGCAATATCCTGCAAAACAAGATTTAGTGGTTATGAAAGTAGATAAAGTTCCAGGTGTCCTCTTGCATTCCTGTTTTGCAAAATCTTATGTGGTGTGTTATTTTCAAATAATTTCCTGAATAATAACAAATTACACTTTCAGGAGAAAAAAAGAGTGGGGGCGTGGTCGAGGGAAGCTTTGCATGTAAGACAAGCTTGTTACTGTAAATACTGAGTGGAGTAGATCACCATAGTAAAAAAATATCAACCAAACACTATCAGTAATCGGATCAATACTCACTTTATGAGGCTGCATAATAGTCAATAAAACAATTTCTAGAGAGTAGTATAAATTGCTGTTATGCACCCACTATCAAATAGATAGATAGATAGATAGATAGATAGATAGATAGATAGATAGATAGATAGATAGATAGATAGATAGATAGATAGATAGATAGATAGATAGATAGATAGATAGATAAATAGATAGATGGATGGACATTGCAACATTCTGGTTTAAGGAGGCACCCTAGAGCAATGTAGGACAGAAGTTATGCTGTAAATCAATCACGCTGAGACTATTCTTCAGATCATAAAACAAAGCTTGCATACCATTGTGATATGGCACACACTGAAGCAGAGCTGTGTGTCTCTCATCGTGTTTGCTGAGACCCCACCCAGGGTCAGGGAACTCAATAGAAGAGTTGTGAAGAGGGAATTGGGAAACAGTGCCCCTTTGTGTTGAAATGTGGCACTATGGCTGAGAATTGAGTAAGGTAATTGATGTGACATTTAGAGTGAGTTAGAGGTGGGAGAAGCTCAATTAGTCATTTTTGTTCAATCTTCAATCTTAATGCGGTTCTTTGTCCATCAGCAAACAAAGTGAATCAATTAATGTTCTTTGAGTCACGCCCACCTTCTTTTTTTACATGCATTCTTTGTCTGACCACGCCACATATGTCTCACTGAGCACCCTCTCCATACATTATAGAGTTATGCATTTTGTTTTGCCATGAGAAAACAAGGAATGTACTATTGTCTTCCCATTCTTGTACTATCAATCCACTCACAGTCATTTATGTATGATTCACAAAAGTATTCATTTATGTTGATTAGTCAATTACTTCTCTGTCTGCAGGTACGCTTCCTTGAACAGCAGAACAAAATGCTTGAGACCAAGTGGAAACTTGTGCAGGAACAGACTACGTCTCGCTCCAACATCGATGCCATGTTCGAAGCCTACATTGCCAACTTGCGTAAGCAGCTAAACAACTTGGGTCACGAAAAAGCCAAACTTGAGTCCGACCTGCATCACATGACGGGCCTGGTTGAGGACTTCAAAAACAAGTGAGTGGAGTCGAGGATTAAAACCCTCAGTATTACCCAAACTCCTTAATGCGGCTATAATCAATATTGTTATATTAGGAATTGATCAAATGACTACTTGTACATAAAAGTAGTGACACACACACACACACACACACACACACACACACACACACACACACACACACACACACACACACACACACACACACACACACACACAGAATTTTCCCCAGGCTCCCCGATCTGTAGAGTTGTTCCCCTCAGCTCCACAGATCATTTTGACGTCTTTCAGCTCAGCTGTACAGTTTCGGTTCATTCTCACAGCTCACATTTCAGTCGCAGCAGGCAGATGTTTTCAACAAACAGCTGTCTGTACATTCATTCAGATCTCAGTTTAAATTGACTGACAGAAATCTTCTCATTTAGAATGCAGTTTGCTACAGAGGAAATCACATCTATTTCATATTATTTCATTTTATTTGAAAGCTGCCCTAATCAAAATTGTTATATTAACAATGGAAACAATGAATACATGCAATGTGAAATGTTTACCTCTCAGCACTACAGAGCAATTATAGCGTATTTCAGTTCTTTGCTTTGATTGTACCACAGTTATAAAACATCACTGTGACTCAACTTTGTTTCACTGTGTGCATAATATATATGTCCTGCATGTTGATCAGAAGAAATTGAAAATATTAAAATACAAATTTGTAAAGAATTAAGAATTAGAATTGGGAAATGAATTAATTCTGATTCAAATGACTTTTTTTCCAGGTATGAGGCTGAGATCAACAAGCGCAATGAGTGTGAGAACACCTTTGTCCTCATAAAGAAGGTCCGTTTATAGGTTTTCCAACATATCCTTGATCTTGAAATTATAATAGGCCTTTGAGTAGAATGAGCTTTAAAGAACTTTAACAATGAATATTCTCAATGTTGTTTTTTTTCCTGCGTAGGACACTGATGCAGCCTACATGATCAAAGTGGAGCTGGAAGCCAAACTGGATGGGCTCTCTGATGAGATTGAGTTCCTAAGGCAGATCTTTGATACAGTAATAACCTTATTTCACTTTTTAGTGGCATATAAATAAACATTTGATATAGCTAAATGTCCTCTTAAAAGAAAAAACATTTCATTTTTTTTTTCCTTTTTCCATCTCCATTTCCTCTGCTATGTTCATGTATTATCCTGCGTAGGAAATCCACGAGCTGCAGAGCCAGATCAAGGACACCTCTGTTGTGGTGGAGATGGACAACAGCCGCAATCTGGACATGGACGCCATTGTCGCTGAAGTGCGTGCCCAATATGAAGACATTGCCAACCGGAGCAGAGCCGAGGCTGAGTCATGGTACCAGACTAAGGTGAGACCAATATTCATGTCAAATTACAGTAAAAAAAAGTGCCAAAAATGTGACTAAATACAAACATTAGCAACACCTGGTTTGACAACTAAAACCTGGATTATCTTGTTGCATTTTGATGCGTCAGTTTGACTTGTCCCTGTCTGTACCAGTACGAAGAGATGCAGCAATCAGCAGGTAGATATGGTGATGACCTGAAGTCAACCAAGGCTGAGATCGCTGACATGAACCGCAGGATAATGAGGCTCCAGTCTGAAATTGACATGGTGAAAGCACAGGTGAGACTTACATATTTCAGTTTTATATATTTAGACATATTTTACTATAATAGGATTTAGTCTTTAAAGTCAATGTCAATGTCATTTTTATTTGTATAGCACCTTTTATTGAAAGTAAAGACAAAGTGCTTTCCCTTTAAAACAGCATGCACGTTAAAACAAACCATGGATAGAAATAAGAACACAATAAAAGCATCAACACAACAAGACAATCAACAAAAACAAACAAAAACATACTGTGTGCAACCACACACAAATTCACACACACACACACACACACAAACACACACACACACACACACACACGCACACACACACACACACACACACACACACACACACACACACACACACACACACACACACACACACACACACACACACACACACACACACACACACACACACACAAAAGGTTGTGAGTTTGTTGTTAAATAGCAAGTCAGAGATGTACTGAGGAGCTAAACCGTCAAGTGTTTTATAGACTATTAGCAGGATTTTGAAAGTGATTTCGTATTGTACCGGGAACCAATCAAGTGATTTGAGTACTGGAGGCCTCTGGCTGCTATATTTTGAATAAGTTAGAAGTATTTCATTTTATGACTTCTTTATTCCTTACAGTTTTTTTCGATTGCTAAACAACAGTGGGGCAGAACTGGAGTCACATGTGCAAAACTCTAACTACAGTCTGCACAGCAGCAGTTCATGTGGACCAAACTCTAGATCGTTTTTCATTGTTAGAACACAGTTTTCAAAACTCTACACACTTATCCCATGACTTTGACCACAACCTGCACAACACTGTGGATTTACAGCACTTTTTTCAATTGCTAACACACTGCTGTCAAAACTGTGAACCACACATTCAAAACATAATAGATTTCAGCTTTGTGCCTTTCAAACACTGCTGATTGCAATTTCAGCTAAAAGGCTAAGCAGGTGTATTGTTTTAGACTTGTTAGTGAACACACACACACACATATATATATATATATATATATATATATATATATATATATATATATATATATATATATATATATATAGGTAGAGCTCAGAAAGACTAATTTTGGAAATGGATCAAGGAAGACGGGTTCGTGGAGGGAGAAGGGTGGCAGGGAGAGGGCGGATGCGTGGAGGAAGACATAGAAGACAAAGAGCTGTTATTTCAGATGAAATAAGGGCTACACTTATCGACCATGTTGTGAACCATGGTCTCTCATTGAGAGAGGCAGGGTTGAGGGTGCAACCCAATCTGCAGAGATCCACAGTGGCATCTGTAATGCGAATTTTCCATCATACAAACAGGTGAGAGTTACATCTTTACAGTAAATGAAAACATTACAGGAATTTATTTTGTATTCCAATTATAGAATATTTACACAGATATATATTACAGTAAGTTTGTAATATATTTTTTACAACAGGACCCAAAGGCTGCCCCCAACAGGTGGAGGAGTAAAAATATTTTCAAATGCGCAGGAAAATGCTATTGTTGACATGGTTGTTGTCAACAATGCAATAAAACTGCGGGAGATTCAAGAGAGAGTACTGGCTGATAATTATATATTTGAAAATGTTCATTCTGTCAGCACAACAACTATTGCTCGAGTCTTACAGAAACACAGAGTTACAATGAAACAGGTATACACTGTACCGTTCGAGAGAAACAGTGAACGGGTAAAAGAGCAAAGATACCAATATGTCCAGGTAAGACGTCTGAGGTTACATACACGGCTATAAAAAAAAATTACAGTAAAAAAACACTAGCATTACAACAGTAAAACTGTTTACTTACTGTTTTTCAGAGAGTAATGGAGGTGGAAGCACTGGAAACACCACATTCATTCATATTTATCGATGAAGCTGGATTTAACCTTGCCAAAACACGGCGCAGAGGAAGGAATGTTATAGGTCAAAGGGCCACTGTGGAGGTTCCAGGCCAAAGGGGGGGAAATATCACCATGTGTGCTGCAATGTCCAATGATGGTTTGCTTCTCAACACACCACTCATTGGCTCATACAACACAGAAAGGCTTTTAGCTTTCCTAGAACAGCTCTATGCTCAGCTGGTGCCAGCAGAACAGGGGGAGCCAGTAAGAAACCCCCAAGTTTTGTCATAGTTTGCGATAACGTTGCTTTTCACCACTCTGCAGCTGTCACAGATTGGTTTGCAGCACATCATAGATTTATGGTTTTGTACCTGCCTGCATATTCACCTTTCCTCAACCCAATAGAGGAGTTTTTCTCTGCCTGGAGGTGGAAAGTGTTTGGTCACCACCCACATGACCGAATGTCTCTTTTGGAAGCCATGTGTGCTGGATGTGATGACACGAGTCCAGAGGACTGCCAGGGATGGATAAGGCACTCCAGAAGGTTCTTCCCCAGGTGCATGGCAAGAGAGAACATTAGATGTGATGTTGATGAAAACCTATGGCCTGATGCGAGAGAGAGGCAGGATTAGCCCCTCAATTATTTGTTTGAATTATACAGTATGTACTTTTAGTTTCTACCTTTTTTTTCTCATTACTGTAATTCTGTAAATTACTACTGCTGATTTTCATTTACCTTAAATCATTTTTATGTTCTAAAAAAATAATAAATTATGTGAAAGAATGTCACTCTTTTCTTCGAAGAAAATATTACTTTGTATGAAGTGACTGAAATTGTTCAAACTGTAAAGATAAAAAGTTAGTATTTTCTGAATTGGTGTTTCATGCTAGTGTTTTTACTGTCAGGGTGTTGTGAGTGCCAGTGTGTGTTATCTCAGTGAGGGTTGTGTGTAGTGTTTGGCTGCACTGAGCCTGTTTTGAGCCATGTGTTAAGAGTTTTGTTGCTTGGAGTGGGTTTTGCAGGTGATGTGAACTGTTTAGCTCAGGTGACTGTTGGTAGTGCAGACTGTAGTTAGAGTTTTGCACATGTGACTCCAGTTGTGCCCACTGTGGTTTAGCAATCGTAAAAAACTGTAATATTCCACAGTAATTCATGAAACTGTGTTAGTTGTTATTGGCCTTATACTGACTATGCACAACACTTCACTTTTGCTTTTCCTTCTGTACTCTTAGCGAACCAATTTGGAAGGTCAAATCGCAGAGGTTGAGGAGCGTGGTGAGCTGGCAGTGAAGGACGCTAAACTTCGCATCAGAGAGCTGGAGGAAGCGCTCCAGAGAGCCAAGCAGGATATGACCCTTCAAGTCCGCCAGTACCAAGAGCTGATGAATGTGAAGCTTGCTCTGGACATTGAGATCGCTACCTACAGGAAGCTGCTGGAAGGAGAGGAGTACAGGTAAGATGTTGCTGTGACAGCACCACCATGTGGAGGTGATGAGTGATATTTTTGCAGGAATATTGTGTATATCTCATTGTGTTTAGCTTGCTCATGTCTTTTTCTGCTTTTCTCTATAGGTTAGCAACTGGAATCAAGACCAATATATCCAAGCACACTTGTAAGTTCATGTTCTACCTTGGTACAAACATTTAGTGTTTTTTGCCATGTTCCAGTATAAACCCACAGACACTATATAAGAACACGGAGATAAAGAAATATCACATTTTTTTATACAATAAGAATAATAATTCTTGGGCAATAAAATAATAAATGTCATAAGATAGAATTACCACACTATCAGCCCAAACAACCAATTCCCACAGATACATTACAGTCAAAGGGAGCTGCTGCTTCTATTCATTGTTTTGACGCATTGTTATAAACAGAGATCGGTTTAGAGAATAGGTGACACAAATACCCAAACTGTGTTTCCATTTACAAAACACCAAATGCAAGCTTCAAAAGGCATTTCATTCTTAAAACTCTTCACAAAATCATCAAAATTGCATATTGGTGTCTAAAAGGAAAGAAAACAAATGTAACAAACTGCTTGTCATTTACATCAGATCTTCCACATCACACCTACTGCAATATTCTCTCTGGTCAGACGCCTTTCATAAAATTGTTTACAGTGTAAATGAATTACACACCCAACTTTGGCATGGCTGCATTGGTGCTATTATAGGTGATGTGTTGGGCAATGGTTTTCCCTCATTAGATTTCCGCACCTTTCAACCACACATCACTTCATTACACCTGCAAAACTGCTCTCAGTGACTGCACTAAATGTTCAGCAATCCGTGTTTTCTATGTGATGGGTGTATGAAAACGAAAGAAAATTACATTTGCTGTCATAGACCACAGTTATACTGATAAGTTCATTTGGATAGAATTAAATCACATACCACATCTCAATTGGCTTTTTGAGCCCACATCAGCTCCTGAGATCTCTAAGAATAATGAGTAAAAACTCCCCCAAAGCCTTTGCAGATACAAAAATATATTAAGATTATTATAGACGTGTACATCCAAATGTCTCCTCTTTTACCACCCTTTTCCCCACTACTGTATGTCCATGTTAACGATTGCCTTTTACTTCTGAATGTGCAGCTGTAAACTACAATGCCTACGGCCTGGAGAGCTCCCGAACCCCGTCCTACGTCAGCTGCTCCTTCGGCGGAGACAAGGCCAGCAGTGGTTCTGTCGCTGTACTCGAGGGAGCAACAGTGAAGAGCGCCACAGTCACCAAGACAGAAACAGTGGTGATCAAGACGGAGGAGAAGAAGGAGGAGGAGAAGGAGGAGCAGGAGGAGCAGCAGCAGCAGACAGCAACCGAGGAGCCAACTGCTGAAGAGAAGGAGGAGCAGGCGGAGGCAGAAGTTGTGGCTGAGGAGTGATGTGTTTGTTCCTGTTTTGTCAGATGTATGATTGAAGATCTTGGAAGTTAAGAAAAAGGACTCAGACTCTGCTTTATTATCAAGTTCTTGAATGATTCTGTCACCAAGGTGCCTTCACCAAATCCTGTTTCTGCTGTAAGAGGTCTATTCCTTCAGGTATCCTTAATAAAGAGGTGCTAACCGATGAGTCTTTGTTCAGCTTTCTGAAAACTCTCACTGTAATACATTCTTTACCGTCACTGCCCATAGTTCACTGCACCACACTTGTTTAGCCAGCAGGTGGCAGTATTGTATTATGTTTTCCTCTGCTGCTCTATGTTGTCTGAGGAACTCAAAGCACTGATGCCACATCAACTGTAATATCATACTGCTGATAGGGTTAATGTGGGGAAAACAAACCTTGTGCTAAACCTGCTGTATTTAAACACTTAAATAAAATGAAAATCTGTCACAAAAGTCTTCACGACTTCTGCAACTGTTGTCAATACCTGGAGTCCTGTTTGCTGGACAATACATCTTCAAACTGTATTTGACTAATGCTCTGTTGTATTTTGTTGGAGTGTAAGGTTCCATTAGACAGCGTTGGTGAAAGTGTTTCTAATCGTCTTGAAGGGACTTGCTATGCTATTATGGTGTGTCAACACACACACACACACACACACACACACACACACACACACACACACACACACACACACACACACACACACACACACACACACACACACACACACACACAACATAATTAACTGAAGGTTATGCATTCCCATAAAATGTCAGCAAATGTCATAATTCCAACACCTTTACATCACTAGCTGTAATAATGGATGTGTCTAAAGTTCACACAAAGCATATACAAAACAAATGAATCCAACGTCCAGTGTTTGAGTAAATGCTTACTTAAGAGGCCTTTGCAGCCTTAGAGGAACAGGTTTGAACTTGTGGGTAGGGGGGCCACGCCCAAGGCTATACAACCTCTCCTTCAGTAAGACAGAAAACTGCATTAATCTCACAATACCACCCACCACCACCATTCATTGCTCTTACTGTAGCAGAACTCTGGCTGATCACATACACCAAGGCAGACTGGAGCATTTTAATGTTTGAAGGCTTGATTAGTTAACTGCATAAACATGATATCACAGAAAGCAGTCCTTTCACACAATTATGCTCACAGCTATAGTTGTAGTCATTCCAGAACTTCACCTCTAGTCTTATTGTCCTTAGAAGATTCTGCTCAGAACACAAACTGTATTACAAAAAAGTAAGGAATTAGAAAATGTATTTGCATCAGAACTGGAAGATGGACAAAGATTTACTTTGGCCAAAAGCAAAATCACAGTGTAAACAAAAACAAGCAAATAGAGAAACGCTGTGAGTCGCACATAGCACAGTGGAAAGGAGTTACAAAGCTTTTTAATTCACCTAAAGGCAATAAACAAAAACATTGTTAGTTTCGTTTTGTTTTATATGTTTTGATTGCATGATTCAGATATTACCGTAATATATAATATTACGGTAATAGTACTATTATATGAATTGATAAGCCAGTAAAAACCAAAAGGCATCATATTAACACTAGTGGGCCACAATTGATTACTGTAACAGCAAATATCTGCAAAAATATCTGAATCATGCAATCAAAAGGTTAAAACTAAACAACCATTGACGTCAGTAACTACATGAGCCATAAACCATGGCAACAAATTCCAGGTGTGTCCAAACGTGTCTCTTTTTAGTCTTCCATGGAAACATCTGTTGTTTTCCGTTGAGTGTGCGACTTGCAACATTTTAGCAACAACAACAAAAAAAAATCTAATTGCTTCAAAGTCTTCACTACATTTACATTACGTGAGTCTTGACAGATGTGGATGTAAAGTGCAACTTGACTGGTTGGCAGGTGAATAAAACCACAAGGCAGCAATTCTATTTTCCTGTTGTTGCCATTTTCATCATTTACTGTGTGACCCTAAAGTTTTCCACCCTGTAGTTTCTTTCAAAAAAAAGAGACTACAATTCCATTGAGACCATTTTTGCTGACATGTTCTTTCACACTTTACACAGATAATACTAACAAGATATCATTTGAAGAGAATTCCGGTTGATTTCAATACGTAGCTCTGTTGTTTTGAAATTTGGAGTGCTGTCAGTAGCAAGAAAAACGATAACAATTGGTGTTGCCTACACCGTGTGTTGCCTACACCTGTTTAAGCCTGTTGGGTTAGCACCCAACAGGCTTAAACAGGGCAGGTTTTAAACATGTTTTTAGCCTCTAAACATGTCCGAGATGTCATTACAAGTGCCTACCCATGTGCAGTGATTCCTTCCGAGGGAACACAGCAAATCTGACTGCAGTAGATGTGACAGAAAGGCATAAAAGTTGTGTTAATCCATACCTCACCAAAAAACAGCAAAATAAACAGAGGTATGGATTAACACAACTTTTATGCCTTTCACAGTGCATCATATTATATCATGTCAAAAATAGTAGCTGTAAAGTAACTACACCTATCAGATAAATGTAGTGGACGAAAAAGTACAAGTGCAAACTTAAAATAGTCAAGTACCTGAAAATTGTACAGGTAGCCTACAACAATGGAAAGTAAAAAAGTATCTTGTAGCTGTTGTTCTGCAGTTCAGACTCCTTTTCTGCAGCGTAACATTTCACAATCCCATTTAAACTGTGAGCTACTCCACAGCTGATGAACAGTGCAGAAACTTTCATAGTAATGCTATGTTGGTCAAATGTTATGAAATGCATGGTTGCATCAGTGTCCACAGAATCACGTTTGGGTTGATGATGGTCAGTACAAATCAAAACTCATATTTATGATACACTTTAATCTGAGTTTGAATGTGTATTGTGTGTTAGAGGCATATGCCCTGTGCTAAAATGCACAATTTCTTACTTTGTTTATCTAATCATGTTAGTGATTGCAGCCTGAACCTTGTCTTATGGGAGCTGGTCTGATTAAGGAATCAGTTTTGACAGCCTCTGCTACACAGACAAACTGTTCTGTAACAGACATATCTATGCTGCTGCAGCTGCTGGTGTTTCTGCAATTTGCAAATTCTGCTGATCTAAATCCACAATCTTTTCTCAATGATTAAATTTACTAATTTACTACAGTTGCCCAATCTCCCCCTAGGAGGCGGAATACTACTCGACTACGACTCTACAGATGACACAATGAACAATGATGCAGGCCCGTGTTGAGCTAAACCTGACAAAGGCCCACATTAAAGCATTGACTCTCGCCAAAATGCAAACTAGGGTCTTTTTGTGAATGTACCCGAGTCAAACTTTTGTTTAAAAGCAGTAAGTTACAGTAAGTTGTTAAAACCTTTCTTTTTAGTAAACTCTGTGTACACAAACAATGTTCTCAATGCTTGCGTTAATGTGTAGAGCCCCTGGTGATACTTGGAGCAAAGTTTCATGTTGTGTCGAGCCTTCTTAGTGTTTTAAAAATAATGATTTTGATGCTTTCATAGAAGTGCCCCTAGCACTCCCATTCAAAAGGCCATTTGACCGAAAAACGATAATACGGTAAATCTTAAAAGTAATTATGCTTTTAATTTTGGCGAGAGTTACGCTTTAATGTTTGCTGTTGCACAGTAACTTTACAAATCTGCACCTGTGAATAAACACTCGTTGTCGGAGTGGCAAGTACAGAATCAAAAATAAGTCCTGAGAAAAAAACACTGAAACAAAATACAGATATGTGTGAGGTATGGGGTGGAGGCTGCTGTGACAACATTCAAAGACACTTGCCTCAGTACTGTGATTGATTGATGAGCAGCCCACATTCCTCAGCATAACCTCTGTCTACTAACTGTACAGTGTGTTAGAATCAAGAGTACACATGTCCACACCTCAATGAGAAAATAAAAGAAAGTTTCTCTTTTCTTCATCCAACTGCCTGCAGGCAAATGTTGAGACACATTGTGTCAGACCCAAACTCTGACCCAGACTTTAGCATGGCAACCCGGCGGTTCAACTTAATTTGCCTATTGTATTGAATGTGAAAGCTGTTCTGATTCACTTATACTAAATGCCAATAAAGAAACACTTGTTAGATAAACTATTAATGATTGATGACTCTCCAGGGTTTATGATTTAGGCGTGTAAACTGTCAAATTTAATCTTCTCATTACACTAAAACTACACCAGCGGCAAAATAATAAATCATCACGTTTGGTTTAAAGGGTACAAGACTAAGTTTTTGAACCATGCATCGAAGACAAAAAGATGTTCTCTTAGATTGAGCAACAGGTTGGAATTCCTCTGCAGGCTCGGGGCGGAGACTGCTGACAGATAGAGGATCAAATTCTGCAGAAAGAAAGTTGGATGCCTGGTGAAGGTGTGCCCTTTTTCTTGTGTTAAAACCCAAGTATGCAACAAAACCACAACAACAGCTTTTTGCTTTCTAAAGAAGACAGACTCAATAATAAACATAACATAATTATCACCTTGCTGACAGTATCAACATTAGAACCGAAAAGTATAACGAACTGCATTTCGTTGTCTTTGTACTTGTACTCTGCACAATGACAATAAAGTTGAATCTAATCTAATCTAATATACTTCGTAAAAAGAAGAAGTTATGGCAGAGTTGTTGTATTGAATTGCATGAGATTGTACAGGTGTACCTAACAAAAATGTCAGTGAGTGTATATCCAAAGCCATCATTTAATTCAACAGGTTGCATAATATCATCACAGGATGAGAGGAAGTATATGGTCTGGTATTCAAGATTTCTTCAATTTCCGATCCAGGTCGCCCCAACTCTTTACCGGTACATCACGCTTGCTTCAATAATCCTTTTCATCAATCTTGCTTTCATTTGAATATAATATGGTATATGTAGTATCACAAATTTGCTGTGCAAGATTGCATTATCCAAAACAGGTATCAAGCTGGACATTAGTGTGGCTTATGACCCTGCCTAGCTACTAAATTAAAAAACTTACTTTTTTTTCCTTGGATACAGACTCATTATATTTAGTAAAACAGATCACTTACTAAAAGCCACTCACAAGAAATGCACCCAGTAACAAGACTAATAAAACAGGCATGTAAAATACATGCGAAAACAAACTGTCAAAAACAAAAAAAGACATCCAGTATCAGAGAAAGCGCAAGTATCATGTCATGTGTCATTTTCACAGTAAGTGGTAGGAATTGCAAATTTGTTAGAGTAGGCCAATTTGCTACACTGAAGTACTACCATATCAAGGCCTGCCCTCTTACTTAATCATGTGGCCCTGTGTACCAGAGGGGCACTGGGTCAAGTTTAGGATTAATATATTAATTAGTATAGCTAATATTGTGTTCATGTGGTGCATATTCTTATTAAGTTTATTATTCATATTAAGTTTAGTCGGTCAACTCACATAGGAAAGTATATTAACATGTGAAAACGGCAAAGTATATTATAGTAAGTAAGTATAGTAAATGTCAGAGGTGTGTAGGGTAGGTAGTTGCTGAATAAAGGTAAGAAGCAGAAGCAATGATGGTTATGGAGATACCTACAGAACAATGAATCAGCAGCAGCCCTGGCAGAGGGAGAAGAGCTGGGCATTTCAAAAAGCTTGAATAGACCGCTAGCTTGTAAAGGTGCATTGGACAATGTCACGTGTGACTGCAGCATTGCAACTTAAGCTGTTTGCCTGAACTTACTTGCAAACTACACTTAATTTGTCTAAAATCCAATTACTACAAACTAGTTGAAAAATAGAAAACCTGGGGACATGTATTTCATCATAGGAGTAGTTTGTTGGTGATGACACTGCCATGTGCTGTGTGCTCTGTGCACTTAATACTTGCAAATTATAATTTTGGCCATGGCAGATACACAATGGGAACAAACAAAGGTAAAACCTTTGCAGGAGGTTATTCACACCTTCACTGCTGCACGCCTGTCAATCTTTCTAAACATTCCTGTTTGGTTTCTATGACCTGTCAAAGAAGCTAGCTGGTTTAAGGAGCATCTGTCATGAAACTGATCGACAAGTCTTTCAGTCCTTGCAGGGTATCCCTTGAAGGCGGTAGTAAAAAGATACTTTTGGTTAAATTCTTGCGTAACTCTGGGGCACCTGACAGCTGGACCAACCTGTCAGCTGGCCCAGTCTGGTTCCAACTATGTATCTAAGAAATGATCTGACATAACTAAGCAGCCCTGCCCAGAGGGTGTAGCTCTAAATGGTAGATGGTATCCAACCTCAGGAGATGTTTCTAGAGTTACTTGGAATCACAACTTGACATGTTGCCAATAACAGTCATTGTACTCCATGGGTATAATAACAGCACAGAGGCAAAGTTGCATAACCCTATTTGTTCGGTCCAAGTGATTCATTATAAAAGAAAAGCTTTTGGCCACAACAAAAGACCATATGTTTTCCTTCCTAACTCACCATAAGAAAAAAACATTTATTTGTGTTGTATTGCTGTGCCAATGCCTATTTTGTGGTAATCTTTTAAACTTGGCTGCCAAGACTTTCTGCACGCAAATTATGTGCCAAAAAGTGACAAAGATGTGGTGTGACTGTGAGATGCAGCTCAATCATCATGGTTGAATAACTCGCTGTCACAGGGCCTATAGCCTATAAGCTATAGGCATGCCTAACATGCCATAAAAGGTGTGCGCAGGGTGATAAATGTTTGTGATCCGCACACAACATTATTATGAGATACTTCAGGTGAGGGGCTGTCCTGCAAACCTAATCACAGATTCCCAACTCTGATAAAAATGCTTGTGGGTGTGCACAAACACGCTCTCTGTTTGTCTGCGTTTCTCATACAGTAACTTTCACTGTAAAGAATGCACGGGTGTGACGGATTAAATTCTCCTGGTCATGCGTACACTTGAACACTTCTCTTTAAAAGATTTACCATAACCAAGTATAATTCATATCTTTAAAAAATGTGCAGATAAATGATAACCTTTGCACAAGCAAAACACACTTGCTAAACGTTCTAATTAAACAAGGTGCATGTTGATGGCAGCTCCCTAAAATGATGTTAGTGTGGATGAGGATGTTATCAATTATAGCTAGGGTCTTGATTTCAGGACCATCTATCGAAAAAGTCTATTATGATCGGAATAATAAGCCTCTAAGGGGAAGCTTTCTTTCAGTATGGCTTGCATCCAGTCCATGTCTACCTTAACAAATCAATGTTCAATCCAAAGACCATCAACAAAATAGTTTGTGATTGATCAGGCATAAATAAAGTTATTTCTTAATTGGGGGAGAAACTTTAGAGCAGGTTTCGGTGGGTTTTAGATGAGGTTAAACATGGTTCGATCACCACCTTACACCTATATATACCTACCTTTTTCTTGTCTAAAAAATGTCTCTTTTAACCCCCCAGGGTACTGTAATTTATTCACTCCAACCTTTAAATAACTATGCTGTTAAGTTTGTCAGCAGCAAAGTTCTGGCTCCCTGTTTGCAGAGTGTGGTTTATGAGCACAAGTTAATCATTTCCTACTATCATACTTACACTATCTTAAGGATGTTAAAAGGGTGGGGGTGGTTTGATGACACATTCTCATTTTTCTTTCACCTGCTCAAACTTGCAAGTATAGAGGTATGTGCCAAGTAGTCTGCTGCTAGAGGCTGCAGTTCTCTATTGCCCCCCCCCCCCCCCCCCTTTTAAAGTAAACTATATCTTTATTACTTCTCATAGATTCTCACATGAATGACATTGAGTGAGGGTAATATCTGGGCATACAAACCACAATTTAACACACACACACACACGGCCTCAGCGTGTGAATGTGTGTGTGAATGGTGAATGGTTCCTGTACTATGTAAAGCGCTTTGAGTAGTTGTTAAGACTGGAAAAAGCGCTATATAAATACAATACATTTACATTTACACACACACACACACACACACACACACACACATACACACACACACACACACACACACACACACACACATACACACACACACACACACACACACACACACACACACACACATACATACACACACACACACACACACTTGATAAGGCGCTATGTGTAATGACAAGGCAGTGGTTGCTAGGCACTGCAGCAACGGTAACAAAATGTGACTACACATCTCTGATAGTGAATTGTGGGAAAAGAATGTTGTAGAAACATAGAAACAGATTCATGAGTTATTTTCTCTATATACTGTACTCAACTGTTTCCGAACATTCAGATAGTTTACCATTTACAGTAATCTGCTTTACCTCAAAAATGCTCGCTTGAATGCAAACATCAAAATGAATTCTCTAAGATAAACCTCTACATTAGACAACATATGTTTCAGTGAAAGCTATGGCAGAGTGAAGTGTAAATGCTTACAAATAACCCACATATCATTGTGATTCTGACTAATCAGCCACAAATGATCATGTCATGTCTGTAACTCTCTGAGATCTAATGTTGCAACACCAAACAGGTTTCACACCCTATAAAGACCTTCAACTCATGACTGTGTTTACTGAGCATCTACTGAGTGGCCACACCCTTTTACGACAGATTCTATAGGTTTCAGTGTATGTAAAGAGCATAATGCTGCAGCAGTAAATTCTCCTAATTTCTATTGAAACCGGTGATGAATGTGTAGACCAAGGCAAGTGCATGACTTCTTTAGGTTGTTGTAATTAGTCACTGTGAGGCCAGTGATAGTGCTAAACCTCTGATTGATTGGGTGGGTGGTGTCCAAAGGAATGTGTTCACCGCAGGAAGAACAGACCTGCTTAGACAAGTTGTGTGTGTGTTATAATGACAGCCCACCGCTACAGCCAACTCAAAGAATGGAAATCAGAATGACTTACAATAATCAAAATAATAAAAAAATATTGTGTTTCAGTGCCACTTCAAATACAAAAATATGACGGCATTCAGACCAAAAACATCCATGTGTTAAAACAATGAAGTCCAGTTGGACACAGATGAAGTTTAAAGGATTATTAAATGGAAAAACACTCCTAAGAGGTTTGAGACTGGATTATTGCAACTCTGGAAAGTTATCACAGTGGTAAACAGTAGACGTATGCAGTTCAAGTTACAAAGTAATTCACCAGGAATGGCTTTTACTTAATTGATTGTCAGTGCAGGTGCTAACATGCTGATGTTTAGCAGGTAATATTTAGCAGGTTCACTATCTTAGTTTAGCCTTTTAACATTTGTAGTTAGTCATAAACCAAAGTATTGGGCAAATTGAAACTTTGACCTGATGATTGTGCTAGATATAAAATGACGGGATCACCGGAGTTATTTGAATGTTTTCTCTAGGGACCTTAAATATCTGTGCAAAGATCATGGCAATCCATCCAACAGTTTATGAGATATTTCAGCAAAAGCTGAAGACCGACACAGCAACATAGCCATACATAAAGCTCCACCTCTACTAAAAACAACAACAAAACAACTGACAAACGTTTTATCGGAAAAAGGTTTCATCAATGCAAAGAAAGATGTAAGCTCTCATTCTTTATTCTTTGAAACTGACTCATTATTTCCTAATCCTTTGTTAACAACATTAGTGATGATCAATGTAGCGCAACTGTGTAAACAAAGAAAACATAAAACCAGAAAAAACACTGTACAACCAAAGATACTGTGTGACTTCATGCAGCAGCAGGTGTTGTCAAATGCTCACTCACACAAGCAACAGTTTGATACTGTTGCTAGGTTTTTGTTTGGCTAGACAACTTGCATGATCTTCCCTGTCTGACGGAGAATGAGTCATACAGCCAGACTGCAGTTTGTGCCAGAGTTCCCATGCCTGGCTTCTTCCCACAATTATATAGTCATGTGGAGTGTGTGGGCTATAAGCAAGGTGTTAAAGTCCAGAATTGTAAAGTAATATCTCATGGTGATTTTTAAGCAAACAGTGTTTGGAAGCGTGTTAACATGCCAACAAACTGTTGATTTTGCAACCCTGTGTAAAATCAGTACTGGAAACTCTGCAATACCGCTGTGCATTCCATGACATGCTCATTGTTACTTTTTATTCTTCACAATCATTCCAGATTAACCACAGTCTCATTTGGCCTCCACAAGATATTTCCATGAATGAATTGCGGCTGCTGTGTTGTAAGGGTGTGTGCCCTTTTGCAGGTGGTGAAACTGTGTGGCCCAGAATAAAATCCAATCCAACAACACTTCCTCATGAAAACACTCACAGCCTTATTAGGTCGCCAAAGCAAGCACAGAGGGGTGTGGTTGTGTTTTCCAAAGGCTTTAGATTTTTTTCCTTTTGTGTTTGTTGATTATTCTTAATATGATCTGATAGGACTTTTGGCTTTTGAACTTCCTGAACTTTGCTGTAATGAACCTCTAGTGAACACAGTATTGTAACCCCCTTTTGTCATGTTACAGTAGAAATACACACAAATATAGCAACACACAGCATGAGTAAAGTGTGCTGTAATGTGCCATTGATAAAAGCTATGCTTAACATACAATGAATCGAAACACCAGAAAAAGAAGTTGAGAACCATTCAAAGGTAATGCTCTTTCAAATGAAGAGAGGAAAATAGTTTTTAACACTCAAAGGTTAATTGTAAGCTCAATAATTCTATAAAATAATAAAAAAAAGAGCAATGAACTTTTACTATGATTGGTCAAATGATCTAAAGGTTTTAGGTTCTTCTCATCTGTTGTATTTCAAAAGTGGGAGTCATAAAAGATGTTTGCAAAGATTCAAGTTCTTTCAGACTATCACAACCTGTGGCTTATTTTGATAAGAATGTTTTCCACCCTAAGACGATGCACATCAGATATGAACGGTGACTGGATTAACAACCTAAGAGGATTTGCAAAAGCTATGTTCTCAGAAATATTTAGCACTAAGTAGTGGTAGCCTATAATTTTAATTAGCAATGGAAATAGCTGTGGATAGTGATCGCTGGCCACTCCTTTGTTACCAGACTGCTGCATTAACAACTGCGGATGATGTTTTATGTTAAGTATGTTAACTTCAACTGAATTCAAACAAACAAGAAAGAAAAGTAAATCACCCCGAGACATGGGAGGCTGGAGCTGTTCAACAGGTTTCAGCATCCACAGGCAAATCTGTTAAAACAGCAAAGAAAAGTTAAGATCACATTGCCTAAAGCCAGAGACAGGATGCCTTCATTCAAACTTGACATGTGCAATTCAGTGTCAGGCAGTGGCCTTTGGCTTTAACAGTAAAACAACACTTTCATTGTCTACTTTTACTACAACAAATTCTTTCAGAGGAGCCTGCGTTTCAGTTTTCAAGACAATGCAAAGAATAATAAGTATTACTGTATATGAGGGCAGCAGCTATATCCAACTGTTTGTGTGTTGTATAGTATACTAGACTCCTGCAACACAAATGTAAATTTGTTTTATGTTACATACATTTGAAATGGAGGTGCGAGCGGCATCTATTTAACCTTTGACCTAACCTGACTTTTAAAATGCACCCCTGAAGACTGAAATTTGTTTCTGTACTGTAAAACTAAAAATGCAAATATAAGAATGTCAGGTGTTGTCATACAGACATGCAGACCAGTACAAACGGCAAACTCTGACTAGCAGCATCACTGAATCAGTCAGTATCATTTCAGTTTTCTGCATGGCCACTTGCTCATTCACATTTTTAGTACAACTATAATGAAGCATGGATTGCCAAACTACAGGTAGCCTATTGTAAAGGGCCCACACCTAGTTTACATATACTGCAGAGGTACAATAGGAAAGTCTGAGGAGGTAACAGCAAGTGACCTAGTCTTGTTTGTTTAGTTTCGATAAGGAATGAAATCACAAAGCACTAATTCTTTGTAGCATTTTGGTGCAAAGCTTTTGCACATACTTTATTCATTTGAGGTGTTTTCATTAGGTTTTTCAGCTGCAGTGACACCTTTAGTGACTTATCAGTAAAAATAATGACTGAAAGTATGTTTTGATCAACCCGTTCTCACTCCCAACTCATAAAATACTGACGCTTGTTCAGTGGCTCTCAGCGTCTGATACAGACGTAAAAATCACCGTTAGCGTCTGTATGGAACGCACCGGGCAGAGCAGCAGCTTGACTGCAGCGCTGTAAGATGACGTTGTATTAAGAGCGACAACGGTTGTTAGTAGTATGAAAGACCGAAAATCCGCATAAAGAGGTTGGTTGGGGTGGTGGATGGGTCGAACAGCACAGGACTTTTACCCAAGAGGCCGGGGTTCATGTCCTGTTGTTGTCCCTGAAACTTACATTTTGTAACCCCACCCATAATCTTTTCCTAAACTTAACTGTCCCTTTTTTGTGCCGCATGTTAGTTAAACACACGTCCCGACCCAGAGCGTCCAAAAGTGACGCCAATAATTCCGACCCAGAATGCCCAAAAGTGACGCCAAGAGTCCCGACCAAGCGCGTCTAAATATGACGTCAAAGGGCTGGACGCGAGTCCCGAGAGCATCAAATAGTGACGCCAAGGGGTCCTGACCCTGAGCGTCAAAAAGTGATGCCAAGAGTCCCGGCCAAGCGTGTCTAAATATGACGCTAAAGGAGACTTTTTGGGTCAATAACAAATACCAAAGGCACCGGACCAAACGTCGCTTTTTGACACAATGGGAGTGAGAATGTGTTGTTGCGATATGATTTTGTCACTTCACAGAAAATGTATTGTGGTATGGGGAAGCCGAAGCCTATCAGAGTAGTCATAGAAGGTGGAGGTGGTAACACTTTCATTGGGCTTAAAGACTATTATTATTACTTTACTTTTACTTCAGCAACTGAAAGAGTCGACAAAAATGATCAAGTATATTGTATGTAGATTTAAATTTTAAAAAAGGAGACAGAAAAAGAAAGAGGATATGCTGTCACTTAGTGTGCCATAAGTAAAAGTTACAATTTGATCAGCAGCTCTTCTTCTCTTTCAAGTTATTGATTGACTTTCCTTGATTTAATTTACAGACATATTTCTTTTTTTATGTGTGTGTGTGTGTGTGTGTGTGTGTGTGTGTGTGTGTGTGTGTGTGTGTGTGTGTGTGTGTGTGTGTGTGTGTGTGTGTGTGAGCCACCTGTACACAACACGTGAAGGCCTGACAAGCAATAAGCAATTCATAGCCTGAAGAAACCTTCAATAAAATAGTATCCAAAGTGCAATATTCACAGCAATGAAAACAGAAATTAAAGGGCCAGAGAGTTGCATACTTGTGCAATGATGCAGCTTTATGCTCATCTTTGTTTGTGCATATGTGTGTTACAACAAATTAATTCATGATGAGGCAAATTACCTATTTTGATGGAGTATTTTCTACATGCCAGACAAATGCTTTAAGACAATTCACATTCCCGTAAGAAATAATGCAAATACATTAACAGATGGACGCAGCATTGTTAAAGACCACATGAACTAATTACCCTCAACCTGCCACACCTACTGACACACACAGCCACATTTTAATGTTTTGCTCAAGATTCATAAACCTGTGCAAAAACATGCACATCATCATCATCTTACACATCTGGTAACATGATCTTTTAACTTGGTGAATGAGGTTTTGCATGTTCAGTTACTTCAGAAAATCCAGACTTGACCAGGCTTGAGTTCTTTATTTATGACAGACGTGACCAATGACTTTTCAGACAAGCGCATACAACGCTTGTAACGATTATGATCTGTCGAATTTTCTTCTGGTTACATCAGCAACAGATTTTCTCTGGATTTCCATCTTTGCTACTCCACTTTTCTTTGCTGTTATCGAACTTCTAAATAATGAGATTGCTTGGGCTGGCCGGCAGGGCCTCACCCTGCATGCCCATCGCTATTGGTTGTGATTTATTGGCACTTAAATATGTGCATTGAGTACTGGTGTTAAAATCTGGCACAGCAGTGTGAGAGATACAGGTACCTGCATATGTGTGAGTGGGTGAGTTATTGATAAGTAAAAGGTCACACAATTCTCATTCTCATTGAGTTCTGTGCAGCTCTTCAGAGTTAGTCAGTGGCAAAACTAGCACATAAATTCTCTCAAAATAGCTGTTGGACAGCAGAGATTTGAGCTTTAGAGTAAAGTTCCACACCATGGTAGAAATTAAAGGCATGTGCATGTGAAAATGGGGAAGAAGGGAAAAATGCAGGCCTCACCTATACCCAGTGGTGGAAGAAGAATTCAAATCTTTACTCAAGTAAAGGTACTAATACTAGAGTGTATAAAAAATTCTGCATTTAAACTCTGACTTAAGTGAAAGATAAATATATACTTAAAACATCAAAAGTAAAAGTACTAATGCAAAATAGCCGCTTTCAAAATAATATTTGTAATATTTTGTATTATAATAATTTATTTTAGTAATCTTAATGCTTGCACTTTAGTCCTTTATTTGCATTAATCCACGCTTGATTGTTTGATGTCGACTAGAAAACCACTGATGCATATGGCTTTAAATGTCCAGATTTCAGATCAATGTGCAAGACAAAAGTTACAGTCAAATGTATAGAGGCAAATGAGTGTCTGTCTCTGTGACGACGTCTGATACATGCACGTTTCCAAGTAATAACTGTAAAAAAAATGTTTTATCTCACTTATAGTTGGAATGATCGTGCATAAAGGTATCAAGTGAGTGCAAGCTAGTTTTGCTCTTTCCGGTTTTGTTGTGATGATAGTGTTGATAGGATCAGCATGAGGGAGGTCTACTGGATCTGTTTTGTGGTATTTTATCTAGTATCGTGACCTTTTATTTGGGACTAATAGAACATGTTACGCCCTTTCAAGTTTGGACTTATATTATGTTGGCTGTAATGTGACCACTAATCAGGCTACAGGGGTTACACACTTGAAAAGGCTCTTTTTTCTTACACAACCACATTTTCACTCCACTTCTTTACCTCTTACTCTCTTCACCTTCAGCCTGTTATTCACCTGCAGCTTGTCCCGGTGCAGGGTGTGTCACGGCTTATCTTTTGACAATCCCTCCCTACCTGTTTTACAGGACTGGCCACTCCTGTCATTCAGAGCCAGAGGCATGTAGCCTGAGGTGGAGGGGAGGGTGGACAGCAAAAGTGAGAGTACAGGTTGAAGTGGCTGAAGAGGATCCTCCCACTCCCTCGGCACAGACATAAAAGCCGGCAGAGTCTACAGTCAGACACTCAGAGGGACTCGGCTCTCCTTTTGAAGACTGCTCATCTCCTGTTCTCCTCTTCTCAGAGCGTTGATAACCTTTACCACTGCAAACATGAGGAAGGCATACTCAGTCAGCTCTAGTAGCAGCACCAGGAGGTCCTTTGCACCAGTTAGCAGCTACTCTGTAAAAAGATCCAGTTATGGTGCTGGAGCTGGAGCTGGTGGTCTTGGTTTTAGTATGTCTTCAATGGGTGGTGGATTAGGTGGTGGTTCTGGTAGTTATGGCTTTGGTTCTAGCCAAACAGGAGGCTTCATCGCTCCACCGATCACAGCTGTCCAAGTCAACCAGAGCCTGCTGACCCCTCTGAACCTGGAGATTGACCCCACCATCCAGGTTGTCCGCACCCAGGAGAAGGATCAGATCAAGACCCTCAACAACCGCTTCGCCTCCTTCATCGACAAGGTTAGTTCCTGTGCCCTCTGTGTGACGGTCTTATGTGCAATTTACTGCAGGCCCTGTTATATTAGAAATGACCACCTGCATGCTCTCCCTAGGATACATTTAGTCCTTAGAGCTGTTAAAAGTGAATGATCTCAATACCAGATGCAAAGCTGACAAAGCAGCTGTGAATGTTATCTCTGTGATGGTGTGTCCCTCAATGAGCTATAACCTCTGGGATTGGGAAAGTTTACAAAAATCTCAAAGTCTGTCGCTGATTGTGCTTACTCTGGCAACTCAAAAATCTACATAAGGTAACCTGTAGCCCTATCTGAACCCTTTGGTGACCTCTCTGCCCATTATCTAAACATGGGTGGGGATTATATTGCAGTGACTCACCCTTCTCTTACCTGGGAGACTGCAGTAAAAATAGGGATCTATATGCACAGTATGCCCACAGAGTACAAAGTCTGTCATTTGAACATTGCTCCTATCACCTGGTTGTTATGGGTAACAAGCATGCTAAGTGCAGAGCCGTAAATCTAATAATAATTCTGCACTGCTTTGTCTTCTTTCTCTGCCACACCTAGTTTTTGTTATAGCCAGAGTGACTGTGTGGCCTTCATAGCTCAACAGAGCATGCAGAATGACTCATAGGCAAATAGGAGGTGAAACACTTAAAGCCACGTACGCATGAAACATAACTATATTTTTGTTTTAAGAAGAAAGATTTGAACATATGTATTCTGGGAGCATTACAAAACTCAAGTTTTAACCTTTTACACCTTTAGGTATTAAATAGCTTGAACAGCAAGGACGCAAAGATATGCCATCATGAGTAGGGTGTGGCAATTCAGATATGTACTGTGTAGATACACAGTCATGTAGATAATGATGAGGCCTTTTAAAACCTAATACCACAATGACAACCTTTTTGTACAGTCGCTCCCATTAAAAATTATACAATTATTTAAAAAATCATAGGGCCCAGAAACAATTAAATTCATTCAAATAGTAAATTAAAGCACCAGCCAAACCAAACTATTATATATAGATAATGCTTTTTGAGGAGACATCTGACAATCATCCCTGGTTTTGTGTCTCCACAGGTACGCTTCCTGGAGCAGCAGAACAAGATGCTGGAGACCAAATGGAGCCTCCTGCAGGACCAGACCACCACCCGCTCCAACATTGATGCCATGTTCGAGGCCTACATTGGTAACCTGCGCAGACAGCTCGATGGGCTGGGCAATGAGAAGGGCAAGCTGGAGGGAGAGCTGAGGAACATGCAGGGCCTGGTTGAGGACTTCAAGAGGAAGTGAGTGCTTGCAAGACATAAACACTAGTTATAGCATATACCTTGATATAGTGAGCAGATGTTCAAAATAGAGCAGATTTACTAAAGAGTTGACTTGTGTTTCAACAGGTATGAAGATGAAATCAACAAACGTGCAGCTGCAGAGAACGACTTTGTGCTCCTGAAGAAGGTACCAATACATCAAGATGGCCATAATTCTTCTTTTTTAAATCCTGATATTTGATAAAATGTGGCCAGTTATAACACTTCTTTTCCACATGATTTTCATCAGGACGTTGACGCTGCCTACATGAACAAGGTGGAGCTGGAGGCCAGGGCTGATGCTCTTCAGGATGAGATCAACTTCCTCAGGGACGTCTATGAGACTGTATGTATCTATAATATCTAATACTTCATAATACTATGATAACAATTTGAGTTACAGCTGATAATCATTCACTCATTGTGTTAATCAAAAAGGACAAAAGTTAACTGTTGTACAATAACCACTGGTTCTGTAGGAGCTTCGTGAGCTGCAGGGCCAGATCAAAGACACATCTGTCGTCGTGGAGATGGACAACAGCCGTAACCTGGACATGGACTCTATTGTGGCTGAAGTGCGTGCTCAGTATGAGGACATTGCCAACCGCAGCAAGGCTGAAGCAGAGACCTGGTACAAACAGAAGGTGAGTAAAAGAAAGAGTTGATGTTTATCCCATGTCTTTAATATATACTTGCAACACCTCTCTCAACCTTCTGGATAATCTTCTTGATACACCTTGTTGTATTTTTCATAATAGTATGAGGAGATGCAGAGCACAGCCGGACAGTATGGTGACGACCTGCGCACAACCAAGGCTGAGATTTCTGAGCTGAACCGCATGATCTCCCGTCTTCAGAATGAGATTGAGGCCGTCAAGGGACAGGTATATTTCAAGACCTTCTCATGGATGATGCATAATTCTTAACACACTTCATTGTTTAAGAAGATTTGCAGTTATTAAACCATCTGTGACATCATTTTCCACAGAGGGCCAACCTGGAGGCTCAGATTGCAGAGGCTGAGGAGCGTGGTGAGCTGGCAGTGAAGGATGCCAAGCTCCGCATTAAGGACCTGGAGGATGCTCTGCAGAGAGCCAAGCAGGACATGACCCGCCAGGTGCGCGAATACCAGGAGCTGATGAACGTCAAGCTGGCCCTGGACATCGAAATCGCCACCTACAGGAAACTGCTGGAAGGAGAGGAGTCCAGGTGGGATAAACTTAAATATTTAATAAAGTTTCATGACTGCAGCATTAGCTTCAACTCTGAATTAGTCACTAATTTGTCATTATTCCACCATTAGACTGGCCAGTGGAGGCGCAAGTGCAACCATCCATGTGCAGCAGAGCTCTGGAGGTGGTGGTAAGTTATTGATTGTATATATCAACATCATAGTGATACCTGAATCAACAGACCACACAGACAGATTGATGGATAAATGATAACACTTTTTTTTCTGCTCCAGGATTCTCCAGCTCCAGCTCTGGCGGTGGATTCGGCTATGGTGGCAGCAGCTTGTCTGGTGGTTATGGCGGTACTGTTACCAAGTCCACACTCTCATCAACCAGTTCCAGGAGAGTGTATTAAAAAGGAGAGCCAGTCCTCTTCCCCTTCAGAAACTCTTGAATTTGATCTAAATCTGTACCCATTCATGGTGCTATGCAATAACATTAAGCAGGTTCAACAAGAGAGCTGAATATATTGTTACACTGCTACAAATTGTGTTTCAACAACCCCTGGCAGCTTTTCTTACTCTTCTTGAGAGTAGGAAATTCTGTTTAACATCATTTAACAAGAGTTTCTGAAGGTAAACATGGCCTTAAACACACAAGAGCCAAAATAAAGTGTTAAAACTAAGCAAAGAAAACATTTGAAAGTCTGTACTCAATCTTGTCAATCTAAATACTTGTTGTATTGCAGTGCACTGATGAACTGCTCTGAAATAAGATTCTGCAGTGATATGTGGGACGCCTATATTTTTTATGCTCCAGTTTTCAGATGATGTCTTCAATCCTACATTTGAGTGCTGATATTAGTAAGGGGAGCATGTTTACAATTTCCCTTTAAACAGATTGGCTGCTGGCTTATTGTTGGTACTGTCCTGTCAAATGTTTCCATGCTCAGTTTTTCCTTTGCTTGCCTTCAAGATAAAACTATGTTGAAACCAGATTTATTTTGTACAAGCCCTCCTACAAACATTACTGATCTGAATGAAATAAATCTGAGAACTAAAAATGATTGCCTCTCACTCTTATTATTGTGATAAATGAAAGAAAAAGCTAAAGAGGGTTTTATTTAAGGGTGAGGCTATTTGCACCCCTGGTACAATTAGCAGTGTATGCTATTTGTACCCTGGTGCAATTAGAAATGAATGCTATTCGTACCCTGGTGCACACAGCAATGTGTTCTATTAATACCCCGTCTGGTACAAATATCAATGTATGCTATTTGCACCTCTGTGCATTTACATTGGCATATATTTACACACAGTTATCCATATGACTCATGTATTACACCTTTTTGGAATATTATCGTTGCAGTGTCCAATATGGTTACCCTAACCATAACCAATCCCACTAACCTAACCAACCCAACCAGAGCAGGCAACGAGTACTAGCCATTCAGAGATGAGTCCCATAATGAATATTCATGAGTCTTCCCCCACCACCCTGACTTGCGCAATGGCATGCAAATTATCCAATCCAAAATGAAAAAAGAAGATGTCCTCACTGGGGAATCTAACCCAAGACTCCCAGAAGACTCACTCAGTGCTCTAACCACTCACCTAGCAGTTCTTGTGGATTGGAGGACAACTGTTTACAACATGGTGTCTTCAAGCCTCGGTTGCTAGGTAACCATACTGTATACAAAAAGTAGGTATCCTACTAACTAAAAAAGTAACGGTTGTATGCTTTCACTGAAGACACAAAGCACAACTGTAGTATCCATTTTCTGTTAGAAATTCAATTGTTATAAACTTTAGAGACAAAACGTTCTTAATATGTTTCTGCTGTCAAGGAAGATGAACGTCGGCCATGATTTCGGTGCACGCGAGCAACGTCTTTTTGTTGTTACGTTGGGTGTAAATAGCTCAGCTGTGTGGCCGAGGCTATTCGTACCGGGGATGCAAATAGACACTCCGTTTATTTAAACAGCAAGATGTAATTACTACACTGAGATTTCACATGGGGGCAGTGCTGTGCCACTTTTTGCTACTCACTTCCTGGTTGGTTTTGTATTCATTATGGAAATTGCGCCTGATGTCCCTCGTCTTCGGCTTTCTTTGTGCTGGCATTAACATCTTAGGTGGTATCCACACGGAAACGTATTTCAATGCAAACGCACATCTTTTGCATCGTTTGGGCCGACTGTCCACATGAATCCTGTAAACGCACTGCCCGTAAACGCACTTTTTTGAAACCTGGTCCCAGGGTGAATAAAAAAAAAGCTGGCTCACGTTTGGCTTCATATGGACGGCGAAACCGCATACGTGCGTATCGATGATGTCATCCCCACACACCTCGGCCTAACAGCTCCAGCCTTCAACCCAGCTGACGCCGCTAGCAGGGACGCAACGCTGCTAGCTCGCTAATCTGTCTGCTTATCAACTCCTTGAACGGATTATAGTAACTTTTAGCACCGCTTATTGTATAAAGGCTACCGCAAGAAAAACGTGTAGCTAGATTATCAAAAAGACATCGGATCATTGATGTTTGTGTGACTGCCGATGTTGATGTTAGCTAGCGTAACGCTAGCTCTGCTAGCTGCAATCATGTCCGATAGAATGTAAACAAAGTTGACATTCTTTTTCTAGGTGGCCTCTATATAACGAGCAGTGGTGTAAGTTATTAAAGTCTAGTCCATGGATGTCTTAAGCTAAGAGAACTAGCTAACAGTCATGTTATGAACTTGTATATACTGTCTATGGTTATGAAAGGAAGTCACTGAAGGCTCCTCTTCTTCTTCGTTCCGTTCATTTCTGTAGCAATAACAGCGCCGCCTACAGGCCTGGCATATGAAGTACCGTGTTGAGTCATTTACATATGGATTCATCTGGACGTGAATTTTCTTGAACCGAATCCAGGGAAGACGGATGCGTTTTCATCCTAACGTCTTCGTCTGGATGGGGCCTTAGGCATCTACTACCAGGATTAACTGCTCCTCAGATCTCTGCATGGTAAATCGAGACAGCTAGTTAGACTGTGGAATCTGAGTTTTCTGTTGCACGACTAAAACAACTTTTAAACGTACACATGTTCCACAAAAAACAAGTTTCTAGGATCAGACCTCTAGGGTAGGGTGACCAGATGTCCCTGTTTGACCGATTTTGAGTTGCGTGTTCCGAGTCCTGACAAAAGCCTGTCGGGACGCTAAAATGTCCCGGTTTACACCAACCACTATGAAATTGTCCCGGTTGTCAGCGATTACATAGCCGACGTGGTCTTATTATAGCCCGATCATTAACTAAACCCATGTAGAAAGACTAATAAAGCGTCCAGCGTAAAATTTTAACAATGTGTGTGTGTGTGTGTTTGTGTGTCAGTCAATTGTAGCGGTCTGCGTCTGCATAATCTGTGCAGCCAGCGTTACAATGTATATTTGTAAACATTGTTGCAACGCCTCTTCTTATCTGTCTCGGTTTAAGCGCGGTGAAGTTGGCTGGACGTTTGATATTCAGTTCAGCCTGGTCTCACAGAATTCCGTGAAATGAGCACAAACTGGTAACAGCTCATTCCATGATGATGGCACGGAATGAGCGAAAATTCCCTGTGGCTACTGTCACTGCATGATGTGAGTCTCAACGCAATCTGAGTCGCGTCGAGTTGCGCATGCTCAGATTTAAACAATTTACGGCATAACGACAATAACGGAAGATGGGAACAGCAATAATAGAAGATATAGAAGGCAGAAATCATTTCAAAAACGTTTTAGTTATCAAATGCTATCTGTGATTGTTTGATTGCTAACGTTAGCTCATAACACCATTCAAGTAACAGCCGTTGTTGTGTTTGATTGCCAACTTGTAGCCAGCAGTGAATGAACTTGGTCATGTAGCTCCATTTTCACTGACTTTTTTATTTTTTTTATTAACTGACGTCAGGGATCATGCCGTGAACATGTGATGTGTTACGCTAAATAATACATTACTGCCATTTCCATCTTCCATATCTTCGATTATTGCTGTTCCCATCTTCCGTTATTGTCGTTATGCCGTAAATTGTTTAAATCTGAGCATGCGCAACTCGACGCGACTCAGATCGCGTTGAGACTCACATTGTGCAGTGACAGCTACCACGGAAAACAATGGCAATGTAAAGTCAATGAGAAGATGACGTAGCATTAAGCGCGACAACGGTCGCTAGTACTATGTAAGGCCGGAATTCCGTGTGAGGAGCGTGATTGGGGTGGTGGATGGGTAAAACCTAGGACACCTAGGACACCATTTTTTAAAAGCGTGTCACGGAACCGTAAGCCCACCCACGACCTTTTCCTGAACCCAACCGTCCCGTTTTTCTCGCGTAAGCCCGTGTTTATTTTTTGGGGATCCGTGTTCATTTCACGGAATTCTTCCGTGGGCCCATTATGGAATTTATTTATTTTTCAGCGATCCGTGTTCATTTCACGGAACTCTTCCGTGGGCCCATCACGGAATTTCTTGTAATTCCGTGAAACTGCCACTGTTAAGGGCCCGTGCTCATTTCACGGAATTCTGTGAGATCAGGTTGATTCAGTTGATATTCAATTTGAACTTCCCCTTCGTTCGAGATCGACAACACATTCAGGCAAATGACGTGATCAGGGTCAAAGAAAGTTGACATTACACAACTACAATTACTATCGCTAGAGATTTGTATCCGACATAAAGCATCCTAGTACATCATCTGTTCTGTCGCTAGGTTCTGTGTAAGGGACCGTCAACAAATTGCCGTTTTGGTAGATGGCAATGACAGTAGGGATGCAAAACATTGTCTATTTCTTGAAAAAAATATTCACTAATAATTTGTTTTCCCAATACTTCCCAATACATATAGTTCAGTTATTATTATTTCTGGAAAATATGAAATAAAAATCTCATTCTCTCATTCTGATTGCTGTAGTAGGCTACTTCCCAATCACTCTACTACTTACTACAGGTCACGGTTTCCTGAAAAGACAATTTATATGGAAGCGGGACTCAATTTTCTTTAAAAGATATTCATAAAAATTCAATGAAAGGGCCTTTTCTCATTCTGATTGCTGTAGTACTTCCCAATCACTCACTGCTACTTACTACAGGTCCAGGTATCCTGAAAAGACAAATTATATGGAAGCAGGACTCAATTTTCTCTGAAAAAATATGACCTGGGCTGGCACATGTTCACGTTAAAAAGCGTGTGCGTGTACGAGCACTACGGTCACGCGCAGTGTCCCGGTTTTAGTTCCGGGAAATCTGGTCACCCTACTCTAGGGGGGCTCAGCCCCTAATGAGAATGTAACACAGATACAGTGCTTTGCAAAAGTGTTAACCCCCCTCTGCTAAATCAGTAATTTCATTAGCCAATAATCTCTGAGATAGCTACTGAACATCAGCTAACGTTTTTGACATGATGGAACTAAACCTGACACTTTATAGGTCACAGTAGTAACGACCAATTTGACACATCATTCAGCAATTTTAGTTGCTTACGTTCAACTTCTTCTCTGGGGACTACCAACGTTAAACTTTACAACCACACTCCTGCTGTTCCTCTGACAGATTAGATAGAGCGAGACTCAGCCAAAGGCGGGAGTCTGGCACAACCACCTTCGATTGGCCAAAACGGTGTTTCTGTTAATCCTTTCCTGGACTGGGTTACAGGTACAACATGGCAGCATGCAACAGCAGTCTGGCAGGTCATGCTGGAGCGCACGCAAACAACATTGCCAAATTTGCCTTCCTACAAAAAAACGGATTGTGTTCTAAATATACACACAAAAACTGTAGACCGGCTGACATAGTTCAAAGACTATTTGTTTTAAACTATGTGTTTGCACTACTGCTACTATCCATGCAAAGTTGCCATTCATGCCAACAACAACCTGGCTGTGAATGCGACATTCGACATTTGTGTACTATACATACATGTACTACAGGCTTATTCATTCAATGAAAACTTTCTATCCAGTTATGCATTTTTGACCTATCTGACTGTATCATCTCAATGTTAGTTTTGCTCACAAAAGATGAAACACAACATTTAACTTCATTAGTGATAAATGAGCACCTACAGCCCTGCAAACATTTTCAAGATGGCTGGGGGAGTTTTGGTTGACTGGTTACAGTGTTTTTTATCTTCACAAATAACAGTTTGGCAAAAAATCAAGCATGGTTAGGAAAACCTAGACATCTACTCAGTATCGCAGGATTCCTGTGTATTGTTATGCCTATGAGACCATACAGGTTAGATAGGGTACTGCTCTATCTTCCTAATTACATGTCAGTAAAGGGGTTAGGCAGGGTGTGTTACTGTGTCCATTCTTGTTCAACTTGTATATGGTTGACTTGTTTGGCCAGTTAAATAGTAAAACAGGTTGTGTTTTTGGTAATCTCATGATTAATCATTTAACATATGAAGATCATTTTGTAAGATTTTATACCTGCAGTGCTGGTCTTCAACATCTGTTCAATACAGTATACTATAATCTTCCAATATGTTGCTGATTTTGATATCAGATTTGATGCTGAAAAGACTAAAGGGATGATAATTTGATGCAAAGACTGGAGAAAATGCTGTTTCATAGGTTCTTCTTACATTAATTGCATATATTGCTAAAGTAATAGTGAGGTTAAAAATAGCATTAAATATAACATTTATTTGTATACATAATATAGAATGGCTTCTTACAGATGGCTTATTATAAGTATTATATTCCTGGAATATTATTATGCATGCATTAACATTTAAGCAGCATTTTAATGTTGTAGCTGGTTAAGGTGTGGGAAGCTTTAGCTATACAATACAATGTATTATATGCAATATATTATTAGGTAGTTTAATTAATGATATAGCCCTCTTTATGTGTCTGTCTAGTTCTAATGAAGAACACTGAAAAGTAACTAGTAACTAAAGCTGCTGTCAAATAAATGTAGTTGTGAACAGTACAATAATTTCCTCTGAAATATAGTTGAGGAAGAGTACAATGTAACGTGCAATATTGAAATACTACTTGAGTAAAAGTATTAATAACTTTTCACCGCAGGTCATATGTGTTGATAACTTGAAAATCGATGAAGTTTTTGTATGTTAAACCGAGCAGTATTGTGTATTGTAACAGACAGAAATAGTGACCAAATGATCCAAGGACTTGTGTGCAGTGGGTTAATTACATTTTCAGTTAAGCTAAGCGTGTCCCAGTGGACAGGTACTGCAGGGAGAGAGTATTTTTGTTTACCCCTGTGAGATATTTAAGCAATTGACATTATCTGAATTGTTTATACTTAGAATAATGTAGGTTGAAGCTCATTTCTTTTAATGATGCTGCTAATTGAGTACACATGCATAATGGTGTTAAAACCTATGCACTTCACCCTGGCTGTTCTGGTTATGTAGTGCCAGTGTTAAAGACATTTGTGCACAGGAGATAATATGAAAAATATATGCACCTAAAGGTTACATTTATTAAAACATGTGAGGTGTGCAAGACATGGTTTAAGACAAGATAAGAAGCCCCATATCCCCTTTGTTTTTCTTATTTTTTTTGGTGCATCCAGAACTACCAGGTGCCTAGAATGATTTAAACTAAAAACTGTGGTAACTTGAACATAAAGGAGAACGGGAATTTTGAACACTTCATATGGATAATACAGTATGTTCTAACATGGTCTATGTTCTTGCATAATGTAAAACTAATTGAGTGCACAACATAAGGACTTTATTTGGTTATAGAAAGGTACTAATGGTGGCTTAGGCTACAATATTTATTTATTCTAAAAATGGGATTTCAACATGTGTACTTTTTTGCCTATTACTCATCCACAACTAGCCTCCAATAATCATTTCACTGGTGTGACCACTAATCAGGCTATACACACTTGAAGAGGCTCTTTTAACTTACATAATCACATTTTTACTCCACGTCATTACGTCTTACTCTCTTCACCTTCAGCCTGTTATTCCCCTGCAGCTTGTCCCGGTGCAGGGTGTGTCACAGCTTATCTTTTGACAATCCCTCCCTACCTGTTTTACAGGACTGGCCACTCCTGTCATTCAGAGCCAGAGGCATGTAGCCTGAGGTGGAGGGGAGGGTGGACAGCAAAAGTGAACGTACAGGTTGAAGTGGCTGAAGAGGATCCTCCCACTCCCTCGGCACAGACATAAAAGCCGGCAGAGTCTATAGTCAGACACTCAGAGGGACTCGGCTCTCATTTTGAAAACTGCTCATCTCCTGTTCTCCTCTTCTCAGAGCGTTGATAACCTTTACCACTGCAAACATGAGGAAGGCATACTCAGTCAGCTCTAGTAGCAGCACCAGGAGTTCCTTTGCACCAGTTAGCAGCTACTCCGTAAAAAGATCCAGTTATGGTGCTGGAGCTGGAGCTGGTGGTCTTGGTTTTAGTATGTCTTCAATGGGTGGTGGATTAGGTGGTGGTTCTGGTAGTTATGGCTTTGCTTCTAGCCAAACAGGAGGTGGCTTCATCGCTCCACAGATCACAGCTGTCCAATACAACCAGAACCTGCTGACCCCTCTGAACCTGGATATTGACCCCACCATCCAGGTTGTCCGCACCCAGGAGAAGGATCAGATCAAGACCCTCAACAACCGCTTCGCCTCCTTCATCGACAAGGTTAGTTCCTGTGCCCTCTGTGTGACGGTCTTATGTACAAAAACAATTCAGACGGAGCTTCAAATAGTCAATCAAAGAACCATACCACATTTATAAACTGGTATATATAGAAAATGCTTCTTCTGTTTTAAACTGCTGACAATCTTCCCTGGTTTTGTGTCTCTACAGGTACGTTTCCTGGAGCAGCAGAACAAGATGCTGGAGACCAAATGGAGCCTCCTGCAGGACCAGACCACCACCCGCTCTAACATTGATGCCATGTTCGAGGCCTACATTGCTAACCTGCGCAGACAGCTTGACGGGCTGGGCAATGAGAAGGGAAAGCTGGAGGGAGAACAGAGGAACATGCAGGGCCTGGTTGAGGACTTTAAGACGAAGTGAGTGCTTTCAAGAAATGGTCACTAGTTATAACATATACCTTGATATAGTGAGAAAATAGAGCAGATTTACTAAAGAGTTGACTTGTGTTCCAACAGGTATGAAGATGAAATCAACAAACGTGCAGCTGCAGAGAACGAGTTTGTGCTCCTGAAGAAGGTACCAATACATCAAGATGTATTTGCAATGGTTTTAATCTTGGGATTTGATCAAATGTGGCCAGTTATAACACTTCTTTTCCACATGATTTTCATCAGGATGTTGACGCTGCCTACATGATCAAGGTGGAGCTGGAGGCCAGGGCTGATGCTCTTCAGGATGAGATCAACTTCCTCAGGGACGTCTATGAGACTGTATGTATCTATAATATCTAATACTTCATAATACTATGATAACCATTTGAGTTACAGCTGATAATCATTCACTCATTGTGTAAATCAAAAAGGACAAAAGTTAACTGTTGTACAATAACCACTCCTGTAGGAGCTTCGTGAGCTGCAGGGCCAGATCAAGGACACCTCCGTCGTCGTGAAGATGGACAACAGCCGTAACCTGGACATGGACTCTATTGTGGCTGAAGTGCGTGCTCAGTATGAGGACATTGCCAACCGCAGCAAGGCTGAAGCAGAGACCTGGTACAGACAGAAGGTGAATAAAAGAAAGAGTTGATGTTTATCCCATGTCTTTAATATATACTTGCAACACCTCTCTCAACCTTCTGGATCATCTTCTTGATACACCTTGTTGTATTTTTCATAATAGTATGAGGAGATGCAGAGCACAGCCGGACAGTATGGTGACGACCTGCGCACAACCAAGGCTGAGATTTCTGAGCTGAACCGCAGGATCTCCCGTCTTCAGAATGAGATTGAGGCCGTCAAGGGACAGGTATATTTCAAGAACTTCTCATGAATGATGCATAATTCTTAACACACTTCATTGTTTAAGAAGATTTGCAGTTATTAAACCATCTATGACATCATTTTCCACAGAGGGCCAGCCTGGAGGCTCAGATTGCAGAGGCTGAGGAGCGTGGTGAGCTGGCAGTGAAGGATGCCAAGCTCCGCATTAAGGACCTGGAGGATGCTCTGCAGAGAGCCAAGCAGGACATGACCCGCCAGGTGCGCGAATACCAGGAGCTGATGAACGTCAAGCTGGCCCTGGACATCGAAATCGCCACCTACAGAAAACTGCTGGAAGGAGAGGAGTCCAGGTGGGATAAACTTAAATATTTAATGAAGTTTCATGACTGCAGCATTAGCTTCAACTCTGAATTAGTCACTAATTTGTCATTATTCCACCATTAGACTGGCCAGTGGAGGCGCAAGCGCAACCATCCATGTGCAGCAGAGCTCTGGAGGTGGTGGTAAGTTATTGATTTTATATATCATCATCATAGTGATACCTGAATCAACAGACCACACAGACAGATTGATGGATAAATGATAACACTTTTTTTTCTGCTCCAGGATTCTCCAGCTCCAGCTCTGGCGGTGGATTCGGCTATGGTGGCAGCAGCTTGTCTGGTGGTTATGGCGGTACTGTTACCAAGTCCACACTCTCATCAACCAGTTCCAGGAGAGTGTATTAAAAAGGAGAGCCAGTCCTCTTCCCCTTCAGAAACTCTTGAATTTGATCTAAATCTGTACCCATTCATGGTGCTATGCAATAACGTTAAGCAGGTTCAACAAGAGAGCTGAATATATTGTTAAACTGCTACAAATTGTGTTTCAACAACCCCTGGCAGTTTTTCTTACTCTTCTTGAGAGTAGGAAATTCTGTTTAACATCATTTAACAAGAGTTTCTGAAGGTAAACATGGCCTTAAACACACAAGAGCCAAAATAAAGTGTTAAAACTAAGCAAAGAAAACATTTGAAAGTCTGTACTCAATCTTGTCAATCTAAATACTTGTTGTATTGCAGTGCACTGATGAACTGCTCTGAAATAAGATTCTGCAGTGATATGTGGGACGCCTATATTTTTTATGCTCCAGTTTTCAGTTGATGTCTTCAATCCTACATTTGAGTGCTGATATTAGTAAGGGGAGCAAGTCACTGACCAAATGTGATCACTGGAGAAAAACAAAAATGTAATTTGTGTGCCTTTACATGTTTACAGTTTCCTTTTGAACAGATTGGCTACTGGCTTATTGTTGGTACTGTCCTGTCACATGTTTCCATGCTCAGTTTTGCCTTTACTTGCCTTCAAGATAAAACTATGTTGAAACCAGAATTATTTTGTACAAGCCCTCCTACAAACATTACTGATGAATGTTGCAGAAAATGACATCAAAAGAATCTGAATAAAATAAATAAATAAAATGATTGCCTCTCACTCTCATTGTTGTGATAAATGAAAGAAAAAGCTAAGGAGGGTTTTACTTAAACAGCACAATGTAATTTCCACACTGAGATTTTACATGGGGGCAGTGCTGTACTTTGATACTCACTTCCTGCTTGGTTTTGCAGTCCATCAGATATTATGTCAACTCTACATTATGTATAGTACATTATGTCATCTCTACATTGTCATGTCTAGTAAATTCAAAATTACCGGTAGGCCTACCGGTGCCTGGTGTTCGGTCTCGGTATGTAACGGTACTTTTTTCGGTACCTTACTCTTACTGCAAAATTTGATTACAGTTAAAAAAACTCTTAACTTTTCAGTTTAAACATTTTATTTAAACACAATACAAAACCCTCCCCACCCCATATATGAACATGTTATCCCCCTCCTAAAAATATAATATATGAACATATGAACAATGGACAATATTAAAAAAACATTACACACACTCAGTCAAGCTCAAACATAGATCAAACTACTATGCTACTACTACTAAGTAGTTCTCGTGTAATTCTTTTTAAGAAAGACTAGCATGTCAACTCTTCCAGGTAAGAGCCGCGCCCGCTCTGAGGGTGTGGAAGAAGCCTGAACACAAAGATATTTCTTTGCAAGCTTGCGCTGCCGTGTAGTCCACCTTCAGTTAGCTTGCTATAAATAATATGTCATCCTGTTATTACTTTCAGAATCAGAAATACTTTAATAATCCCAGGGGGAAATTATTTTTGTTAAGGCTCCAGATGTACAAACAACATATATTATACAGACAACATATATAGTAAAAACAACTTTACAATTTAATACAACATAGAATATATATAAAGCTCAAGTGGACAATATTTAGAGAATTCTGTATTCAGTATTAAGTGTCCAGAATTATTTACGGTGCAAAACACAAGTGCAAAAAACAATTGTCTACGTTTGTGAAAAATTACAGTGAGGGGGTGTTCAAGGTTAGCACAATACATTCAGCAATTTTGCTCACTGAAACAAATCGGCTGACTGAGGAGTTTGCCCCCACCACAGCCTCACTGACTCCCGGGGCTCAGGGAGCTACACTGGCCGCCTGGCTACATCCAGGGGCAACAGCTAGCTAACGGGAGCTAACTGACCTGCCCAACGTTAGCAGCATTAGCAGCGGTGATTTCACAAACGAACCCAGTAAATATCAGACAGGATGTTGTCGTGTCTAGCCCTACCTCCAGCCTTTAAACCTGAATGCCTCACAGGCTAATTCATCAGCGGGAGCTACAATAATAATAACGGGGATGATATTAACGTCTGGCCAGTCTGCGAGCTCTCTGAGCAGCATGTGAGGAGGAAAACACGATGCTGCGGGATGTCAAAGTTGGCAAACAAACAAACAAGCAAAGTACCAAAATTTGGCACTGTTTGATTTTTGTAATACCGACGTGATTCGATTGGTACTGGTAAAAGTACAGGGTTCGGTACCTGACCCTAGTGAGATCACACAAAAACTGTAAAAAGAAACTTGACACTCAGTTTCACTAGATCTCTGAGGTTTTGTAGTGTGTTGGACAACAATGCAAATACTCTGTAACCTTATTTGATAGTACATTATTTAAGAACATTAACTGCATTATTTTCTGCAAACACAATGGTGTTAGTGTGCCCTGTCCACTTAAAGTCTCTATTGGGATGATAACAAGAAAGATTCTTTCTTCATCTTCACCTCAGGCTGAGATGCTGGCAGTGATCATACATTTAATTGTTAAAATTGGTCCCAGAGGAATTAAAGTTGAGTCATAATATTTATACAAGGCACATGCCAAATTCTGAAGTTGTAACCATTCATGTTTCCACAAAACCAGTTACATCACCATTAGAGTAATTACGGGTGATGCATACGGAATCCGTCAGCGCTGTGATCGTTGCTATGATACAACAAAACAGCTGCTGCTGCTGCTGCTGCTGCTGGTTGGATCAGCAGCAACGGCAGCCTACAGTCCATCTGCTGCAATCCCCGCCGAGCAGCGGACACTGGAGATGGCTGATCAGATTGTCCATCTCCGGGGCTGTCAACGCTGTGTCTTAGCAAAGAAGTGCAGGGAACGAGCAGTCCACCCGACACTGGTTAACTTTACAGACAATGAGCCAAACAACGTTGTCAGTCTGGTTAGGACATTGAACTTTCTACACTGTTTTAAAAGTGTGGGCCACCTACCGCTCATGTATACGGGAAGAACTGGCATAACTCTGTTATTCATTTAACCTGGGCAAGACCATACCCCGGTTATTGCTGTGCATATATAACGCACTGACTGTGTTCAACAGCACAACGTGATGAGCAGGTGAATGGAAAAGCACTGGCCATTACCAAAGAGAAGCTAATAGTATGCTCTATAGGCAGGTTGTTCTCTAAAAGGATCATTAGTCTTATTGTTTAACATTTAACCATTTCCCTGTGTCAGCAGAGATCTATCTATCTCCATTACACCATTCTATCAAATGGAAATGCCCCCCATCTCTTCCTCCCACCCTGAAATTGTCCATGGGTTTGACTGGTTTTCTATGACAGATTTAAGACCTCTATGCATTTTTGCTTTGCTGTTTCTGGTGCTTTTAACAACCCCTATGGTTCTTCTGTGACACAACAGTGACATACCCTCAGAGGGGGCAGGGAGACCTGTGGCACGATGGCCCATTAGTGCGAACAAAAAGGTACACTGTAATGCTAATGAGTGTTTGGGCCGAGTGGAGCAGAGACCAGATACTGGTCACAGCCCTGTACTTGAGAATCCCTCATCTAACCAACCAAACTGTCCACACTTTTGGCTCACTAGCCTCAAGACTCCCTTAAAAATCACACCATTGCAAAGTTGTTGAGTTAGGGCGAAAGCTTCAACATAATATTGTCATGGCCTGATAACCATGACATTATAAAAGTATGCTCAGTAGGATCACACTCTCATACACATCAAATATAATAAGATCAACTGATTTCAGGCCATTAAACACTTGCGTCCAATCACTGCTCCCCCTGGTGGATAGATAAACAACTGCAACTGTTTTTCCACACTACGTCATTACGGGGGATTTCATTCCAGCCAAGTCCAGACAACCGTCACTGTATTGCCCATCAGTCAATATCAACAACAGGACTGCTGCAGTGGATTGTCTTATTATTGTTTGTTTTAACAATTGAATTGTTATTATTAGTGTTTTTTTATTGTTTGGGTGCTACATTGTTCAATTAGTTATTTCTCCTTTCCTTTAAAATACCCCATAAGTACCTAGTACATACTAAATCACTCATTTTTAATTACTTACGATGATGTCATCAATGAAAATGAAACACCCCTTTAGATCGTCGAAGAACCCTCTCCATCAACCATTGGAAAGTTGCTCCAGCTTACTTAAGACCAAACAGACAAACAAACAGCCTTCAAATGAAACAAGCCAAAAGGCATCATAACAGCCGTCTTGTCCCTGCTTTTCTCTTCTATGTCCACCTGCCAGTACCCTGACCTAAGGTCCCGTGTTTTGGGGTCCATGCAGAGGCACCAGGATATCATGGATTTAAGGCATTTAATCTATAGGCGTTGCATAAGGCTGTTGTTTTTTGGCATACTGACATCTGAAATCAGCACAAAATCTAGGGGTCCCATCAGCTTTATCTGTCAAGACCACTGGGGCTCCCCAAGAAGATTGACAAAGCTCAATGATGTAATCCCTTAGCATTATCCTCACATGCTCTTTCCCTTTTCTTTGATGAGACCCGGTAAGTTCTGAAGTCCACTGGAATGTTTTCCACCGTGGGGATTGAGTGTTTGATGACAGGGATTCTACTAATCGTCTCTGAACAACCTGAAGGCCATTTCTTGATAAGGGGTTGCACCTCTTCAGGCAGACTCATGATCAAGTCAGGGTGCTCCCCTGGGGGAGCCCAACTACAGGAGGGGAAGGCATATCAATGAATAAGTTGATACGGGAAGGCAGCTGTGGTCCACAGGTGGTCCAGGTCAACTGGCCAGGGCCCCGGTTAAAAAAGGGGAGAAATGCTCATCTTCCTTTGACCTAAGACCATACCTGCATTCAGCCACATTAATTTGAACCAATCAATTAACCAACCAATTATTCTGAAGCACAAGCAACAAGTTAATTGAATAACTTTGGGATAAGTAAAAAAAAAAGGATTAAAAATGTACTACAGGCTTATTCAGTCAGTAAAATATTTTTATCCAGCTATGCATTTGTATGCTGACCTGACTGTACCATCTCAATGGTAGTTTCGCTCATAAAAGATATAGCACAAAACATTTAAATGTATTAGTGATAAATGAGCACCTACAGCCCTGCAGGAATTTTCGAAATGGCTGAGAGAATCCGGATAGACTGGTTACAGCTTTGTAATTTCACAGTAACAGTTTGGCTAAAATCAAGCATTGTTAGGAGAACCTAGACATCTACTCAGGACCCCTGTGTATTGTTATGCCAATAACAAGACCATACAAGTTAGATGGCGCAGTGCTCTGACTGGTTTCATGTCAGTAGTAAAAGGGTTTAGGCAGGGTGTGTTGTGTCCAGACTTGTTTGGGCAGTAAAATGTTTGTAAAGCAGGTTGTGTTTTTAGTAATTTCATGGTTAATCATTTAATTGCGGTGCTGTTCTTCAACATCTGGGAAATATACTGTATTCGTCCAATATGTTGCTGATTTTGATATCAGATTTAATGCATATGTTGCTAAAGTAATAGTGAGGTTTAAAATAGCATAAATATAAAATGTACGTGTATACATAATATATAATGTCTTCTTACAGGATTATATTCCTGGAATATTATTATGCATGCATTTACATGTAAGCAGCATTTTAATGTTGTAGCTGGTTAAGGTGTAGGAAGCTTTATCTACTATACAATACATTATATACAATATATTATTAGGTAGTTTAATGGATAATATAGCCGTCCTTATGTGTCTGCATAGTTCTAATGAAGAACACTGAAAAGTAACTAGTAACTACGGCTGCTGTCAAATAAATGTAGTTGTTAACAGACAAATACTTAAGAACACAATGTCATAATGTTCAACATGGAAATAGTTGAGTAAAAGTATTAATAACGTTTCACCACTGGTTTTAATAAAAATATGAGGTTTATACATTTGAATGTGAATGTGATAATACTTGTGGGTTGTGGGTTAATTATTCATTTTGCATCATTTTAAGGATTCTATATTCAGTTAAACTAAGTGTGTATCAGCAGATGTGGTACTGCAGGAAGAGGGTATTTTTTCATTCTTAAATGTGTGAGCTATACCTGTTAACTTTTACCACTGTGAGCTATTAAAGCATTGACATTTTCTGCATTGTTTACACTGAAGGAACTAAAACGGGCCTAGAATGACTTAATCTAACAACGGAGGAAACTTGAATTTACCTAAAGAGAACTGAACTTTGAACACTTCATACGCATTATGTGGTATGTTCTAACATGGTTTATGTTCAAGCATACTGTGAAACTATTTGAGTGCACTAAATAAGGACTTTGTTTGGTTATGTAAATGTACTAATGCTGGCTTAGGTTACAATATTTGTTTATTCATTTTTATGTTATTCTAAAAAGGGGATTTCAATACATGTGTACTTTTTTGGCCTGTTACTCATCCACAACCCCTCCCTACTAGCCTCCAATATTCATTTCACTTCCCGGTGACCACTAATCAGGCAACAGGAGTTACACACTCGATGAGGCTCTGTTAACTTACATAATATCATTTTCACTCCACTACTTACTCTCTTCACCTTCAGCCTGTTATTCCCCTGCAGCTTGTCCCGGTGCAGGGTGTGTCACGGCTTATCTTTTGACAATCCCTCCCTACCTGTTTTACAGGACTGGCCACTCCTGTCATTCAGAGCCAGAGGCATGTAGCCTGAGGTGGAGGGGAAGGGGGACAGCAAAAGTGAGAGTACAGGTTGAAGTGGCTGAAGAGGATCCTCCCACTCCCTTGGCACAGACATAAAAGCCGGCAGAGTCTATAGTCAGACACTCAGAGGGACTCGGCTCTCATTTTGAAAACTGCTCATCTCCTGTTCTCCTCTTCTCAGAGCGTTGATAACCTTTACCACTGCAAACATGAGGAAGGCATACTCAGTCAGCTCTAGTAGCAGCACCAGGAGTTCCTTTGCACCAGTTAGCAGCTACTCCGTAAAAAGATCCAGTTATGGTGCTGGAGCTGGAGCTGGTGGTCTTGGTTTTAGTATGTCTTCAATGGGTGGTGGATTAGGTGGTGGTTCTGGTAGTTATGGCTTTGCTTCTAGCCAAACAGGAGGTGGCTTCATCGCTCCACAGATCACAGCTGTCCAATACAACCAGAGCCTGCTGACCCCTCTGAACCTGGATATTGACCCCACCATCCAGGTTGTCCGCACCCAGGAGAAGGATCAGATCAAGACCCTCAACAACCGCTTCGCCTCCTTCATTGACAAGGTTAGTTCCTGTGCCCTCTGTGTGACGGTCTTATGTACAAAAACAATTCAGACGGAGCTTCAAATAGTCAATCAAAGAACCATACCACATTTATAAACTGGTATATATAGAAAATGCTTCTTCTGTTTTAAACTGCTGACAATCTTCCCTGGTTTTGTGTCTCTACAGGTACGTTTCCTGGAGCAGCAGAACAAGATGCTGGAGACCAAATGGAGCCTCCTGCAGGACCAGACCACCACCCGCTCCAACATTGATGCCATGTTCGAGGCCTACATTGGTAACCTGCGCAGACAGCTCGATGGGCTGGGCAATGAGAAGGGCAAGCTGGAGGGAGAACAGAGGAACATGCAGGGCCTGGTTGAGGACTTCAAGAGGAAGTGAGTGCTTGCAAGACATAAACACTAGTTATAGCATATACCTTGATATAGTGAGCAGATGTTCAAAATAGAGCAGATTTACTAAAGAGTTGACTTGTGTTTCAACAGGTATGAAGATGAAATCAACAAACGTGCAGCTGCAGAGAACGACTTTGTGCTCCTGAAGAAGGTACCAATACATCAAGATGGCCATAATTCTTCTTTTTTAAATCCTGATATTTGATAAAATGTGGCCAGTTATAACACTTCTTTTCCACATGATTTTCATCAGGATGTTGATGCTGCCTACATGAACAAGGTGGAGCTGGAGGCCAGGGCTGATGCTCTTCAGGATGAGATCAACTTCCTCAGGGACGTCTATGAGACTGTATGTATCTATAATATCTAATACTTCATAATACTATGATAACAATTTGAGTTACAGCTGATAATCATTCACTCATTGTGTTAATCAAAAAGGACAAAAGTTAACTGTTGTACAATAACCACTGGTTCTGTAGGAGCTTCGTGAGCTGCAGGGCCAGATCAAAGACACATCTGTCGTCGTGGAGATGGACAACAGCCGTAACCTGGACATGGACTCTATTGTGGCTGAAGTGCGTGCTCAGTATGAGGACATTGCCAACCGCAGCAAGGCTGAAGCAGAGACCTGGTACAAACAGAAGGTGAGTAAAAGAAAGAGTTGATGTTTATCCCATGTCTTTAATATATACTTGCAACACCTCTCTCAACCTTCTGGATCATCTTCTTGATACACCTTGTTGTATTTTTCATAATAGTATGAGGAGATGCAGAGCACAGCAGGACAATATGGTGACGACCTGCGCACAACCAAGGCTGAGATTTCTGAGCTGAACCGCAGGATCTCCCGTCTTCAAAATGAGATTGAGGCCGTCAAGGGACAGGTATATTTCAAGAACTTCTCATGATGCATAATTCTTAACACACTTCATTGTTTAAGAAGATTTGCAGTTATTAAACCATCTGTGACATCATTTTCCACAGAGGGCCAGCCTGGAGGCTCAGATTGCAGAGGCTGAGGAGCGTGGTGAGCTGGCAGTGAAGGATGCCAAGCTCCGCATTAAGGACCTGGAGGATGCTCTGCAGAGAGCCAAGCAGGACATGACCCGCCAGGTGCGCGAATACCAGGAGCTGATGAACGTCAAGCTGGCCCTGGACATCGAAATCGCCACCTACAGGAAACTGCTGGAAGGAGAGGAGTCCAGGTGGGATAAACTTAAATATTTAATGAAGTTTCATGACTGCAGCATTAGCTTCAACTCTGAATTAGTCACTAACTTGTCATTATTCCACCATTAGACTGGCCAGTGGAGGCGCAAGCGCAACCATCCATGTGCAGCAGAGCTCTGGAGGTGGTGGTAAGTTATTGATTGTATATATCATCATCATAGTGATACCTGAATCAACAGACCACACTGACAGATTGATGGATAAATGATGACACTTTTTTTTCTGCTCCAGGATTCTCCAGCTCTAGCTCTGGCGGTGGATTCGGCTATGGTGGCAGCAGCTTGTCTGGTGGTTATGGCGGTACTGTTACCAAGTCCACACTCTCATCAACCAGTTCCAGGAGAGTGTATTAAAAAGGAGAGCCAGTCCTCTTCCCCTTCAGAAACTCTTGAATTTGATCTAAATCTGTACCCATTCATGGGGCTATGCAATAACATTAAGCAGGTTCAACAAGATGGCTGAATATATTGTTAAACTGCTACAAATTGTGTTTCAACAATCCCTGGCAGCTTTTCGTACTCTTCTTGAGAGTAGGAAATTCTGTTTAACATTATTTAACAAGAGTTTCTGAAACATAGCGTTAAACACACAAAAGCCAAACTAAAGTGTTAAAACTAAGCAAAGAAAACATTTAAAAGTCTGTACTCAATCTTGTCAACTTAGATACTTTTTGTATTGCAGTACACTAATGTACTGTACATGTTTACAGTTTCCCTTTGAACAGACTGGCTACTGGCTTATTCTTTTTACTGTCCTGTCAAATATTTCCATGCTCAGTTTTGCCTTTACTTGCCTTCAAGATAAAACTATGTTGAAACCAGATTTATTTTGTACAAGCCCTCCTACATTACTGATCAATTTCCCAGCATATGACATGAAATTAATCTGAATAAAATAAATCTGAGAACTAAAATGATTGCCTCTCACTCTTATTTTTGTGATAAATGAAAGAAAACGCTTAGGAGGGTTTTACTTGAACAGCAAGATGTAATTTCCACACTGATATTTCACATGGGGGCAGTGGTGTGCCACTTTTTGATACTCACTTCCTGATTGGTTTTGCAGTCCAGTAGATATGCATGTACAATATGTCAACTCTACATTGCCATTTCAAGTAAATATCAAAATTGTGATTGGTAAAGGTAAACAAAGGTCCACAAATCCTCACTAATTACTACTCGGTGAGATCACAGAAAAACTGGAAAAAGAGATGATTGGATAGGTCTCTAATTAGTGTTTGCAGTTCAAACGTTGTCGTGTAGACACTCAGTTTCACTAGATCTCCGAGGTTGTAGTGTGTTGCACAACAATGCAAATACTTATGCAAACCTTATTTGATAGTACATTATTGAAGTACATTAACTGCATTATTTTCTGCAAATACAATGGTGTGTTAATGTGCCCTGTCCACTTAAAGTCTTTATTGGGACGTTAACAAGACAGATTATGTCTTCATCTTCCCCTCAGGCTGAGAGTGCTGGCAGTGATCATACATTTAATTGTTAAAATTGGTCCCAGAGGAATTACAGTTGAGTCATAATATTGATACAAGGCACATGCCAATTTCTAAAGTTCTAACCATTCGTTTCCAAAAAAACTGTCGCCGTTAGAGCAATCACGTGTGATGCATCTTATGATGCCACCCTTTCTCTGCTTAAAATTGGTGCAACAACCGGTTACAAGACTGCAAGCTTGCAGTCGTCTATACCAAGGGCATAGTCATCGTTGGACGGCTACGGCCGCTAAACAGAAGCAGGGGAAGAATTTCGACAGGGGAGATTTTTGTTTCTACTTCTTTGTTACTTTCCAGACAGCCTTTCTTCTATATGATTTTAACTTCTAAGTTCTAAGTTTATGTGTAGATCAATAAAACTATTTGTTGTTACATGATCTACAAAATATTCTACGCAGCTTGTCTATACACTGCCCATTACAGATTATGGTTGCAATTAAGTTTGTAACAAAGTGGGAATCATCTTTCTGTCAGACATATCATAGCCATGAAATTGGCAATGGTAATGTTAGCCACAAGAATATTCCACAACTTAACATACCATTGCGACCTGTAGAGAACATAATGTATGTCCCAATTCAACAATTTAGGCTACACGATAGTTTTACCAAAGTTAAATTGCATGTTTCCATAATGAGAAAGTCCAACTTGCGGTTTCTGTCATATGTCTGTTACTGTGGTTGTAACCAGCCGTGGCCCAATGGCCCTGGTCCTCCGGTAACGTTAGCAGCTAGCGTGTTAGCATGGCGCGTTAGCTGCACCAATCGGGATCACTTACTGTAACCTGCTATGTCTCAATTTTTTGCGAGTAACTAACTTGAGTACTCTATATAATTTAGCATACACATTTTGAAATGACTGAAAATGCCCATACCAACCAGTAACATAGCCGTGATAAATTAGCGTAAAGCTCAATGCTTATTTATTAGCTTACACAAATTAGTTGCATGTTGAGTGTAGAAATAATATAAAAAGACAGCTACTTTATGCATTTGTGCCTTCATTGAACACATATCAAACACAAAATAACTCTAACGTAGTCATTTCATAACTTGATATAATGATGGTGATTTTTACTTTGAAAAAGAACACTATATACTAGTATGAAAAATGACAGGCCAGAAGTACTGAGTTATTTGTTACAATAGTAAGTAAATAAAAAAAGTACAACAGGCTAAAGTTATCCAGTGAGTGAAATATTTCTATCCATACTTATTTTAGGTTGCAACTGCAATGTAGTCTAAGATAAAGATGATCATTTATATTATGTTGAGTTAAGCATTGTATAGTGTTGAAGAAAGATAATGTTGTCAGGCACTTTAAAGAGCATTTGTCAGCTTTTATTTTCTTACAAATCTGGTTTTCTTAGATAACACACCTGTGAGCATGTGATCTCAAACACTGCACAGTGGAGCAAAGTTCATTAGGAGGCTGATCCTTCCATAGAAAAAGACCTTTGTTTTCTTTGCCCTTACTGCTGCGTGAAGAAGCACAATAATGAGCTATTGATTGAAGGGGGCTCTTCCACAGGATTGGAAGAACTCCTCAGGAGTGATTGAAGAAATTGACCTTACCCTTAACCAGTGACCAGCACCATAATCAATAAACATTACACCTTCCACAAACCCTGACACCTCAATCAATACTGGTGAATATTAGCAGCAACCGTACGGGAACACTGAATAGCGGTGTGCAGCATGTGGGGTGGGTAAGGGTCAAATCACTTAGTGGCTGCAGGTAGTAATCAGGCATATGTGTGTTAGGATAACACCCAGGAAGAAGACATTGTTGCTGAGCATCATGTTGCACTCAACATGACAATTTTTATAACTCTTAATACATTTATAATGACAGTTGATGGGCATCTCATGCGATAACTCCGACTATGCTACATTGTTTTCTTGCTTAACAAATAATAAACTGAATCTCAATTCCCATGTAAGTGCAAGATGGAGCTCTGTTTACATGATTTCAAGTTAGTAAACATGATGTTTTTCATGTAATAAAAATGATAAAAAAGATAAAAAGTCAAAAGAAAAACAAATGTTTGCTGTTGTGCTTTCCACAAGACACCTCTGCAGAATAAAAACAGGAGAGAATGATCAATTTGCGGCATCCGCCATAATTTGGGAATCCTGAATTACTGTATCCTACCTGTAAACATCAAGTTAGCAAGTGCAGAAAGAGCAAAAATAACAACAGCGATACTTTTAAAACGATGTCGGTGCCTAAACGGTGTTTGAACCAATACTTTTTAAAAAAGTTTTAAAAAAAAGAAGGGTACTAAACAACAGTCTGCGACATTGGCGGCTTGTTTATTGCTAAGGCCATATGGTCAAAATTAAATGATTGATTAATAATGTAATATCTTATAACAATAACTTATTTCACTAGTAAATTCCTGTTGAACAACAAAAACAACCACCAGATGGGAAAAGGATATTTTACAATAACTTTGAACTTTGAATGCACCAGTTTCAGTGAATGCACTGTTGTTTTTCCTACATCGGCAGCTGCAGACTGTTACGTCTCGGTGTTGGAATCCTCTACAGTGAAATACAGTCACACTTTGCACTGTTTAACGTTAGCTGTCAGCATTTTAACCGTGTTTAATACAACTACTAGCTAGCGGTAGGCTAACGTTACCTGCTGTCAAGCGAGTGTAGTGTTAACTAGCGTCACATGCAGCGATGCTTCTGTTGCCTCTAACATCCATTTCGGAGCATCAGAGAGAAGCGCAGGCATATCAGAGGCAGCCCGACTGAACTTCTTTACTGATTATTAATGAAAGAACAAAATGCAATGTAAATACAAATAATATGACTTTATACCTGCAATACTTGATTTTTCTTGCCACTTGGGGCCAGCAGAAACAAGTTATCAGAATATCACCTTGCAAGTTGGTGGTGAACAGGTTAGCAAACATTTCTTATATAGCTACACCTCCAACAGACAAAGAGCAACATAATTATTCACTTGGTGTCCTGTTTTAGACCACATGGCAAATGTTAGTCCAATATTCACTCTCTTTTAGCTCTGTTTTTACCAATGCCTGAGGGAAAGATCTGGCTCTTAGTCTGGTAAATGCTCCAATATGTGTTTAAGCTATTTGCTATGCTATTTGCTTTGTCTTAGCTGTTTAGCCTTTAGCAGTTTTGTGCTGAGCAGGTAGTGCAGAGTGGGTTTTTATAAAGATGATAACTTTGTCTAAGTTAGTACAGAAGAATTAAATTATTGGTTGTGACGTATCTACAAAATAATTCACTAAAACACATTATGGTTGCATGCCAGTCTGTAACAAAAGTGGGAATCATCTTACTGCTCAACATTTTATAACAGTGAAGCTGGCAATGGTAGCCACAAGAATATTCCATAATGTAACATACCATACATTGCAGAGCTACCTGTAGAGAATGTTTAGTAGGCTACGCGGTTGTTTTGCCAACGTTAAATTACATGTTATGAGGAAGTCAAACTTAAGGTTTCTCTCATTCGCCTGTCACAGTGGTTGTTGGTGAGATAGTAAACAGCCGTGGCAGTAACCTTAGCAGTTAACATGTGTTGTCATGACGGCATTAGCCAGCACCAGTTGGGATCACTTCACCAGGTGTGTGTCTAAAAGTATTTTTCAAGTAACTAACTCGACTAATTTAACGTGAGTACCCGAATGTTGAAATTGCTGTAAATGCCCATCCCTACTAGTAGCCATGATTAATTAGTGAAGCTCAATGCTTACTTGTTCAAGAGGAAATTAGTAAACTCGGCATCTGTCGGTGAAGTCCTTTTGGGCTCTAAGCTGTCTACCTTTCAAATTTTATCGCCAATGTTTAACTGCATTTTACCACGTCTCTGGTCATGCAACGGTTTAGAAATATGCCGAGGTTTTTTAGGTCGGGTAGAATCTATCTCATTTGGCTGCTGCTTTCATGGCTCCAGCAGGCTGAGCTTGTGTTTCATATCTGGCAACCCAGCCAGGGTGTCAAAATGGGCAGTGGACGACAACACACAGACCAAAACAAAGACAGACGTTCCAGACCGGAATGGAAATTTCTAAGGAGAACATACTGGCTTTAGCATTGTTGTCAGAGAAGAAAGTATTTCTACTTAATATCTGATGACACACCATGGTCATTTTATGATTTAATACAGTAAATATATTACATTTCTCCTTTAAGTTCTGTAGGTTTATCAGAGCAACCCCTTTCATATACTGTCACTTTGACAACTTATTATACAAATATTGATTATATCTGCATTACATGTGAATAGTTTAATATAAGTTAAAACCAAATCACATTACCTTAAATTTTGATTGTCATCTGGATGATTAATTCTCAGAAAGATGGATAAATACTAAGAGGACACTTTAAAGTTCCTACACACTCCTGCACAAACCCACACAAGTGTTTTCACTTACTGTGCCTGATTAGACCTCTTCTCTTAGCAGGCTTGTGCAGTCTATCATCATCTAGCTCACTCTCCAGGTAGTTTTGTTGCAGCTGTTAGGGTGGAACAACTTATTGTAACGCTGAGTCACACTACAAAGTGGCACAAAGACATTAATTTGCAGGAGTTGGACTGTTTCTTTTGAAATAAATTGATATCAGTCAATTATTATTGGTACATAGAGGTTGGTAAAAGCAGGTAATTCCCAGCACAGCTTCAGCCAGCCTGAACTTGAGCAGAGCTCTAATCAACCACAATAAGTGAAATCACCTATGTAGGTGTGCAGAGCCTTTACATAACACAGAGGATGGCTCGACAACACGTTTTTTGGAAATTGTATGTTTGTGTTTATTCATGCTTTTTGTATCCTTTGCTTGACATCCAGTGTGATAATACAAAAAACACATACTGTAGTTACAGAGTATTGTTTTGTGTGTGCATGTACAATACAGTATATCTGCACTATCAGTGTTACTGTGAACTTGTCCTGCATCACGAATGTCCATAATGACCTTAACTATGCAAATGATGATGTGGATGTAAATCTGAATTTGCTCATTTGTGGTGATCAAGGTCATTTTCCAGTCTTGGCATTTGATCAGTGCTACATTATGGAATCAATTATCTTTTTGTTATTATGCTGTGTAATCTTTGCTGTAAAGGTTGCTAAAGGTTAATTATTAGTCTCATTAGAATTACATAGAAAAAAAAGAGATGCAAAAGAATCTGAATCTGTGGGAGTGCACGGCCAGTTGAAAGGGAAAAGGTTTACTACAATGTTCTGAATCCTGAAGTAAATAAATGAAAAATGGTTAATGGTTAAATTTAATCAAAGGAACAACAGAATAAACCTTAAAAAATGAATCTATTTCATACAGTAGCTTCAAATATGCAAATTTGGTAAAGCTTTCTCATGTAACAAAAGCCACTTTGACAATGATGTGATTTCAAAGGAAATTGCTTTTTGGCTGCATTTATAAATATATAGGTGTGTTATTCCCTTGTTTATTAGTACTGCAGAATGAGGTGCGTGTGTAATATTAACCCACATAGTGGATGGCAGCTGAGTGATAGGCTGCCTTGTGTTGGTGCTACCGCTGCGTGCCCTCCAGCTGATGTGTTGAAGTTCTTGTCCAGTGTTCAGACACTCCAGCTCTTAAACAGAGGGAGATATATAGTGATGTCAGCCGTGCTCCTGGAGCTTTGGCCTCAGCGAAAAGAAAATGTCAAGGAATTATTTTTTGTAGATGTAATATCTGACCCTTTATAGCACACTTTTTCACCTAGATTGAAGTTCAGTTGAATTAAATTATTCTTCATTATTTTAAATTATGTCAAATATGTATTAAAGGCATAATGTGTGCAATTTCCCTAAAAACAATGTACAGACTCATACAAAAGCTCACTTATGACACACTAGTAGTATTTGACGTATCTGTAGAAATCCTGCCCTCTTCCTGTATTTTCTGTTTTCTTCAAATATTTGTAAGTGTGGGACATTATGGCATGACATGGGTGTCAGTAAAGAGTTATTGGGCACCACATGGGTGTGTTACCCCCAGGCTATAACTGCGTGCAGGGTGTGCAGCCCGCTCTCATTTCCAACCGCCGTTTGCCCCTCAGTGTCTCATACTGACGCACAAGTTTAACTAACAGAGACACACAAAAACAGACAGGATGAAGCTCTGCATTCACTCATAATCTGGCAGTTTGTGGAGCCGGCATATTTTGAGATCTTACTTGATGAATTAAGTATTCATTTCAACCAAACCAGAGTTGGTGATTGTTGGAACAGTGGAAAGACTACGTTTTGGTGAGTTTTATCTGAGTGTGAATGAAGTGTGTTTTTTGATTAGTTACTTACTTTATTTTTAACAAAAAAGTTCCCTCCTTGCCTTTTCAATTCAGTTTTGTTGCATGCAGAGTGATAGTTCCTTTGTCATTGTTGACAGTCGCCACAGAGTATGCATTAAACAAACTCCCTGTGTTGGCTTAAATGTCCTACAGCAATATTTCTCCACTCTGCGGGCGCTGGCTCTGTCCTCAGTGACAAGGCCATGTGTTTGAGTGATGGTGCTCCGAGGCAGGACAGACAGACATGAGGAGACAGATTGCCTATGCCAGGGCTCTGACACCAAGCTATTCAGCCGGTGGGAAATGATAGATGCCCAGGCTAATTTTAAAGTCTATGAACTAACTTCCTGTTACTAGAGGCAGTGATGGGTAACTGGGGCACAGGTGGAGGGTCTAGATAAGACCTACACTCACCTGTGTCTCCATGCCTTCTGTGCCCTTTCAACTTCCCCATGCTGCTAAATGTTTAATAATGACGGGGTCCTAATGATTGATGGAACTGAGTGAAGAGTGTTCAGGGAGTAGGTGCTCGTGCTGTTGTGGTTGGGTGGTGATACAGATGTCAGAGAAGTGGGCCAGATGCCATGTCCAGCAGCTGGAAAGAACAAGTAAGATTAAAATAAAGCTGCACTGAGCCACACAGTTTGAAAAACTTTGCTTCAATATTTAGAAATATTTTATGGTGACATTATCATCATGTCTGTGAAAACATGTTGCCGTTTTTGCCATCAGAATTTAAAAATAGTACTTGGAGTGTCTGATGGACTTACGTATATTATAATGATAATATCATTCTATGCATTATAATCTAACCTCAAACGTGCTTAAATGAGGACGGGAGAGTCACCGATTGGCTGGTGACCTCTGGGTGCTGCAGGGCCTGTATGATGCTGTGTTTCTTTGATGTAATAAAACCTGTTTACAATCAAGACAGCATTGGCGACTTTCTCTTCAACCATACATCATGTCCTCATCGCTACTTCAGATACCACACTTATTCACAAAAAGTTCCACATCAGCTGCAGCAATCTCCTTTTTACTATAGGTTTATTGTCGCCATAGTGTCCCTGGCATGAGGGTGCACGGGCCAAAAATTATTTCATCACATATTTTGCGTAAAGTGCAATAATAATAATAATAATCCGCCCATATGAGATAAATGGTTTTGATTGGCCCGAGCCTGGCTGGACATCTGTCTGAACGACAGGGGGACTAGAAGTATCTGCCAGAGCAAATAAAATATGAGCTAACAAGTATAATAACTTGGAAGATAATTCAGTAGCAATTTTAGTTTAGTACTCTTTACCAGAAAGTCTTCTGCAGTAGAGTAGACCTCCTTCAATTTTGAGCATTGAAACGACACAATACATAGTTTAAATTAGTGTGATTCTTCTCTTTCCGTCATTGGTTTTGGCGGAGATGAGAAATTTATTTCGGGGAAATCTAATGACTTTCATTGGAGGGGATTAACTCTGCCTCAACTGTTAAAACAAACTGATAAGATGGTTGAATTTGAACATAAAACTGAATAAAACAACTATGTGCTCAAGGACCTACTACCAAGACAAATTCATTTACTTGGATCACACGAAAGCAAAGATATTTGGGAGGGATAAAGCTGCCTCACTGCTGCAGCCACTAGTGGACATTAGCCAAATGCATTTTATAGTGCTGACACTGTATTTGGTTCCAGCTTGCACCCTTACACCTTATCTTTTTTGCAAATGAAGCTGCAGAGTATCATGTAGCCTACCCCAGCAGCCAACCACAACTTCATTCTGGTTTAAAACAATAAACTTCATTTAATATTCTTTCTTTTTGTTTAAGTAATTGTAATGTTACTTAGCTTGACACTCCATCTGTAATACAGTTAAGTATAGAGTTTTATTTTTCATGGAGGCATAACTCTGATAATTTGATCATGGACAGGTTCTGTATCTTTCAGCATGTACCCTTCACTGTATAAGCTTACGATAAAGGACTTTTTAGCTATTGTCTGCCATGTCAGCAACATCAGCAAAGCTTTCATTAAAGATGTAATGTTTTTACATTTATGAACCTATCTTGTATTATGTTTAGTCAGTCCCTTTAGTCAGCGCATAAAAAGGGATTTTAAATCAGTAGGTTGGACACTATTATTTATGAACTGATACGGTTTGAGCCTTTAAATAGTGTATATTGTCATCAGCATTAGATTTGACTACCATCAAGGACTTCTCTAATGTAAGTTTGCATTTAAAAACGTTTTTAAATGCAGTGTGTATTGATGTGTTATGCCTTGTGACCCTGTGGAAAATGGCTCTCTGGACTTATTATCAGGCAAATCAATGGTCTCACTGATGTTGATTGGTGTCTTTGACTTCACAATCTATTGCATGAAAGCTCTCTATCGACACCCGGAGCAACAGTGATAGCAGACCACGCATGATAATCTGAGTAGGCAGATCAATAGTAAAGTTAAATTCTACGTTGTAAACTTTTAATGAGATCTTACTTTAGTATTCCATTTTTTGGTGACAGTTTAGGACATAGTTTTGTTGTGTTCTATAAAACACATGAAAACAGTCTTTTAAATGCAAAGGTATAAGCGTAACAGTGCATGCAACTTTTGTGTTGTGGCATGTGTTCCTCCCTGCCAATTTGAGGCCTTAAATTGCTATTAATGATGCTTTATCTGTTAAAACAAAAACTACAAAAATCCCTTATTTGAAACAACAGACAGCTTGGGAATAAGCGTGACAGTAATCCTAGATTTGATTCTACAATTTTTTTAATTCATGAAAATGGCAACTACCACCGATTTTTATTTTCAAGTTATCAAAGCAGGCTAATTTTAGGGGTAATCCAGACACAATCTTCAGTGGTTTTGTCTTGATATATCTGTGACACACAGATCTGTCAGTAGAGATGAATTTCACAGCCTTGGCTGAAATTCAAATAATGAATTCTCCTTCCAAGTATGATGAACCAAGAACAATACCGAACAAAACATGAAGAATCAGCTCAGTGCGCTTGCAAGCTAAATTGGAAGAAAACGTTTTACAATCAAGCCCCAGGTGAGTCCAGTCTGTCGTGGTGATGGAGGATTTCTCCTGGCATGAGCTGATAAAAACAGCCCCACTGTTCATTAAGGCACCCAGGTGATCGCGCTCTGTCCAGGGCCTCCCTGTGTCTGATCATCACAGCAGAACCTCCCTGCTCGCCAACAGCTGACGGGGTGTTTAAGGAGACGAATGAGCACTGCCCTTATCAGGTAATAGATATCACATAGTGGAAGAATTGGTAATTGTTCTGGGTTTTCATTTTGCCCTCTTTCCTGTAGAGCTTTTTAATGGTAACAGAGCCGAGAAAATCCCCCCTGGTCATCACTTCATACACACACAGTGACAAACAGGGAGTGAATTTCACCAGGCCTCTCTTTCATTTGAAAGATACAGATTTGTGTTGTATAGATTGTATTTGTGGCCTGGTAAAATTCCTTTTGTGTTTACAGGTATGTTATATTTTTTTGATGGAACATTTTCAGACAGACAACAGCACTCCATGAAAGATGAAAATGTCATCCCGAGAAGAATGACAGCATCAGTCATTTCAGCCAGTGCCCCAAAAAAAGCATAATTATTAGCCCCTCATTCATTTCAATTAGGCCATCGCGTTATTGCAGTGTTGTCTAGCTAAAAAGTTGACTTTTGCCACAACGTCATCCAGAAGAAAAGGAAGAAAAAAATGGAAAGATAAAGTGCCATAACTTTACATGAAGTTGCCTCATACTATTATATTTATAAGATAAGATAAGATATGCCTTATTTGTCTCCTTTAGGATAAATTTGTCTTGGGCAGTCAAGAAAACAATTCTCAATTATATATATATATATATATATATATATATATATATATATATATATATATATATATATATATATATATATATATATATATATTATATTTTACTATAAAATGTAATCAAGTTAATAACAGTCATGGGCTGTGATTAATCACGATTAATCGCAAATTTAAAACACTAGGATTCACTTGTGAATGTGCAGTGTTGAAATAAATAAATGCATGACAAACTGGTTTAAAGAAACAGATTCTTCAGTTTTATTATCTCAACCTTTAACATTTATTAAACAAGTGTTCAATAACAATCTTAATTTGTTGAGGCATCCATATGAACTGCAGACATATTTAGCTGTTACAAAGTAATGCCTGCTACAAAGTCACAAACAGCTTACCTGTAATTATTTTGCATAGTAACATCAACTCAAATTAATGCAACAGGCATCTGAATGATGTCTTGAAGCCCCTGGCCCTGAACTATGTTGATGGGCAGTCTGTAGCGACCCATTTAGCGATTGCACTAGTTAGCATTGCTGTGGTCGTTTTGTTGATAAACTTGCCCCGGCTGCACTCCACCAGTGTTGTTTGACAAGCACAGCTTGTTGACCCTGTCACACAATGCGTAACCATCCGCGCTACATTTTTTTCTTTCACATTTTTCTTCCAAATTGGGACTGAAGACGGCTATTGCTGAAACATGATCCCACCAACACTGCTGGGTTCAATCCCTGGCAGCATTGCTTCTGATCTGGACTTCCCTTCCAATGTGGTTGGTATTCTGATACAAGAATGATCCATTTAACTGCACGGCACAGCAAACATGGCACGCTTTTCTTTAAAAAGAAAAACAGCTATATGCGGGGCACCGTGGTAGCTCACCCGGTTGAGCGTGCGTCCCATGTACTAAGGCTCAGTCCTTACCACAGTGGCTGGAGTTCAATTCCGCCCAGCGCCCTTTGCTGCATGTCACCCCCCTCTCTCTCCCACTTTCCTGTCTTTAGCTGTCCTATCCATTAAAGGCCAAAAAAGCCCAACAAATAACCTTAAAAAAAACTATTTGCAAGAGTAATTGGATGTGGCCTTCTATCAGATCAGCCTGGCTCATGACCCTGGGTCAAACTGAAAAAAAACTTGTCACTGTGCTTTCACAGCAGCTTTTAAGATTACTTCCCTGCTGTCCATAAAGAACATGCTGGTTTAACCAATCTAAATTGAAAACTGCTGGAGGGGAAAATAATAGTGTGTCACAGGCAGGGAGGTTCCAGAGACCGTAAAGAGGCAGCGACAGGACAATGTGTTGGGAGAAATGATTACCTCTGTAAGAAGAAAACAGAAGGGAGAGGAGGAGACATTACCCCACACAGAGCTTTGAACTTGGCTGTTCAGTCTGATCCACTTTTTGAGATAAAGGTGGTCATTGGTCAAGGGGACAGTCAATAAAAGAGGAACGGACAAAATCAGCAGCTCTGCAGGCAGGAGGATCGCAAGGACACTCAGGTGATCTACACAATCAGGAGAATCAGGAGGACATCTACTGGACAGGTGTGGTACAACCAAGCCTAGAGATTAATGTCCCAATTTCATACTGCATAACAACAGCATGAAGTATGTATCATTATGACAGGGTCACAAACAAAACTGACCCAAACAGGAGCTGTTTCACCACTTTTTTGTGCATGTAATAGGTTTACAAAGTGAAAAAGCCCAAAGTCCACCCCAAAGGGACTTACCATCTCCAACAGAAAACACTGGTCACAAACTGCTCCAACCAGCTCTGTTGTAGTCCAGCCTTTACTTCTGTGACAAACATGCATCACGTGTGTTACAAAGTGATGCATGTTTGTCACGGAAGTACATCACTTTGTAACACACGTTATAATGCTCACCTAGCTGCTAGCGTCGCACGCCCTTATACTCTGCTTCTTAAAGGCTAGTAGTCCTTACCTAGGTACTGCGCATGTACGACTCCTAATAAAGATGGAACAGAAGTGAGATGCCTCGCTCGGTAGCTAAAACAGAGAGCACAACACACAGGGTGAAAAGAGGAGCTGCAGCAATGTGCAGTACAACAAAAATATGTTTTCTGAAAATGAAACCATGTAAACCTATCCTGGTACAACCTCTAAATACAATTATGAACCTGAAAATGAGCATAATATGAGCACTTTAATCTAATTCAAGCCGTCTATGAAACTGACCCACTGTAACAGGCCCATAGCTTACGTAAGCCGTTAAAAGCTCATTGCTAGCTGCTCTTCTTTTAAGAAGCATATGTAAAAAAAAGTAAACGTAATTTTGATGAACAGCCTCTCTCTCAACACACTGTTCTTCTACACAGTCTGCTCAGGTCCACTGTGCTGCAGTGAACTGCTTTGTCTAAGGGGACTGATTGCTGCTTTATGATCAGCCACAAATATAGAAAATCATTTGTTCTCCAACCACAGAACATCAGTCATGCAGACAGTCCCAGTCCACCAGGAGTTCGCCAGCCTCTGGCCAACTTTCATGGAGGTCTCTCACTTCATGAAAGGTGTAAAAGTAATTGCACTCTCTTCACATGTTCCGTGTGTGTGTGTGTGTGTGTGTGCCAAGAGTTGTGTTAGAAAATCGAAAACAGAAATTGATGTGGAGCAACAAAATTAACCTCAGCTGAAAAGTAGCAGGTGGGTGTACTGTAGCCTACCCAATGCAATGCTGGCAGGGAGAAAGCATCTCTCAGCTTCCTAACTTCATAATTGTCTTTATTAAATCTTCCCTGTGATGCTGCGCTACATGTTAACACTTTCCTCTTTGAGTTTAAGTCATCATTATTCTATCTTTTATTATCAACAATTCCCACAAAGAAGAAAAACCTGTGAATTTATTGCAAGTATTTTATGTGAAGTCTTCATGCTATAGTCACTCTTTGTTGTCCAAAAGATATTAAAAGATGTAAAAAGCTTTTTGTCAGAGATAAAACATGCAGATGTTGCAAAATAAATACTTACCTGAATCTAACTGAATGGATAATCAAGCTTTGGGGGCACAGATAATGCTCATTAGTAGATACATTCAGTGTTTGTTTTTTTCTCTCTTTTTTTTTGATAATTTGATGATAACAACACCAGCATTAGTCTTGTGTATTTATCAGTTACAAGCAACATGCTGACATGCAGTCTTGTATAAAGTACTTGAAAGCAATACTTTAGTAAAAGTACAAGTATCTTACCAGAAAATGACTTTGTTTGAAGTTAGTCACCTTTTTTAATATTACTTGAGTAAAAGTCTTAAAGTTTCTGATATTTACTGTAAAGTAATTTTCTGATATTAAGTGTATTTAAAGGTAAATAAAAACTTTGATTCTGAACTTTATTGTGGCTTCCTCATAGTAAAGCCTAATATTCAGGGTTTCCACATCCTTCAGAATTTAAATGTTTTTGTGAAAAAGAATCTTTCACTCCAACATGCAAAAACAAAAAAAAACAAAGATGCTTAGGGGAAATGTAGTGGAGTAAAAGTATGCATTTTATTTAGGAAATGTAGTGGAGTAAAAATGAAAGTTTCCAGAAATATAAATAATGAAGTAAACGTGAAAATTCTACTTAACTACAGTAACAAAGTCACAAAGTATTTGTACTTTGTTACATTACAACACTGCTGACATGTAATGACAAATTAAACACAAAGGATTTGATGGCTAGTAACATGATCACATTCTGTCTTTGGCACTGGTCAATTAATTTTAATTATCCCTCATGCCAATATCACAGGAAACAGAAGTTGCATCTGACAGGTTGAAGGAATCCTAATTGAACTCTCAGCTCCCTCAAAATTTCTCAGGCCAAACTGAAGTCATGTTTAATAAGATACAAGGCTCAGATCAGGTTTGAGTTGGAATATCAGTGACATATTACTCTTTAAGTTGATGTCTGCCCAATGTATAGTTTGAATTATATGATGGATCCAATGTAAACTTTTTTGTTCCAAATCACTGTCCTCTGTCTGACCTAATTATCCCAGCAAGCCAGGGTTATGGTAATTTGGCCCTGACTGATTTAGATTAATGCTGCGCTCTCTGCAAAACAGCTGCACGCAGCAGACCACTGCTTTACTGGTTCCACTTCCTGCCACTTTGCATCTCAATGACAGCCAGTGAGCTCACTCAGTATTATACGATTGTTACAGCTCCTGGGGACTCACCTCAGTAGCTTATTAATGAGCACAACACAGAGCGCCCAAAGCATACAGTATGTCTTATGAATAACCTTTAACTGAAAAAGACAACATTCTAATTGCCAGAGGTTGTGTCCTTACTGACAGGTCTGTTCTTGAATACAAATTCTACTGCTACGTACTGCTGTGATTTTGTAATGAAGCTTTTCTACAGAAGCAACAGTTTTATCAGAATAAGTAATTTGATTTATTGAAAGAAACGCTTGTCTTCTGTTAAGCTTGTTCAAAGTGGTTCTTCATTTCAAACGGGTATCTATAGATAGTAAAGTTCAATTTAATTGTCCTTTACTTAAGTATTTCCATGTTATGCTACTTCATACTTCTACTCTACTACATTTCAGAGGCAAATATTGTACTTTTTACTCCTCTACACTATCAAGGACCACACCATCAACAGATAGGTTTGACTTAACCTGACTGCGTTGTGGAAAGCTTCGGTAGGGAATCCGCTGTAGCACCCGGGCAGGACGGACCCCCTCTAGGAGCTAAAGGAGAGGAGAAAGTAGAGGAAAATGGAAACAGGGTGGGAGGGAGGGGTGCATAATGTGAGAGTGAATGAGAGGAGAGGGTTACATAGGTATTCATAGGAATATCGGAAGAGGCATGTTTGAGGTGTGGTACATTGTGTAAGAATTTCTCCCATCTAACGGTAAAATTGTATATGACAACCAACTGAATATTACTTTCTAGCCCTCCACATTCCGAGCGCGTTTGAACTCCTATGGTGGCCGAACCCGAAATAACACAATAACAGGAAAGGGAAAAAGCCAAAAAGCATAATATGAGCACTGTAAGTAAAAGATCTGAATACTTATTTCACCATTTCACCATTGGCACCCAGAGGAAACCCACACAGCAAGATAGTGGATTCAAACCCACTAACCACTGAGCTACAGTGCAAGATGATCAACACACGCTAAATGTGTAATCATCTCTCTTAGATCAACCACTTCAGTGAAAGTTGTTCAGTGTATAACTTCATAGTGTTCCCACTTACTTCGAGCATGAAGGATACCTGATTTAAATTCCCCCTGACTGTACAATCCTGTGATCCTCGTGATCCCTTCTACCAGTAGTAATGGCCATGTCTCCAGGCAGCCCAGCCTCCATTAGTGACACTGATTAACCCCATGGTGTCTGGCTGTTCACCGCTTGATGGGGCTGGACAGGCAATGGTTTGAGAACAGGGCCAGTTGAGGAGAGAGGTAGCCTGAGTGGACTTGTTAAAATGTATGAGTTTATCACATCTTGTTGCATCTATTTGCATACAATGTGTCCCATTTAAACCTACAGAGTAGAACAGCACACTTCAAGTTTGAGTGTGCAGTATGCAAACCAATCATGAAACCAATAAATCGATCATTGTGATCATTGGATTTGTTTTCACATCAGTTTAATTTTTAAACTTTGAGAGTAAAGTTTGAGAGTGAATATTTTCCCTTTTAGCTCTTTTCTTCACTTCTAAGATTCTTCTTTCTTTTTTCCTCACATACACATCACATATTGTATCACGAAGGCGCAATAGTTGTTTTGACTACAATGCAAAATAAAAAGCTACCCTTGAGACCCATATATGCAGTCAGCTGTTGCAGAACAACTTGCCACCTGCCCCCTTGGGTGACATTATGATCATAGCGTAATGTTTTGCCCTTTGATTTCTTAGGGGCTTTTTGATTCAAATTGAGTGCCAACACAGTGAGTGCATTAACTTTATACAGCCAATACTGTGTTGTTTCCATTCATTGTCTAACCCATATCCCGGTATACATTATTCTCAATTCATTATTCGTTCTGAAGAACTCCCCATTTAAATCAAATTGTGGCTAGTCACATTTTAAAAAATAACATTGCAATTCATGCAAAAGTCCCATGATTTAGTAATAACCATTTCAGGGAATCAGATAATTGATATGTTAATAATATTATGCCAATTATTACCATTTAGTAAACAGCTTTAACCCACTCCAATGTTACTCTCCAGTCTTTAGCTTGTTTAAAACTAGTTTTAAAAAAAATAATAATATGATAATCTTGTGGTTATTATTTCATTTCAAAGGTTGTTGTTAAATATATTGATTCACTTTTTGGTTTTGTTTTATTCAATTTTTCGACAGTTTTGAGAAAATGCTTTGTAATCGTCATAATTGGTAAACATTAACAACCTTAATTTGTTTCTAGTAAAGGAACTCTTGATTACGGTTCCTCTCCAGTTTCCTTTTTATAGTCCTCTTTAGTTTTTTTTAAACTATGATATGCTTATCATTTTATATTCAAGGTTTGCATTATTTAAGACGGGTCACAGAAGTTATGTTCATTTGGGTTTGCTTTAATACATTTGGCCCTTTCTTGCAGCATTTTCTGAGGTGCACTAACAGGAATTACATGGTGGGGAATTGAGAGGTGGAAGGTGTTAGCGCTCCTTAATGCCCCGGAGAGCTGGCCTGACATCTTTTATCTCAAATAAGCAGATCAGAGGACTGCTGGTGGATTGCTGACTGCCTGTGAGAGATTTTCAGCTCTGCTGGGTTGTGGATTTGCACTTGCATACAAATAAGCCTGGATTTTGTTTCTGTACAACTTGGGAGCTTGAATGTCAAGACTGAGCCTTAAACATAAACTGAGTGAGCAGTAAGTGGACTGAAATATTTCAATTGAGCATTTCAGAATTTAATTTGTTGATGATGTGCAAAACAAATGTAAAGAAAACATGTGGAGACTAATCCACATTCTTCTAGTGTCAGACAGGATCAACCTTGAAGTGCATCTGCTTTGCCGAAAAGGAAATGATAGCCACTGCTAATTGCATATAACTTCCACACGTACACAACATAGAGTTTTGACTTCTTGTATATTTATGTTGAAAACAAATAATTGCACCCATCATTTGCGCTGATTACATAATTATCTGCCATACAACAGTCTATTTTTGTTACCCTTAATTATACATTATTATTCCATGGGTTGACACAACACCGGTCAATAATTTTTGGGTGATTAGCACTGCTCTCTGCAGCATCTGCAGCAGTATTTATTGGGTAGAAAATGTCAGAGGAGGAGGAATAATGATAGCAGCTCTAGATAATTGAAAGACAGAGAAACAATAAAGACATTTTTATGATGAGAATTATCAACACATTGTTTCTTATGAAAATACATTTTTTGATTAACATTAAAAGAAAAGGTTAGTGGGACTAAAGTGCCATATTGCTCACATACATTTCAGTCCTTGAAAGGCGTCATCATTACTCTGACATCAGCAGCTGCTACAATGGCTACAGGTCAACCTTTAATTGAAGACTTCATGTGAGTGAATTCACTGGAGCCCTGGCCATAGAATTAGCTGTTTGATATGCAGACAGACACACCGTATTCCAATTGAGGCATCACACCGTGATCCTCAGCCACTAATCTGTGTTGTTCATGGTCACAACTGTGCAGGAATGTGCTCCTCGCAGCAAGCAAGTGATTAGGATTTTTTTTTAAACATCTCAGAATTTTATTCTGTGTCACGGACCGACAAACTCTCCATTTCAATTACATGCTGACTCATTCCGTTTCTCCCACTTGTCAAATTCTGTTACGTTGTCGCTACACTGACACTGCTACCATTGTAGTGACTGTGTGTCCATTTCATTCACGGCTTATCTATACATTGCTATACTGCTAAGTCTCTTTGCAGGCTGTTGTTTCTCTGATAGGAGCAAAACAAAATTGTGCAAACCCATTTTGTAAAGGGATCCCAAACAGATGCTCTGTGTTCTCACAGGAGACTACTGTATGTGTATCTCTCTGTAAACCTAGTGTCTACAATCTGCTCACAATAAGAAACAGTAAGAAAGCTATATTTGAGTCCTTGCTGTATAGTCAAAATAGGATCAACCCAACTACAATACATTATAAATTACATTATAAATTAGCTATTGTCATTTCAAGAGAAAAATAAATGACTAAACTGCACTTAGGAGACAGTTTCTGTTTTAAATTATTATGCAGCTACATGAATAACGAATATACTATAGATATGATAGATAACGTTTTTTTTTTAACTGTAAAAAAAAAATCTTCGTGAGGCTGAGGCAGGAGATGCACACCAGTCTTGTTATACAGGAGGAAATGTCAAGCCTTTCCAGTTGTATGAGCAAACCTGTGAAGTGTCACAGTGGCTGAAGGCTGACCTCGCTGCGGTGTCGCCCCAGGGATTTATGAAACTTTATACTCTGTTCACAGGCCCAGGGCAGATCTGGGCTTTGCCTCATAAATTGTATTGTGTATTGTTTTTATTGTTGTGCTCACATAACAACTGAGCAAATACAGGAAGATGTTGGGGTTATTTAAGAAAACCGTGTGGTTCAGTTACACCTGTGCTTTTCCCTGCTATGGCAAGTCAAAAACAATGACAATGTTTGAATTCAGAAGCAAAATTGATTTTGCTGAATTGTTTGATTTTGATTCAGCTTGATTTTGTGAATTACACTTGACTCAATGACTATTAGACATTTGCTGTTATTTTTGTATTATGTTTAGAAAAGAGACTAAAAGCATTTAACAAGCATCAAGGAAATCAAAAATAGAGGCACGATGAGGAGATTATAGACAAAAATGGGTGAAATGCAACTTCAGTCCAGGGATTAAGTTTTCTTTACTTGAAGTTATCAAACTCTGAAAACATAGTGACAGATCCACCTAGTAAATCTCAAAACAACAATTATCACTGATTCATATTCACAAATCCAATTTAGCCCAGTCATCAAATACAATTCTTCATTTCGAAGTGGGATGAAAAGTTTTTTCATTAAATTTGCTAATAGCAAACTCATCCATGATGAATGCCTAAATTACCAGGCTCCTATAAGGTGCTCTGTGACTCTCAGGGTTTCTGGATCTGTAGTCTGGATCTGCATCTATAGGGAACTGAAAGGTGCATAAATTGTAAACAAATTAATGTTTTGTACACATTTTATCCAACATTTTATAACTTCAAATCATTTGACTAAATTAGGGAGGAACTTGATGTTTTTGTAACACCTCCCTTACATCTTGTGACTATTCTTGTTGTATGAGTAATTGGACTGTAGATGAGTTTTTCCCCATTGTAGAGTCAGGCTCCATTAACATTCTCTCAGCAAATTACCACATGCAGTGAATGTGTAGCTACACCCTTCAAAAGAACAATTTCCTTAGTTGGGGATGCATCCTTCAATGAGCCCCACAGTTTTATCAATTTTCCCTTCATTCCGTGTATTTGTCAATGTTTGCACTCCTCCACCATTTGTTACCATTGTTTCTGCATCTGCTTCCCTTTCTCAACCTTCCTCTTCCCTCTCCAGCGCCTCATCAATCTCTATTCTGCAGCACTATCTCTAAATCTGCTACAGTGCTGTCCCTCAGTTCAGTTCACTGGTGTTCCCTTGAGAAAACCACTTAGTGATGTTTTACAGACAGACCTGCCTTTCCCACAGCTGCTTTACACCTGAATCTTTTTTACTTGTGACCTCTTAATAGAAAGCATCATGTAATTGTGATCCCTTGACTGTTTCATTGTGGAGATAAAACTACACAGTATATTTGTGTCGCCAAATGTAGTTTTTTTATGGTTGGTTGGTTGGGAACCAATAATCTAGATCATTCAGCATTTACTATTAATAGCACAAGACCAGTATAGGACAATGCACCAATATAGAATAAAAGTAACACTTTATTTTAAGGGGTCTATAAATTCCCAATAATTTCCTACAACATCTCTTCAAAATAAGCAGGCCATGTGTCCCTAATTTTAGGTAATGTCAAAACAATGTTCAATTGGCATACTTCAAATGATTACATTTTGTGCCAAAAAGTGCAGTCTTTTAGTCAATGCAGTTCAGCGTAACATGCAAATGTTCAATTTGTCTGCAAACATTCAACTCAACATATCTGAGGAACAGTTTCCAATAACAACAGTTTCCAATAACAAAATTATTATTTTCTTGGGTTTAACTGGAGCAGTTTTTTTTCTGGAAATCTAACCAAACTAAACTAACTCTACTTTCCTCGTATTCAGTACCACATTAGTTCTTTCCAGGAGACTGTTTGAAAAGGATAAGGATTTTGGATATAATGGATGAAAAATGAAAAATAAGATTTTTACTGAAAGGAATATTGAAGTGGAATATTGAATTCAACCAAAGAGCCCTAAATCTGAAAGATGTGCATATTTGCAATGTCTACAGTTTTCACATTACATGGACTGTATTTATTTTTAGTATTTATTTTACATTACATAGTCTATATCAACGACGTTCCACTTCCGGGATTGTTCAGGTGCCGCCAGAAATTCTGCCAGATGGCCCTGTTTTTTAGGCTGGATGTCCATCACCCTCCACTTTCTTTGTGTTGACATTCTAAACCCTGGTCGAGGACTATGGTTAACCGCTCTGCAGGGTAAATTGAGACAGCTAGCTAGACTGTTTTTTTTTAACGTACACGTTCCATCAAAACAAGTTTCTTCCCGAGGCTATTTTGCAGCGGCACCTGCCGGCAATTAGCGCCGCCCAAGACAATTGTGATTGGTTTAAAGAAATGCCAATAAACCAGAGCACATTCTCCCATCCCAGAATGCTATGTGGACTAGCCAGACCCTCCTCTGCAGCGCTGTGGAGGAAGGTCTGGCAATGCGAGACTACACATTACATAAACATCAAACATCAACATCAAAAAATACAAGTTTACGCCTTAAAAAAATATTTTCAGCCATTTACCTCTACAGTATATATTTCCTGTTGAACTTGAAAGAGCCATGATCCTATGGTTAGGGTGTGCCTGTCCCTGCTGTGCAATGGATTAGCAGTGGCAGGTCATTACATACCTGGAAGCTGAGGCTAATCAGAATGTCGGCAGAGCAGCAAGCCCTCTGAAATGATCGCCTCTTTTTTTTACCTTTCAACGCTCATCTGTACTAACGGTGTTGTCACAGCACTGGCATTTTTATGGCCACCTATAGCACATTTCCAACGCAAACATTGCATAATTCAGGGATTGTAAGATTCATGCATAAAAAGGGCATTAGTTAAGCACACGAGGACAGGAAAAGCAGGAGCAAATCTTTCAAGTTAAAAGGATTTTGCTCCAGCAGGAATATTGCTGAGCCATGTAGCAATATGATGGGATTATAATGTACAGAATTTAACACTTCTTGGCATCCTGTAAAGTTGTTTTTTTCAGTGTACATCTCTAGATACATAGGTACACACAGCCTCCTATTAACATGTCAACATCAATATGACAACATTTTTGTTGTATAATCATTTACTATACATGCAAATGATCATAATTCTCATTGAACCGCTTGTACAGAATGTTATACAATTCACTATATACTTTTCAGATACTGCTGCTTTTGCATGTTAGAACCCCCAAATTCATTTGTCAAATGTGGCATTAAGGACAACCAATTGGAATTTCACCCCCGCCATTTTGCAAGTCACAGCTTGCACTTTTAAACTAACAGAGGCAGCACAATCTTACTGAAATGCAAAAAAAGTTTTTTTAACACATTTGGCCTAAAATAGTCAAAGTCATTAATTGATGCAGTTCAATATAAGTATGTTTACATGCAATTTTTTATTATTATTGAGAGTTGGTTCCTATTCTATTAGAGCAGGGGTATCAAACTCAGTTTCCCAGAGGGCCACACTGGAAAATAAGAATCCCATCAAGGGCCAGACATGTAGTTTATTCACATGCTTTTATTTGTTTATTTATATCAAAAAAAGTCAAGGATCTCTGACTGTATTATTGCATGATATATATATATATATATATATATATATATATATATATATATATATATATATATATATATAGCCTTCTCACTCACAGTTTGGTCGACATAAAGACCCAAAAAAGTCAGCAACAAAGTAACTTAGCCATCAAAGAAAAAAGCGACAAAAAACAGCAGATCAAACGGTGGAAAACGGGCCAAAAGCGTCTGCAAAGTGACAAAAACTTCCGGAAAAGTGACAAAACTTTGAAAAAGCTTCAAAAAACTAGGTGGGCCTAAATGTATTGTGAACCTAAATTGATACGCGGGCCGGATCAAAATCTGCGAGGGGCCGGATTTGGCCCGCGGGCCTCGAGTTTGACACGTGTGTATTAGAGTTTAGATTCTCTGCCCGAGCCTGAGCCCACGGGCCAGGTCGGGCCGATATTTTCTGCCGCTATCCTCGGGCCGGGCCCTTGATCAAGCATTTGTGTTTTTTTAATCATTACTTTATTACGCTGCCTCTCCAGCTTCTCCCGTAGCTCTGGGTGCATGTCCTGCACTGACTTGAGTGAGAGGTAAACTGTGCTACAGCGTGTCTCCCCCATCTGTTGTCGGCCAGTGCGTCAGCATGCAAACCGTGGCGAAGGACAGTATTAATTAGGTGATCGAGACAAGAAAGTCTACTATATGGTTCCAGTGCTTTGATTATGTTGCTGCCTTGATCTGTTAGCCACACTATTCGGCTGAGGGAGCTATGGGTCGAGGTGTTTGTTTACGTTTCTTCATTTGGATCCATTTAATCTAAATCAAAACTGAAAAAAACAAACTCATATGGATTTCAAGTTAACGATATTGGATATAAATGTGTATATTTTCACTTGATCCACAATTTCCATGTTTATACTACTCTTGTGCTTTACACAAAAGTAAAAGTAGCCCGACAGGGAAGCAATTAACAAGATTTAGTTTAGAATCAGTTGATGGAGGACGATGAGGAAACAGGTCAGAAAATAGTGAAAATGCTTTCAGCCTAATAAGTTATTCTGGGAAAAGTTTAGTTTAAAATAATACATCTAGATAAAGAGTATTTTAAAAGTTCTCTTAAAGCAACACTATGTAATTTTTAGCTGCAGTTGTAGTTCCAATGACACAACTGTAGGACTAAAAGTTACATAGTGTTGCTTTAATGGATTTAACAGCAGCCTTAATACATTAATTATCATTTGGGGTCACTCCATGGGTACAAATTCTATACCTGCATGCAAATGAAAACAAAAAAGGATTATAAACCATGAAGCACTGTGTTTTTTCCCCTCTGGTAATAAGTTATGACAAATCTCAAGAAAACATTTTTTCCGTATGCAAATTTCACCGCCTACTCACTGTTCTCCTTCCGTCTGCAGTTCCACTTAACACAAACAGTATTGGATTTGTTTTCATTTACTTTGACACTATCTACAGCCTAAAACCAGCATCTCATTGTCTCAGTGGTTTCTTTGTTCGAGCCCTCTACGGTCCACAAAATGTTGGTAATTTTATTTCATTATCTATTTATTGCACCATAACATTGTACTTCGGGGGCTTTTCAATTTTGAGATTCAGAACCTGGCATTTTATTTAAATTTATATAATAAAGAGCATCTTTGGAATGTTAAAGCAATAATAACAGTGTCAAAGCTTTAATTAGAGACATCTTTATTATTTTCAAGCTGCAGTTTTGCCGCAGCCCGCAGCAAAGGTAAACAATGAACAAGATTGTTTTTGTGTTGAATTGTTGTTCTGCCAAACAACACTCCAAAGTTTATACATTTCGTCTTTTATGATCAGCGTATGCATAGAGTGAGTTGAGTGTCTAACAAATCTTGCATCTATCTCACAGTGAATAATTCATATCTCCCCAAGGCGTATATGTAATCCTGCATGTGTATTTCTTGCTTAAGCTTCTCCATCAATGTATTCAGCAGTTTCATGAGGAGCAGAGCCAAATCCCAGAGAAGGACCACAGAAATGCCAACTGTCATGCTCTTCTCAGGGATGATGGCCAGATGTGGACCAGCTGCCCCATGTGGGGTTACTTTCTGCCAGCCTGGCAAGAGGCAGCAACTATGAGCTGGGATTCAAGAAGAGTATGCACTCGCACATCACAATAAACCTCAAACACATACAAAGTGTCCTCAATGTGATGCGGTCCAACCAAAATCACCTCTCCTGTTTACATGTCTGCATGGTGCCCAGCTGTGACATGCACAGTATAATCTGAAGTAAGAGCTGAGCCCCTCCCCAAAAGAAGTAACGGCCAATCTTAGTTTAGCAATCTCTACATTGAAGTATGCTCTAAAACCCATAACATACTTTGTATTTAAAGTGCAAGGAATGGATTTAAGAGCATTTGTTTGCTCTAATGTAATCTGAAAACGTTAGCATGGCCAGCTATCTTAGTAACTGAGCAAAAAGTCTAAGAAGCAAATCGTTTGTGGGGTTATAGGTTTTGCTATAAAAAAAAACCTTCTCACAACAGTGTGAAAGCTGATTCTAGAAAGTTAGCAGCTCTATCATGCTCTTTATTGGATTTGAGGGACTCCAGTAGCCATAGTAACATTGCCCAAGAGACAGTGGTACATTTGCCAAAGATTTCATTTCACCCATCCTTCATCCTAAAAGCCTTCTCTCTTGTAGTGAAAAGCTGTTTTAGCACCATACCATGTGTGTACAACCATCAAGTGTGTATTCAAGGCCCCTTTTACAAGATTGTCGTTATAAAATGAGTCAGCATTTCAACCAATTCATCAATCACTTGCTATCGTTAGCTTAATTAACTAGCTAGCTATTGCCGACTAAAAATAGAAAGCCTACTTTTATCTGCCTTTGTCTGAAATCAAGAACCTATTGTTTCAAAAATTACTAAGAATTTTGATGGTAAACCTGTCACCGTTATTGTTGTAAACTGCATATGAACTCTGCTAGGATGAAATCTTGATGGGCGAAGCAACAGTAACTAAGGGGGTTGGGGCTTAGCAAATGGTTAATTGGCAAAATAGTGTTTGTCTGTTTTGGGGATCTGATTATAGAGTAGGTGAATGTAAACAGTGTTGCCAAATTAGCGACTTTCTTGCTAGATTTAGTGACTTTTAAGACCCTCTTTATTTCTAAAAAGCAACTAGTGACAAATTTAGCGACTTCAGACGATCATGAGTATTATTTAAATGTCTATGTCTATGAGTAGAGGGTAGCGCTGTCAATTAAGCCGCTCAGACACTGAAGTTTCTAAAGGGGAAAAAACATAACCATCAACTTTCAGACTTGAAACAAAACAGCTTGGCTGTCAACAACCCTGTGCCTGGTCTGCATTTTATCATCACTATAAAGTTGGAACGTACCGATCACTTCTCTGCCCTGCTGCTAAGCAGATTTTTTATTTTTTACAGCTTGGCACAACACACCTGAGCCCTTGTTGTTCATAAGACATGAATTCGCCTGGAGGGGTGGTTTAGAGCACATGGCAGTTTATTTGGTGAGCTTGGGACTGCTGCACATGAAAGTGTAATAAAAACCCAACTGTTAGAAGACAGAGCCAGTCCTCTAGAACTGAAGCTTGTCCTCTATGTAAGCGTGTGCGTGTGCGTGTGCGTGTGCGTGTGCGCGTGTGCGTGCGTGCGTGTGTGTGTGTGTGTGTACAGTTGAGGATTTGGCCAACAATTTAAAAGTCATCTTCTCTTGATTTTAAAATGTTTTTTAGATGTAAAATCAGAAATCTGTTTCAGTTCATACAGATAGCATCACATATGCATTACAAAAATGCTGCTGCCAGAAATACAGGAGAATGTTTTCATGAAGATTTTATGTAAGACGGAAAATACAAGCTTCTGAAGACATGCTGTCAATCTTGTGTACCCAATGGATTTCAGCAACTGTGAATGCTCAGTGTTGAACCTCTCATTTCCTTTTGAAGGCAATGGCAATGTATAATAGTGTTGTCATGACAACAGGGTATAGTGATGGAATTAAGTAGCTGCACACACAAGCAAATGCAAAATTGATTGACTCTGCATAATGCGCCCCAAATCGTGCACGCTCTCGTTGGGAATGCTGATGGACACGGGATAAATCTCATCAGAGAACAAACAGCTTACATACAGCTTTACAGTGGGACAAGAATCATCATCCCCTGGGGAAATTGTCAAGTTTAAGCATAGTTTTAGAAACCTATTGTTTCATTTTTCTTAAAATATGAAGGGACATGATAAGTACAAGCGACAACAGAGTTCCCAGAGTTGTTTCAAACAGGGACTCACTCCATCAAATATGTACAAAGACAGACAACTCTATAACTAGCAGCCCTAGCCAAAACAAATGATCTCTCTTCCTTTATTAGGTTTCCTCCAAAGACAGACGTATAAAGAACTTGCTGTGGTATTTCTTGTGGCCTACTATTTTGTAAGGCAGTTTTCTGGAAAAGGCAAAAAGAAAAAGAAAACTGGTAGTAGTGTCATATTTAGCGTACAGATATGTGAGTGATCTTAATCTTCTAATCTAACTCTTGGAAAGTGAATGAGCACATTCCTGAAATATCAACCTTTTTCAGATAAGTTTCTTTTCACAGGCTATGGTTTAAAAGTGAATGTTGGGAAAAAGTTAACATATTTTTGAGAAAGACAGAATATTATCTTATTAATAATAAATAGTTAAATTAATTTAAAATATTTTCAAGTTATGACATCATCTTGTAGAGCCTAAATATGATTGATGCATAACTTGCAGAGTTTCAGCAATTATGAGTGTGCACTTGTACCCTGGCTAGAAGCATGCATGTTAAGGTTTGTTCAGAGTTAACTGAAGATGAGATGATTTAAAATAAGCTGATGAGTTATTAAATGCTGAGGGCTTAAAATGCTCCACATATGGGACTTCGGGCCCTATCTTGCACCCGGCGCAGCACAGCGCAAAGCCCGACGCAAGTGTCTGTGCTAGTTTAAGACCGACGCAGTTGTCAATTTCCCATCCAGCACCTGTGTCGTTTAAATAGCAAATGCACCTGCGCCCATCTTTTCGCCCATTGGTGGTGTGTTCAGGTGCATTCTTGGCGTATTGCTATCTTGAGGCAGCGGGAAGTGATCGCACCATTGACCAACAAAAACCTGGTCTAAAGTCAATAGCGCAGCATTTCATTGTTATTTTAACAGAAAATTAGTAAAATGCGCCTAGGCTTTATACCTGGCTTTTAAAGGGAATGGGAGATGACACTCTGATTGGTTTATTGCATGTTACGCCCAAAACACACCTATGAATTAATGAAGACACTGAGTACAACCCTTTTGAACCATGCGCCCGGCGCACGGACCCTTTTTTCCGCCGTCAAACTAGCAAAAGTGGATTTGAACACGTCCTAAACGCACCTGCGCCATGTACTTCACGCCGTGCGCTTAGATCATTAAAATAGGGCCCTTCATGTCTTGTGTTGCTTTCACGTGGCCAATCAAAAGTGTGGTCACTTGACTTGAGAAAAGCCGAGCATGCAGTACTGATGACAATTGGTAGAAGATTAAAAAAGCAGTTGACTGCAATTTGAAGCCCGCTGTGTTGAAATGCCAAAGGCAGTGAGAGCACAGAAGTTAGAATCACCTCCTGTGCAAAATGCTTGCTCTAATGAGGGAGTATTAACACTGCACTGTTTAATAGCCAGAATGGATCTCCCTTGCCCAGCTCCACATAGAACAGCAGGCAATGTGAGTCCACAGAGGTGGCATGTATAGTTAGTGATCACAAAGCTATTGAGTCTGCAGTCATTCACTTATCAAGAGTATTTTACATGTAGAAGTTAACTTTACACTATGTTCAATTTTCATATGCAAACAAATCAAAGTTATTAATTACTGATCATAACTCATTCCATTGCTTCACACCTTCTGTAAGTATTTGAGAAAAACTCACTTTTTCCTCTAAATATTCAACACCATTGCACGTGACGCACAATACACTCTTCACTGTCACCCCCTAATGTATCTTTATGCATGTTGCATGTTTCTGTCAAACCACATTACCCTCAGAACGAAGGCGGTAAATGGAGGAAGAAGAGGGTTAATGTGATGCACCTGCTGCTGACAGAATACTAGTTTGACAGAATACTAGTTGACATCTTCGCTTCTCAGCGGCAGCCAGTTGAAATTGTACCAGAAATGAACAGGAAAGATTTACTGGAGCGCAAAGCCGTCTCCAGTGAACCAGGAAATGGTGGCGAGGTTTTTGCCATCATGTAATTTTTCCTGAACGGTCAGTGAGATGACAGGTAGAAACAGAGGAGAGAGGCTGGCCAACGATCTACCTGACTGGAAAGCGATGGATTCTGTGGTGTGTGAAAATACTTCCCTCCTCTTGAGAACAAGTGTCATGGTGTAATGTTCATGAAGGGTCGTGCTAAGGTAAATTACATTGCATCAGTTGGTGCTACAAAAGATAGGTTTGACAGATTCCGGTCTGGTTGTTTGGCAGCTGTAAATGAGGGATCATTTTTCAACCACACACTAAGTTCTGCATTGCATGACATTTTTAAATTAATCGTATGAAATGTTTTTCACTGCTGAACATCATGCAGTTTTAAGGCCAAAGGCAGTTATTGTTACAGTGCTGCCAATCAGGAGAGGGATTCGAACAAAAATGCTTTATTTTAATGTGATCAAAATGAAAGTGCATCTTTTTCCCTGTGTGATGCTTTTGACATTTGGATGCACAGCGATTACTGAGGCTCTTCTTTATGAGGAAGGTATACTCACTCTTCTCAAGTCAGCTTTCTCCTCCACTTGACCCCCAAGAGGATGACCTTTCTTAGAGTGTAAGCCCTGCACATCTTCACTTGGGTATATGGCAACATTTTCCACCATTTGACTCACAAAATAGCCTTTGCAGGTGATACCTGCACCATCTACATGCTAAAAAGCGTGGCCAAGAAAGTAAGAAAGGAGGAGGCACCTCAGGACTTATGGAGTTAAATCCCTAAGGGTCGTGTAAAGGATTCAAAACAGCCTGAAAAAACAGAAATGATTGATCCTGCAAGCTGTGCCCACATTTTAAGCAATCACCTTGTGTATTAAAGCTGTGGTTATATAGTTTTCAAAGCTGGGAGCTCAGTTTAGTATTCATAAAGTGCTGCCTGAAGAAGAACAGCCTGAGATCTCTGTGCACTCGTGAGTCAACAGATATATTGTTATTTGATGTGGTAAACAGAGCATTGCAGAAAAGAAAGTGTAGAAAGGCAATTTGCACACACATACTGCCATTCCCTCAACCCTATTTTTAATAGCAATAGACATATTAGAGTACACAGGAAGCTTAGGGTTAATGTGAATTTCATAGATGGACAGTAGTAAGAATGGTATCTCTCCCACCAACGTCAATACTGTATATTCTGGCACTGAAGCTGCTGAAGCGGTTGCTATAAACAGTTCACATTTTTCACATTAAAATTAACACTTGTTATGACTATAAATTGACTAATAAAACTAGAACAGCTGTGTCAATCTCCTTTACACCTATCATCTCTTTTCTATTTTTCATGAACATAACACAGCTAGCTTGAATTAAACAGCCGCCAGTGGTGTTGAACCATATTTACATGTTGGCACAGTCCTTAGCACACGAGTAGATAGCAATTAGTTGCCATACAATGTGCAAGTTGCAAATATTCAAATTGATGTATTCGGTTTGATTTTATTTGAGCAGTATAAATGAGTTGGTCACCCTGAAGAGTGTCTAATGGCCATCAGGCTTAAACTGATCCTAAATCTAAGCAGAATGTACAGTATGTGAGCATTGAGCCAAGATAATACAGCCCAAGCAAATCAAGATGGTTTGGGGAAGCCAGCCTTTTTTCTATCTACTTCATGTTTATGATGACAGCCCAGGCATGTCCAGGGAGGATATTAAAAATTGATCAATATCTAAATGATTTATTTTAGGAATTCATATAAAAAGTGCTGAAATTTTCCTAATATGCTGCTGAAATTGGTATCATTAGCTTTAGCTTTGTATTATTTGATATGCTTGGGGAATATAATGACAATGGAGATCAGTCAATGGGGCACCATGGGAGTATCTGCCAAATGACTAATATAAATCTGAAATCTAAACAGTATAATAATGTTTCATTTATTGTAATGTAAATTGTAAAAACTATTGTGTGCTAAATTCTCGGCTGATTGCATCAATGTGCTCAGAGAGAGGAGTGGACTCCTCTGTTCTGCTATCTAAAAGCAGCAGGTAAAAAAAGTGGCTGAATGTGTCAAAGAGACCTCAATAAATAATGGATGTCATGTCATGAAGCTTCTGTGGAAGCTGTCGGCTTTGAAATCCACTCCCTGGTTGAGTCACACTCCCAGTTCGCTCACTTCATTTTTACATTTAACGGACCCTGTGCTGAATAACGAATCATCTCCAACACACACACATTCATATATAGGCTACCTCATCTCTGGCTGGGGCTGTCTGAGGTAGTTAGTGCTGGGGGGGGTTGCTGAGCTCAGAGCAACTGGGCAGGTGTCATGGCTGTTAGGGGCTCATGGCTGCATACATCAGCTTCAATTTCACCCTCAGTTCTCTGGGCTTGAGAGCCTGGTTGACATCCACAGGATGCGAGCAGACAGTTGCACCAGCCAATGGGAAAAATAAACCAGGCACAGAGTGAAAATTGTAACGTTTTTCAAAGACCTCTAAGGTTAACTGGTTTTCTTTTGTAGCTGCGAATTGATTTCTGAGCTCTTCAAATAGTGCTATCTGTGCGCCCTTATATGTGGAGGGAGCAGGCATTTAGCTGTGGATGTCCAAAATGTCTAAACCCTAAAAAAAATATATAATTTTTTCAGTATTGCTATCACTGACAGAAGACAGCACGTGCCTTGGATTTAAATACCATGTTAAAGTCAGAGAAAACAAACAGATGTTATGGCCCAATCAAATACAACTCATATAAACCTTGGTGATTAAAAAAACTGTTTAAATGTGTTCAAACTTTAATTTTAAAAAAAGAAATCTGCATGCTGTGAGCTCCACATGTCAGGCTCTTGAACATATGAATCAGTCAGCAGGATAAATGTCTCTCTTCTCTTTGATAATAATTAATTACACACTCAGCAAAAACAAATGCCATATGCAGGCACCATAAATCATAGCATAATTTTCTCACTATGTATTTTACACTGTCCAAAGTGACCAAAAAGAAAACAGCATTTTCTTTTTACATCAGATAGAGAGTCAGCAGGAAATTAGTTTTGCAAGTCATTAGAGCCCACTTAAACATAAATAAATTAAGATACATGAAACAGCAGCATTTATATAGAAGAGAATTGCGTGAAATGGAGATGCAATTTGTGGTCATTGTGCAGTTCTACACAAGGAGAGAGCAGAGGATATTCTCCTTGTCTCCATGTCTCCAATATGAGATAATTGTCCTTCAGCTATAATGTGAATCTTCTGGCTGTCAAACTGGGAAAGAAAGAACACTGGCTAAAGGCCACTTGTCTTTTCCACTGTGCCCAGACTGTGTTTGCACTGTCAGCCCTGGACAGCTCAACACAGACCTATTACCACCTCTGTATCATGTGAAGGCGATTCTGAAAATACGTACACATTCAGAAAATAATATTTATATTAATGGTATTGGATGTTGATGACTGTGGCATCACTCCCAGATCTAAGCTGTACCACACTGCTGTTTTATACTCTTCTGTAAGCCTACAAATGAAGCTTAGCGTAAATTCATGCAGGAAGATTTCTCAATTTATTCCCTGTCTCTCTCTATCTAATCAGTTGCTGAAACGCCCACTTTCTCTTTAACCAATCAGAAGTGGCCACAAACTTTTCCGAGCCAATCACAGCATGACCCCCCTGTTTTAAACCTCCTCAGCTCGGTATTCGGGACTTCCTCACACCACCGCCAGTGTCTAGACTCCATCAGGGGAGGTCTTTGGCTTCCTAACCCCTTCTAATATATTATCGTGTTAATATATTGTGATGGAGTCTAATCTCCAAACATCATTCATGTCATATTATACTTGTGAATAAATTTTGCATTTCTGCAACGAAGTCTCTCCTGATTGAAATGCAAGTATTCATCTGCATCTCTATGACCATTAGGATGCTGCAAACCATCTGTATGCCAATAGATCCTTTGCATTAAATGTCAACTTACACACAGGAGGAACAACATCAGCAAAAAGAGCACTTATGTTCAAACCAACAATAAATTCAATTCTATAGACTGCACTTCTGCAGGAGAGACAGTACAGTTTTTACACACCGTAAAAGCAGACACAACGCTACGTTGCTAGGCAATGCAGTGGTTGATGATGTTCTCATCTGTAGAATGAGTTCAATAGTGTGTTGCTGTTCTCACCTGTCTAAACGACATTCTGCGAGTCTTGAGAAAACTCAAAGTCCTCCTCGATTAAAAGGTCCAACTTCTGTGCTTTGATCATTCTCAAATATGACCAGTCTACTCGGCCTCTCTGTCCCAGTATAACCAGTCCACCCAGTTGGTCTGTCCCACTGGGCTCCTGAAATTCAAAAGGTTTTGAGCTAAATGAGGCTCTGCAGTCACATCAGTGATTATGGTCAAAAACAGAAGAACAGTCTCACACACCTCACTGAAGGTAAAAGTTCCTCAGTGAACGCAGAAGTCACTGCTGCTGAATCCACCATGAGCATTTTAGCTTTTAGCATGTTAGCCAGAACCAGCGTGCCCCTAATGTAAAGGTCATAAACATTGTGAGTTTGATTCAGGTCGCTTAGCATGCCTGCTGAGTGGTGCATTAAATCAGTCATAAGATGCAACTTTTAACTATATGCAGAAATACAATAATGCTAATTATAACCATTCTGCATAAGTATGTGATCCTTAATTTGATTACATAGTTGTTAATTTTTTGCACAAAGTACTAGCCCTGGCCCAGATGTGACCGCTGATCTGCACCCCCCACACCCTGTGACACTCGGCCAGTGAATGTTGCTACACATTTACAACATGTAGGCTATCTGTTCCAGAGTGTCAGCTGAATGCAGAGTGTAACCTCTCTGCCAACCTGCAGCTGCAGACACACCAGGAGCTTCTTCTCTGCTGCAGCAGATTGATCATCTTTTTTGATCTGTTCCATTCTCAAACACTTTATCAGGACCATTTTGAGAATGTTGATTTTACTCTGTAACAGTGACTGTTTCCAGTCAGCTTTCAACTTTAACTTCCCCAAGCGGAATAATAAAGTACATAAACATACTGTATTTAAAACATGTGAAACCCACCACAAAGCTACACACCTGTAGCCTATCCACCTATCATCACCCAACCCAATCATCAATGTTTGAAACATCACGATAATCTCCCACTAACGGATCTAAATCCATTGCACAGTTCAGTATGTCAACAGTAGGCTAAAAGGAAGCCTAAAAGTGATTATTAACCCTGAAGGGGTAAAAACAACCTGAAACAACAGTGACAGACAAGACTAGTTTTCTCTCCAAACAAACAAATAGATCTCCTGCGAGCCTCTACTTAAACATCAGAGGACATACGACTACCGAAGTCAGTTAACAAGATTCAAATGTAGTGCAGTAATTAAACTTAAACCAATACATCTCTGTGAGATCCTTCCGCCTAATTGACCTTCATAAGTGTGAGCCGCTGCACCTGTCTCCACGCTGCTTCTCCCTCCGCCTACGCTGGCCGCATCATCTCCTCCCGCAGAGCCGAGTGGAGCAGCAGCAGCGTCTCTCCCCTCCAGCTCCAAGCTTTATGTCTGTGAAGGCTGCTCAGCGCCAGCGGGGATATTTTACCGATGCTCTTCACCTAATGTGACACATTTTATTCAACTGCTTGAAACACCGGCTGAAGCAATGGGAGCCTTTGGAGGGATTTTACAGTACGTGGGACTTTATTTTCAACTTAACGCAGCTCTCAACGTCGGACACGGCGAGGTGGATAATCATGTCTCTGGAAATGGTAAGTTGTTTTACGCCTGTGTTTATTGGTGGTAGCTTATAATGTTGAGACGGAGTGACTGGGTGGGGTTCAGTAGTCATTTGATCTAACGGAATTTGACAGATCACTTTTATAACTTATTAAAAGCTGGGTACAAGCCACATTCATACCCCACATTCACCCACACAATAAATTAAGAATTAGTAAAAATATAGATATAATATTATAATGATACATAATGAATTAATTATAGTAAACTCAACCTATCTTGTTGGACCAAATCAGGTAGGCTACAGCAGCATATAGGGGTTTTCAAACCTTTGTCACAAGAGGCTGTTTCAGCATACAATTCAAACAGTAGCTGCTATTAAAATAGTTATGGCCTAAATGTCAGCGCAAAATAAACAGGTTCAGGGAAATAACGATGTAATATAAGAGTAAATTAAAGACAAGCTCATTCTATAATAACATATATGTTTTTTATACAGATCATGACTGTTATAGTGGGATTAGGATGGAAATTAAATGGAGCTGTATGGCTTGGCCCATCCTGGAAAATGTACAGTCAAAGTGAGTTTTTTGTCTTATGCCACTCAGCCACACCAGGAATTTTTGTATTTAACTTAACAAAAGTGCTCCTTTTGCCACTGACAGGCTCAGATTAATATTCTAACCGTGGATTTCCACCAGTTGCGTTATGTCTGCGGAACAGCTCCGCTGCGGAACGGCTCCGTGGTCCGCCGTCCGTCAATACCCATCGGATCCGGAGTTGTTGCGGAATGGCTGTGGCCAGGACTGACAGCTGTAATCACAAGGACCCACTAGATCTCGCAAATTCACGTAGAATATAACCACAAAACCACCAACAGTTTGTTTCTATTCCAAGGAGTAGAGAGGAAACAACTCCATGCTGTGTTTTCAAGGTGTAGTGAAGGGATATATGATCCGCCGTGAGCACGGTGTATTTTATTTTGACTCCACGGTAACCCTGGATTTCCACAGGATGCGTAACTGCTGCGGAACGGCTCCGGAACGTCGGCGCAGTCAATCGGTTTCCATTCTAGTCAATGTGTGTATTTCCACCAGCTGCATAACGTCTGCGTTCCGACTCCGGCACAGCTCCGGCGGTCCGCAGCCCTGCGGATCAGATACGCAGAGCTTCTATTTTTGCCAGACGCCGGAGAGCTCCACAGAAATTCAGCACAAGGCAGATAGTGCGGGACATGAAGTCGAGCACAGAAACAAAATAAAACATCCGGTTAACTTTCAAAATAAAATACACTGTGCTCACAAAGGATCATATTTCTCTTCACTACACCTTGAAAACACAGCACAGAGTTGTTTCCTCTCTACTCCTCGGAATAGAAACAAACTGTTGGTGGTTTTGTGGTTCTATTCTGCGCGAATTTGCGAGATCTAGTGGGTCCTCGTGACTACAGCTGTCAGTCCTGGCCGCAGCCGTTCCGCAACAACTCCGGATCCGGTGGGTATTGACGGACGGCGGACCACGGAGACGTTCCGCAGCAGTTACGCAGCCTGTGGAAATCCAGGGTAAGTGTCTGACAACATTATGGAAAGGATCCCTTCAGAGATGGTCCTTTAAAACCTATTTGAGACCTTTCTGTTTAACCAGAACCAGCTCTGAAGTCGATGGAACTAAAACCACCAGACTCCATTTATAAAAGCAATACTTGTGTATAGAGCCAACATATTTTGACATGTAAATCGGTAAACTTTGTGTTTATTACAGCGAACACTAGAGTTGTGATTGTTGGAAAAGTGGAAAGACGACCCAAAATGGCTTTTCATAGTTTTATTTTGTTTCTGTCGACTTTGAATGAAGTGTATTTTAGATGCTAAAATTACAGTTTATTTACATGGAGTCTGTTGGGTTTAGCGAACGCAATTTCAAAAATGCAAAAGATGACGTGCAACATAAGCCCCTGTCAAAAGCAGATTGTGAATATTGCAATTACATGGTATCTGCCTTAGATGGTGAGGCTACAGGTGTCTTGAAATACTATCTTATTTTACTATGATCTTACCTCTGGGCACTGTATGTGAAATATCATTAGGTAGGCTATATAATGTAGGCTAAGTAAAATAGTGTTTATTGACACTAAACACAAATAATAGTTCAAGTCCGTTGTTTGAGAGGTGCACTTGTTCCAGGGATCGGCACATCTAGGTAATGCCGTTGAATGTGCGTTAGCATGTTCCATGTTTTTCCATTGACATAGCCTGCAACAGTGGAGTAACGACGACACACCCTCCTTGTCTCATACACACCTTTCTCTCTGTTCCTGTTGTAGCGGTTTATAGGCGGAACTTGCGCTTGTGAACTTTGTTCCCACATTACGCGCATCACCATGTATTATGTGGCTGCATGCAACGGAACATGACAACCATACCGTGACGGTTCGACACAAATACAAAAACCGTTACATCCCTACTAATTATGTTTCTTTGGCTACTTTCAGACTGCAGGCCAAAGTGACCCAAATCAAAAAAATTTTTGCTCATATCTGATTTTTTTCATGACAGTGAACAGCCCAAGTCAAATGACATCCAATATTTTCCAGTTCTGATTCAGGCCACTTTAATATGTGATCCAAATCCGATACTGGTCAGACTGTTTTTAAATGGACAGTCAGATCGGAATTAATGCGACTCTGATGTTACTCTAGATCGACCATCGTCACAATTCTGCACTTTCCCATAGACTTTACATGGCGAAAGATATGTCTATATATCAGCGAATACATTTTTTTGAGGTACATCAAGTTGCCAGTCCGAACACTTAAATAGTCCTTATTTAAATCATTGTTAAAAGTTGTAACATGCACTAATAGCCGAATCCATAGCTATTTAACTAGGCATAATGAGCACACATAATGAACACGTGCAGACCCAGGCTGAGCAGCCCTGCACTGCAGGCTCATATGACGGTTCTCCTGAGTTCCTGTAGCTCTAATAATAGATATAACGGCTGTAATTCATCATTTGTATTATCTTATAATACATCCAAGGACTGTATGCTGTAAAGCTAGTAACATGGATGTAACGTTATTAAAGTCTCTTTTCCCAAACTGCCAAAATTGGCTAGTAGCTAGCAGTAGCTAGTAGCACGACATAATAATTACATCTCCATGGTTCTCTTAATACATCCAGGGGTTTATTATGATAAGCATTTAAACAGAGTGCTGTGTGTGACGCGTGATGCTATATTACTCGTTTGCACATGCGGGTCACTTTCAGGCAGTGCCCAGTTCATACCTGAGTCTGATGCGGACCACATTAAAAATATTAATGTGAACAGTCAGTCAAACAAATTGGATCTGGCAATAAATCGGAATTGAACATTAAGGCCTGCAGTCTCAACATAGCCTTAAACTTTTTTATAACCACTTATGGCGTTTTTCCATTACATGGTACCTGCTCGACTCGGCTCGGCTCTGCCGCGGTGCCCCTCCTCCTTTTTCCATTGCAGATTAATAGTACCGCTGGTACGTGGCTGGTCGTCATAGCGCCGCCGCAGGAAACTGCTGTGACCTAACACCACACACACAGAATGTCGATGGTGTGTTGTTTTTGATTCTCGGCATGTGGCTGTTGCCACAGCTAGAAGACACATTTTGTTTCAAAAGAAGCTGGAGGCAGCAAAAAAAAACACAGCTGGCTAAACTATTTAAAAATGGCCGGTTTGTTCAGGACAGTGATTAGTGACTATTCTCTCCGACCAATCAGTAGTCTGCAGGTTTTCACGTCACCTTTTGGTATCGCCTCAGCTCACTTGGAACCTCGACGGAGGTGATACTAAAAAAAGTACCTGTTAGCTAGTATCAGGGACTTTGTTTCATAATGGAAAACCAAAAAAGGTGAGTAGAGGCCAGTCGAGCAAGTACCATGTAATGGAAAAACGCCATTACACAGTGTACATGTTTCTCCAAATCTCTTTTTGAGTATATATTTTCACCTCATAGTGACTGAGTTATTCTGTAGGGGCAGTTATGCTTTAGGTGATGGTATCTTCACATATGTTTTGCTTTGGTAAGGTATAGTGTTCGGACAGCTGCTAAAACAACGTAATTACTGCTCCATAAATGCTTTAATTTTCAGCCAGTTTAGAATACCTTTTCTGTTACTTTTAAACATAACTGGCATTTTTTATATAGCAATCTTACCTTTTTCCAGCAGCTCCAAACATAGATTTAATGTTGTCTAATTAAATTAAGTGATAACCACTTCATCACTGGTGTCTCACCAGTTGTCCCTTGAGCCCTCGCTGCTTAGCAAGTTAGCTTTAGCTTGACCGCTATAAATGAATGTCGTACGCACAAATGGATTGACTGTCTTGGACAGGCTAGAAAATCAATTAGTCACATTTCTCCCAAAGGGAGTTAATTAAAATTGGCTATAAACGTTGTGTTCTCTTTCCCACTTCATGTCTCAGACTGGCCATAAGAAAATGCTTTAGGATGTGGACTCTTAACAAGAATGAAAACTCCTCTGGAAAAACAACTGTTCAGGTTTTTCAAACTTGATCCAGAAAACAAAATAAATCCTTCTATTTTCATTTTTTAACAACAGTAGCTGCAGCACCAGAAAAGAGCATTTTTTAAGGTTAGTTATCCTCAGGAGATTTTTCTTTCCTTTTCAATCGGGCTCTTTGATAAATTGCCCAGGCAGAGGGGCTGGATGCACTGTTCTGGAAAGTGCTTGTTAGATTCAGCCCTGACTCATTTGTTTCAGATAAGTGCATCTAGCTTCAGCTGAAGTGTAGATTGAATCACCTGCAATGCAAAAGACATGTTCTGTGTGAAGTTATGTGAACCAGGGCCTTCACCAACATGTGTGGGCCACTTGTGTCAGAGTATGACTCACCTGCCATACGCTCCTTAGCGTCGTGTCTCACCAGTGAACAAAAAGAAGGTAGCTAAGAGTGACCATACCACTTTCACAGTGAGGGGGCGTGTACCAATTCATTAGGCTTCCAAAGTGTCTGGGATTCTCTGCCAGTTCTCTGCTTGGTGTCCTCTTAATGAGGATGGCCAGCCCCAGCAGTTTGCATTGGCTTTCAAATTAATGGAGCTCTGACTGTGTGTAATATTTGTCTGTTTCACTGCATTTTCTATAGACAGAATTTGTGATTTTAGAAATACAGACTAAACACAATGAAGCAGAAGAAGTTCAGTGATCCAATGTGTTTTGGAGTTGGTTTAACGCTGAATATTTAGGGGAAAAAAATAGCTTTCTTTTCGCTTTTGGAGGCATTTGTTCATTACATATATTGCAACCCATCCCCACCGACCATTACACACTAGCTAATAACAGCAGGATGGAATAACAGTCAGCTCTGCTCAGTGAAATGTGCTATTATAGTAAATTACTCTGACGCAAGAGAATATAGTACAGGACATTTGCAATGAGGTCCTGGTTGTATGAGCTCACTTAGACTCACTTAAAATATGTTAACATTGCATTCCATTACTTCCACCAATGTGAAACTGCTTCCATTTTAATTCAACTTAATTCAAGACATCATGCCTAGCACAAGTTCTAAGCAGCTTGGTCACCGCTGCACTCAACTGTCGTATTTTGTGAAAACATACACACCATCACTTAAAGGTTCTCCAGGGCACTCGAACATAACATAATGTTGTCTTTCTTCCCCGTACAGCTGGAGTACAGTGTGCATTCTCAATAACAGCTCAGAGCCCCAATATGTCAACAACACATGCTACTTTGTGTTGCCACACACTGAGAGGAAACGCAGAAATAGCCTCTGAGTCTTGTGTCCCAAGGGCTATAAAAAATTCACTCTGGAGTACCGGCGGCAACGGGCAGACAGCTGCTTACTTGATTACCGCCTCCATTCTTATTTCATTATTTTACCTTCCACCTTGAATGGAGGCTGAAGGTCTCACAGCAAGCGATTATTTCCCCAAGGAGACTCCTGTCTATTTGGACCGCCACAGATTCTGAACCAAATACAGCATTATTGACTTTGTGGCAAATTCCCAGGCTACTTATTTTTGTTTATCAGTGTTATCAGGTTGTTTTTTTTACATTAGGTTATTGGTTGTCACTTGTACACTTGTAAGTCGGGGTCATAGCGCTATTGACAACTGGTATAACATTTGACTCATCTTTGACTCACTTAGTGGTGAATTAATAAAAATACAATAACTTAATACAATTGACTTATTTTGACTTCTAAACAATATCTTTGTATTGGTGTTAGGTGAAAACTATAGCCTCTAAACCAGAACAAAGTGCCGTCCCTGAAGGTTTTTCCCATATTCACTAACCAAATTTCTTCCTCTAGTTGGTTATCTGCATGCAGGATTAAGATCAAGATAAATATCTGCAGCATGTCTCTTCATTACAGGAGCTTCTTGCTGTTTCATCCACTCGGGGCTCCCATGATTATTAAAGCCATTCATCAAGTTAGTGAAATACCTCTTCCCACAGGGATTTTGTTCACGGACTATTTACATTCACCTTGGTGGAAGTTTTATTTTTATGTCTTGGTATTTACTGGGGCTGATTTGTTCTCAATGAATCATTTCTTCTCTTCAGTGCCCTACGGATGTGACTCAAATGGAAGCATTGAGTTAATGACCCTGATTTTACTTGCTGTCCCCGTAAGGAGGCAACTGTTAAGGTGAAAAATGTTTGCACTTAACCTAGAGAAGGATTTTCTATAATTCTACCAGGGCTTCATTAAAAATTCCTTTGACTTATTCGTACTGTACACTACTTTTACCTGACTGTAAGGTATGTCCCACACTCTCATATTCCCTGATTTCATGCATGGTGATACAAGCATTTCATCATTTAATTTCTTTACCAGGTTTAAACAGTACAACTTTTCAATAAAAAGTGTCAACTTTACTAGCCAAATCCTATATCTAATTCTATGCAGTACAGCATTTCATTACCATGTCAACACGCATAGTAGTTTATTTGAGGTCATTTCCACATACACCATTCTGGTGGCGTACAGTGATAAGTTAGCACACTAAGAGTTTATTTGCTCTGGACCAAATCAGTTGATGAGTGTAAATTTGGAGCGTTTTCCCCTTGGTTCTGTTTCGTTTCACACAGAGAAAAATCCAAGCTAACCAAAATGCATCACTACAAACTAGTAATGGGCAATAGAAACGATATGCAATATAAACAATACAAAATTGGCCTACGATTTTAATTATATTGCGATATCGTGATAATGCATATTGAAGATGCAATCTACCCGCGAACCACGAGCTGCAACCGGCTGCAACGCATCATCGTCATCTTGAGTAAACATGGCTAAAAGCGAAACGGAGGAGCTGGTGAAAAAGACCGGTGCAACATTCATTATTTGGACTTGGTTCGGATTCAAGCCGCTACAACGGACCTGTGGTCGAGCCGTACCACGGAGCCTTTCATCAGCCTGACAATTCACTATATAACGGACAATTGGAATCTTGGCAGCCGGTGTTTGCAGATGGTGTACTTCCCCGCTGAACATACGGCCTGTGTGTGTGTGTGTGTGTGTGTGTGTGTGTGTGTGTGTGTGTGTGTGTGTGTGTGTGTGTGTGTGTGTGTGTGTGTGTGTATCGATATATATCATGATATATATCGTTATCCAAGAGGCTGCAATGTATATCGCAATATGGATTTTAGGCCATATTGCCCATCCCTACTACAAACGTTCACTCTGCTTATTGGTCAGATGTGTCTGGGGCGGGAGCAAGAAAGTAAATACAGAAAGAAGCCCCTGTGTTCTGAACTAGTGCATACATCTTACATCTCCATGGTTAAACCATCTTATTTCATTTAAATAATTTTCCATACATTTTTGGAAGCAACGTTACTACGTCTGCTCTGCTCACTGAGATTTCGCTCTGCTCTTTGTCGCTCTGTGTCGGTCTCCAACTTTAGCAACGACTGGTTTGACCAAGGAGAGCTTGACCACAGTATATTACAGAAACATTGCAAGCTGCTACAGTTGCATGCTCTGCTGCATCACAGATTGCCAAGCACACTTGACTTTAGGAGCCGTTAAGTTGAACTTGTGGTGTACACATTGTTGGGTCGGATTGAGGTCGGATCACATTCCTTACGAACGAACTGTACGGAAGCGTACCAGCGTTCGTTTGTAACATGACCAAGACCACCTCCTCAAGTTGGTCTCGGTTAGGTTCTTCTGGTCTGATTTCTGAGTTCTCAACTGCCCAAACGAACCGCACCATTGTGGTAAATGTTCCAGGGTTTGAGTCAATTGAACTAAACCAGGCAGGTGTAAAAACATCCTTAATGTGCTTAAAGTAGTCCCCCAAGAATGCACAATTAACTCCTGTTTGTGTAACATTTGCTAAAAACTACAGCTATTTGTCCTTTTTTTGGAATGGAACTACTGTATATATTTATGATCTGTTAGTTAAGATTTACGTCTTCAGTAGGGATGATTGGACTTGAAAGTGTTGAGAGAAAGACCAACACATAGTTTGTTTTGTCTTTTCATGTGACATGTTGACAATAAGGAAAAAAATAGAGAATAACATAAGCCTTATCGTTTAATGGTTTCACAAAGAAAAACAGAAGCTTGCAGGGTTGGTGACAGGCTTACTCTGCAAGCTTCTCTCTCTAGCTTTCACACACAAGCACATACACAGGGACCAGCAAAGATACGGGTGTCACACTTGTTTCTCGTCCATGCTAATAAGCCTCTGTAATTTAGTCATCCTCAAACAGCTCAATCTCTCTCCAAAGCAGGGAGGGGCAGGGAGGGACATGGAGAGAGAGAGAGAGAGAGAGAGAGAGAGAGAGAGAGAGAGAGAGAGAGAGAGGATCGATGGATGGACCTCACACTGGCACTCAGGCTGGATTTATCCCTCTCATTTTGCTATGGTATGAAGATTTAAGAGTGGTCTCTTTTGGGCTGGAGCAGTGTACATGCATTTGTTATATATTTATGTCCTTTACCGCATTGCTTTCTTTCATCATTTTCCTCCCTTTTCATTTTTAATTAGTCTTTGGTGAATAGCAAGCAGCCGCCTCTGTGTTCTCGTGGCCTCACTTCTATCATTGCTCTCTGAGCAATATTGTTAGAAATGCCAATAAGGACCATTTTAAATATAAATGTACTGTACTAGCATCTTGAAACAAGGGCCATCTGTTTCTACTATGAGGGGGTTCTGACAATACTGCCTTTAGGAAAATCTATACTTAGAAAAGGCCAAGCCAAGAAAACTCTTTCTGTGCTAGTTATATAGCATTAACAATGAAGAAACCAGGGTGCTAGAGATTTCCCTGGAAGTCAATATCAACGTGTTTTCACACTTTTCTCTGCCAGTTTGAATCTGTGAAAATGTACCATTGGCGTCAGCCGTTGTGTTGATTTAGCATTCTACCAAGGTTATGGGATTGATTACTAGTGACGCCCCTGTGATTAAAGCCAGGAAACAGTTGGATGTCACAGCAGACAGCCTGACAGCGGCACAGCACCCACCGTTAGTCAACAAATTGTGTTTCACAGGGAGGTTGAAGAAGGCGCCTGCATAGCAAACTGAAAGGCAATTTGACAACTCAGTCAGATCGATAAGGAGGAGTAGGAAGGACAAGAGAGGCAGTATGGTGAAGCATTAGTTTTGGAACAGCATGATTTGGTGGTGTTAATGATTTGAGATGCATGCATAGAAGGCATAGAGTAGGGCTGCACAATTAATCAAATTTGAATCATGATCACGAATTTGGCTTCCCACGATCAAATTCACGTGATCGAGCGATATTTAAAATGCGTCATTCCGTTCATAGAACACTCTGTATCAAAGTTTTTTTTTTTTTTTTTCTAGTGCTCCGTTAACCACTGTCTGATCATGTGCCTCCATGAGCCAATCATGAGTTGTTCCCTGCACCGCGCAGCTTAGTTTAGATGTAGACAGTCACAGAGGACAGAGTAACGTGAGGAAAATTCCACAACAGATAGCAGTCGGTCATAAGTCGGTCACGAGGTTTACCAGTTTACCAGTAAACGCAACATTTTGTCCCGTCTGTGTTGTTTTTCAGACAACAGCAGTGACCAGTGCTAGTTTTTGTCTTTTAGCTCATAGCTTTAGCGGCAGACTGTTGTATGTCCCGGTGTTGGAATCCTCTACAGTGAAAAACAGTCACACTACACCATTTAGCTGTCAGCATTTTACGGGGGAAAGGAGAACTCTACTGCAGACCAAGACAAGTGTGAAAGAGGGGCAGAACCTGTTGTTGAACCTGTCGGCCGGCCGATAAAATCGGTCTATCACTAGTTTTTATTGCATTGATGTTATTGTCCAACAGCTGATCCACTGAGGTTTTGTTACTGTAATTTGCATATGTTTACTCAACTAATGAGTATTGTCATTAGCCATTCATCTAACTATTATTTTCTTGATTAATTGTTTAGTCTGAAAAAAACTCTTTATCACAATTTCCCATAGCTTAATGTGACATCTTCAATATCTTATTTTGTGCAGTCAACAGTCCAAAACCCAGAAATATTCAATTTGCAATTCTATAAATCAGGAAAAGCATCAAATCCTCACATGAGATGCTGAAACCAGAGAATGTTTGGCATTGTTGCTCAAAAAGTGACATTTATTAAAAGTTACCGATTCATTTAATGTTAATTAAGTAAGCGATTACAGTTTTTCTCGATTGTTTACACACATTTTCTGAAAGCATGCCTCATGCTCTCAGAACTCTACACACAAATCTAAAAACACACACACAATGGGCAAAACCCTTCAATTCTCCTGCAAAATGAAACTTTACATTCAAAACAATGTTATTTCTTCTCAAAATGGTATTTTGTTTTCAAAGGACACACACAGACCATCATATGAATAGACATTTATAAGAACCAGTTGAACACTGATGTGCTCAATGTAAAACACGACGATGAATGGAAAACACTTATGTCAAAAAAAAGGCCTAAGTCGTTATGATGAAACACTCCATTCATCATAATGACTTAGGCCTTTTTTATTCAGTGTTACACTTACTACAGACAGTACATACACAAGTGTGTTGTAAAATATTTGAGAATATTGTTTTTATACTCAGAACACACAAATACACGGTAACAAATATATTCTTTGCCCCCACAAAAACAATGTACACAGTGTACATCCCAACCAACACAAAGTTGCACCTACAGTGGTCTACATACAAAACAACAGAATCATTTACTGTATACAGTTACAAGCAATGTTTTCCCTGGCCAAGTAGAAACAACACAGAAGAGCTCACCTGTTGCCCTTTTATGCTAAACCTCTGATTGCTAATTGTAAAACTGTGTGACAGGTGTTTGCCCATGTGATGAGTCAGTGTGCATAATTGAATGGCAGTGTGTTCCTCGTGAAAACAAGAGATTTTCTTCATGAAAATTGTGCCAAATGCAGAGAATTGTATGTAGTGGTTTGAAAAGAGTGTGTTTTAAAACTGCAATTTGAGTGTAAAGCAGGAATTGTGCTTGTAGTTTAGCAGAATTGGTTCAGGGGGTTGGTGTATGAGTTACATGTTGTGGTCATTGTGTCTCAAGTACCAGTATGTGTGTGTAAACAATTGAGAAAAACTGTAATAAACAACCATTGCAGGTTACCACAATCATCATGTAGGCAAGATAAGTCAGACACATATTGGACAGCTGTGTAACAGCACATCTAATAATAAAATAACCTGTAGCATTTTAACATATCGTTTTGTCTGTTCACTGACTATTTACCTTTCTTTTGTATTCATACACTCTATGGCTTATGGTCATGGCTAATGATATTGCTTGCGGCTAAGGCTATATGACACCAGGAAATTTGTTTTTTGGACAAAAAATATGTACGTCAAAATAAAGATATGTGCAAATTATCAACATACACAACCCCGAAAAACCTGTAGACTGACAGACTAATTTTGACCAGGAGTTCATACCGTTAATCTTTTAATTGCTGTGATATCCTGTTCTTTGGTTTTGTGGTTGGGAGGTGTGTGTGTGTGTGTGTGTGTGTGTGTGTGTGTGTGTGTGTGTGTGTGTGTGTGTGTGTGTGTGTGTGTGTGTGTGTGTGTGTGTGTGTGTGTGTGTGTGTGTGTGTGTGTGTGTGTGTGTTAGAGAGAGATGTTGCAAAACGATAACTGAACAGGCTCCTTTCTGCCTCACATCCATTACTTTCATGTACACTGTATAGGATACCCTATGCATTATGGCTTGCATAAAACATGCAACAGAATCACACAGCAGCACCGTTATGGTTCATTTATGGTTCCGTTTTTTTTTTTTTTTACAAGCCACAGGGCACCACACACAGTGAAACACACACACGTCTCCCAGGATGCTGAACACCTGCCAGAGCCAGTGGGCAAGGCTCCAGGAGATGTAGTGAGCTAGTCTGAGAGTTGGAAGCATCTCTTTATGCCACACACCAGAGAGCCAACAGACACAGATTGCCCACTCAGCGAGAGAGCCACAGAGAGTAGGAGAAAGTGTGAAAGGGAACTGAATTAATGGAAGGAAAGTACAGAAGAGGCTTGAGCGGTAGATGAACCTTTTAATAGGTCGAAAGTAAGCATAAAAGGCAAATAGGAAAAGGAGAGAGGAGTAAAAACGTAGTGTCAACAACGTGAGGAGGAGATTTGTGGGAGATGTTACCGAGCTGGAGAGAGAGCGAGAGCAAAGAAAGGATTTAAACAAGAGAAAGGAAGAGGTGGAAAATTGAGAAAAATCTTGAGTTTGCAGAATTGGGTCTGATTGGTTGGCTGGGGACATGGGAAAGTGCAGGAATTACCTTGCAGCTATAAGCCTGTCTGAATGTAGCTCTGGTCTCCCGAGTGTATTTAAGGACTCCACATGCAGCTATCTCCTTGACTTTGACTTTGAAATGGCTGTGGAGATCAGCAAGCTTCATTAATTCTTCACCAGTTCTCCTTTGTGCTCTAGTTGTAAGTTGTGGAAAATTATTGTCTATTACATTTTAAAAGGTGTCAAGGGTTGCTTTTAGGAGAAAAAAATGACATAGTATAGTGTCACTATCAAATTTGGTCTGGATTAGTCAATTGTTAGTCAATTTATTGTATAAAATAAAGACAAATGGTGACAGCCAAACACGTATTGCTTTTATATATGAATCAAAGACAAACACTGTAATCTTAGATATAACAAATGTAAACAGCACACACACAGTAAGAACAGTGGCAGATTTTCCACTCAGAATTGTTGGTAATTTTTGAAGAAATGAATTCTTCAATTCAGACACAGGTAGACAAAAGCAGGCTTATCATTCTTAGCCAGCTTGATTTTGTTGGGAGGAAATGACAATTGTCATTTTATCAGCTGTAGCTAGGTAGCTTTGTAGGCTAACTTTAGCTTCATTAGTTGGTTTGAAAATGGCTGTGTCTGGCTCATTTTAAAACAAGAATATTGTAAACGGGGGTTTTGAATAGCATATGTAAATGATATAGTGCTAAAGGATTGAGTCTGAATTTGCCCAAATCCAACAGAGCAAGACAGAGCCACTAAGATTTTCCTATACTCTGATATAGTAGCATCCAGGACCCGCTCTCACACAGAGAAGAAATAACATGAACAGGACATTTTCTTTTTATCTACCCTGTAACCTCTTGGAAAAACTGTATGAAATACCCCTGGAGATGATTGCTGGGTTAGGTTACTATACTGTAGGTTGTGGAGCTAGACCCGATATTAGTCTATTGCAGATATATCTGTATCGGTGCATATGTCTGCCACTAACAAGAAATTGCAGTAGAGTCATGTCAAACTAGGTTTGAGGCAATTTAGAAACAATAATACCATTACATAATTTGTCCACCAGAGAGCACTGACAAGTTGTTTTCGACCCATCGATATTCCAATCCAGTATTGGTTGGGCAGTAAAACGGTAGATTGTACATTATGGTAGAGCAGATATACATTTTTTTTTCAAACCATGGAAACCAGTTTGCTCTCGTATTTTTGGTTTTTCATCCTTTATTACTAGAACCTCCAACATTACAATACCTCCTAGAACCGTCATGTCTTCATTTTTACCCCACCAACTTTTGAATATTAGGTTGAACAAATGCAGTTTGTTTATTAATTTTGCAATTGTGCTTTATTTAATTGCAGACAGAAGTCAAATGTTTTTTTTATAATTCATTAAACAGTATCAGTATCAATTTTACTACCACACCGCTTCAACGTGGAGAAATCCAAAGCTCGACAGTCCCGCCATTGCCTATTTATGGTTACTATGATTGCTAACTATGATGTTACAAACACTGTTTAATGGAGGGGGACAGCGAATGGACAATTGTTAAGGAAATTATAATCCATTGATTTTTCTATTGCTCAACTAATCAAGTAATAATAAGATAGGCCTATTCTTTTAGCATTACTTTAGTCAAAAAATATTTTTTATGCTCACTTGTTTTTGCGTTGTTTACTGTGTCCCACAAAGATCTTTTTGTCTGTGGGAACCCAGTCGGTTCAAAGTAACAGATGCTGCTGTCTGTACTCTGCCGCTCGCTATTTATACTGTATTTTGAGCACCCTGCGAATACTAAGAATACTCAGATGATTGAAATGCCATCCTCTGTTGTTTTGCATTTTATGCACAGTGAAGTTCTCTATTCCAGGCTTCATATTTGGCACCATATGTTCAAAACACATTACAAGACATTGTTTTGTCACACCCTCTGTAGTGTCCCTCCCCTTCTGGGAGTGCTAGTCTTGAATCACAAGATGTAGAGGAAGAAAAAAATGGGTGAAATAACAAGAATATAACTGAATAGAAGGGAATTTTTTTTGTCTACAGCACCTCTTCAAACACACCTACAAAGTGCTTTTTCAAAAATGAAGTTAATATTGTTGTTAGGGAGGTTAAGGATTAACCATTAACCGACAATAAGAATTTTGACAGATTAATAAAAAACAGTAAAACAGTTAAAAACAATATTATTAAAACAAAAATAAAAAGGTTATTCAAGTTTTCTTCTTAACTTGCTACTACATTCTTTGCACTAGCATGTTGAGTTTTAAGCTGCTATTTTTTCTTCTAAGTTCGTGGCTCTGCTGGACGGCACTCACAGCGGAGATTTACGTGACACATGTTACTATATCGATGTGGACCAGCAGGTTAAATTGGCCGTCCTATACACAGAACATGATGCGGTGGAGACTGGCTGGGACAGCTGCGGACTTGTGTCGGTCACACGGAACGTGCAAGCGCTTCCAGGAAAGTGGCTGCATGTGCCAATGCATATAACATTGTGGCTGTGCGACCGGTACAAGTGTGCATATGCCCAAGCGTCCTGGAAGGGTGAACTGGGACTCCGTTACCTGCTTGTCGGTTAAAGGTTAACGATAGGTTAACGAGGGTCGGCTATCGCTCAGGAAAAAAGAAAATTGAACTTATGCTGCGTTCCAGACACAATTTTTAGCCCGTAAGTTACAACTTCAAGTCATGAGTAAAATAAATTTATGGCAATGAATTGAGAGAAATTCATCTTTTCTGTCACCAAGTATTGAATTAGCTGTACGAAAAAAACTAAAGAAAAAATAAATAATTGTCTGCCTAAGAATTTCAATTTACAGTTTTGTAAAATAACTGCTACTGTGAGCTCCTTTTTTCACAGGTTACATTACGGGTTAATCTCTGGATCCTTTAACTTTATAATATTCATCAGAGCTTTTCATCAGGTGCTATTTCCCAATCTCTTGGACGTGTTCAGTTCAGATTGAGTTGCATTGTTATCTTGAAAAATGTTCTTGCCATCAGGAAAGGCAGGCATCATCAGATGAAAGTGAATCATTATTCCAGCTGTGATTACAGTCTACAATGGCATGGAACAGTTAGTGCTACAGGAAATTGTCCCAGGAAATATGTCCCACTGTGCAGTGGAATGAATCGCAAGACATCAGTGCAGAAGTATTTCTGTCATGAGCCCTCTCACTCCACCGGGTTACCACCTTAATTTGTTTCCACTATCTTCCACTCTGCTCACCACTCTCTCTACTCAGCCTAACTAGCTCCACCTGTCCCTGCTCTGCTCTGATTACTCTGCCAGCTGCGCTGCATTACCCACTAACCTCTCCCAGTATTTAAAGCCCTGTCTTTCAGCTCTCCTTTGTCAGATCGTCTGCAAAGCTCACACCCGGAACCTGTTTGCTCGCGCTTCTGACTCACCCTTGTTTTGTGACCCCGGACCTGCCTGATTCTTGGATACTCTTCTGCCCCAGGAAAACCAGACCTGCTTTCTGCCATAACGACTCCTGACTACTCTTCGATCCCGGACTTCCGGACCACCCGCCACCGGCGTCATAGGACGCATCGCTGCCACTGGGGGGGGCACAGATCCAGCACATTGGACGGAATCCCTGTTATTCCCAGTAACCCCTGGAGCCTTCACTCACTCCCTACTTCCCTTTTCCCTTAAGTTTTAATAAACTTTCTGGTGTGACGCAATTGTGGTCCTCTGGTCGTCTGTCTGAACCGTGACAGTACGATCTGACCATCATGGACTCAGCGCACACTTCCCCCGACATGGAAACCGACGAACCTGAGCAACCCACCGCCATGCTACGCCTGGAACACACTGAGAGAGGGCTAGCCCGCATGAGCGGCGACATCACCTCTCTGCTTCACGTCGGCCACCAACAGCATCAGCAGTTCCAGCAGCACCAGCAGCAGTTCCAGCAGCAGCAACAACAACTCGCCATGATCATCCAACTCCTCACCAACCTTACCCCAGCCACTCCGCCCACCGGCCCAGTTCCAGGCAGTCTGCCCACCAGCCCTGCCCCCGAGTTACCTGCCCCGGTCATTGCAGCCGCTGCTCCGGAACCCAAGATTGGAAACCCCGAGCGGTTCAACGGCGATTCAACCCAGGTCCGGCCATTCCTGACTAGCTGCCGACTTCAGTTCTCCTTGCAGCCAAGGACCTTCGCCACGGAGGGGGCTAAAGTTGGGTATGCCATCACTCACCTGACGGGCCGAGCTCGACTCTGGGGAACAGCAGAGTTCGAACGTCAAACCCCCGCATGTGCAACCTTCGACCTGTTTGCTGAGGAGATGCTGAAGGTGTTTGACCTGGATTCACCAACCGCAGAGGCGTCTCGTGAACTGTTCAGTATTCGACAAGGCAGACGTACAGTCGCAGACCATTCCATCGACTTCCGAACCCTGGCAAGACGAAGTTCTTGGAACACACCATCGTTGGTGGACGCGTTCTTCCATAGCTTGGCTGACTATATCAAGGACGAGTTGGTCTCCCATGAACTGCCTTCCACTCTTGATGAAGCCATCGCACTGACTGTCCGGATCGACAGAAGGATACAGACCCGTCGTCGTGAGAGGGGGCGCCAAGGTCCACCAACTACCGGCATTCGGAGAGATCCGACTGGGCTCCCTCACCCAAGTCAGCTTGATCAGTCTGAGCCCATGGAGATTGGGCGAGCCTCTCTCACTCCTGCAGAGCGCCAGCGCCGCTTCACCTCAAACCTCTGCCTCTATTGTGGAGGTGATGGACATCGTGTGGTAACCTGCCCTTTAAAAGCCGAAGCTCACCGGGCATAGGGGGAGTCCGGTTGAGCTCAATGACCATCCAGTCCTCCGACCGCAAACCCCTGCTGCAAGTTCACCTCCGCCTCTCTGACTCAACTCACACCCTGGCTGCTCTGGTGGATTCTGGCGCCGAAGCCAACATAATGGACATCAAGCTGGCACGCCAACTGGGACTGGAGAACCTCCGTTTGACACCTCCTATTCCTGCCCGGGCACTGGACGGACACTTACTCGGATCGGTCACTCATGTCACGGCCCCGGTCTCGATGGGTCTGTCCGGAAACCATCAAGAAACTATCCAGTTTCACCTGCTCCCCTCTCCAGGCCAACCCCTCATCCTGGGTTACCCATGGCTCCGCCGGCACAACCCTCAGCTCGACTGGGTGACCGGGGTGATCAGGGAGTGGGGAGAGGACTGCCACCGAACCTGCCTGCTTGCTGCCGCACTACCCCCTCGGCCAGTACCTACTAACTCCGCTCCTGACCTCTCCAATGTCCCAGAATGCTACCATGGTCTCAGAGAAGTGTTTAACAAAGCAAGAGCCACATCTCTGCCCCCTCACCGACCGTACGACTGTGCCATCGACCTCCTCCCTGGAACAGCCCCTCCAAAGGGCCGTCTTTATTCGTTGTCTGCTCCTGAAAGAAAGTCCATGGAGGACTACATCAATGACTCTCTGTCCGCAGGATTAATCCGTTCATCTTCATCTCCTGCTGGTGCTGGCTTCTTCTTTGTGGGGAAGAGGGACGGATCTCTTCGCCCCTGCATCGACTACAGGGGACTCAACGACATCACAGTGAAAAACCGTTACCCTCTGCCTCTGCTCACCTCTGCTTTTGAGTTGCTCCAGGGAGCCACTGTTTTTACCAAGTTGGATCTCAGAAACGCTTACCACCTAGTGCGGATCCGGGAGGGAGATGAATGGAAAACCGCATTCAATACACCAACAGGCCACTACGAGTATCTGGTTATGCCTTTTGGCCTCACCAATGCTCCTGCTGTGTTCCAGGCTCTAGTGAATGATGTACTGCGGGACATGTTAAACAAGTTTGTCTTCGTTTACCTGGATGACATCTTAATCTACTCCAGAAACCTGTCTGAACACACCCGCCATGTCCAGCAAGTCCTTCATCGTCTTCTGGAGAATTCCCTCTACGCCAAGGCCGAGAAATGTGAGTTTCACGTCAAGACAGTGGCCTTCCTGGGGTACATAGTGGCAGAGGGAAGTATCCAAATGGATCCTGCCAAAGTATCAGCAGTCACTTCATGGCCAGTTCCGGAGAACAGAAAGAAGCTGCAACAGTTTCTGGGGTTTGCTAACTTCTATAGAAAGTTTATCCGGAACTACAGTACCGTTGCTGCCCCTCTCACTGCTCTAACCAGCACCAAGCAACCCTTCACCTGGACCCCAGCAGCCGACAAAGCCTTCAGTACCCTCAAGGTAAGGTTCACCTCCGCTCCCATCCTCCAGATGCCTGATGTGGACCGGCAATTCATTGTGGAGGTGGACGCCTCGGATGTGGGAGTTGGTGCTGTGATTTCTCAGTGGGCTGCGGAGGATAGGAAGCTCCATCCCTGTGCCTTTTTCTCACGTCGGTTGTCCCCCTCTGAGTGCAATTACGACATAGGGAACCGAGAGCTGCTGGCTGTGAAGCTTGCCTTGGAGGAGTGGCGTCACTGGCTGGAGGGGTCCACCATTCCATTTCTCGTTTGGACCGATCATAAGAACTTGGAGTACATCCGCACGGCCAAACGGTTGAACTCCAGGCAGTCCCGCTGGGCCCTGTTCTTCACCAGGTTTAATTTCACTCTGTCATACCGGCCTGGATCACGCAACACCAAGCCAGACGCCCTCTCCCGTCAATTCCAGAAGGATGACACCCCCTCCAAGGATCCTGTGTCGATTCTGCCAAGTCCCTGCATCGTAGCAGCTCTGACCTGGGCTGTTGAGGAACAGGTGCTGGAAGCTCTCCGTAACCAGCCAGGTCCCAGCACTTGCCCAGCTGACCGCCTTTTTGTCCCCGAAAACCTGAGGTCCCAGGTCGTTCAGTGGGGACATGACTCCCGCCTAGCTTGTCACCCTGGCTCCACCCGCACTTACAACCTGCTCGCCCAGAGGTTCTGGTGGCCCTCTCTGAGAAAGGATGTACGGGAATTCGTCCAAGCCTGCCCCATCTGCAACCAACACAAGTCGTCCTGCCAGCCCCCAGCCGGATTGCTGCAGCCCCTGCCTGTGCCCAGACGTCCCTGGTCTCACATCGCCCTTGACTTTGTCACGGGGCTGCCCCCTTCAAGTGGCATGACCGTCATTCTCACCATAGTTGACCGATTCAGCAAGATGGCACACTTCATTCCCCTCCCCAAGCTCCCAACCGCCAAGGAGACCGCCCAGGTGGTCCTGGAACACGTCTTCCGGATCCACGGACTGCCAAAGGATGTAGTTTCTGACCGTGGTCCACAATTCTCCTCCGCTTTTTGGAAGGAGTTCTGTCACCTGCTGGGAGCCACAGTCAGTCTGACTTCCGGATTCCATCCCCAATCCAATGGGCAGTCAGAGCGGGCAAATCAGGAGCTCGAGAAGGCACTGCGATGCATGACTTCACGCAACCCCCACTCCTGGTCGCAGCAATTGACATGGGTGGAGTACGCACACAATTCTCTGACCTGCTCTGCCATCGGTATGTCCCCCTTCCAATGTGTTTATGGATACCAGCCTCCTCTATTTGCCAGCCAGGAAGGGGAGGTTACTTGCCCATCTGCACTTGCTTTTGCCCGTCGATGTCGCCGCACCTGGTCACAAGCCCGAGCCACACTCCTCAGATCCGTTGCCAGCTACACTACCGGGGCCAACCGTCGGAGAATTCCTGCTCCCACCTACCATGTTGGTCAAAGGGTGTGGTTGTCATCGAAGAACCTGCCACTCAGGGTGGAGTCGCAAAAGCTGGCACCTCGGTTCATTGGCCCATTCCCTATCATAAGAGTGATTAGCCCAACTGCTGTCCGGCTCCAACTGCCTAATTCCATGAGGGTGCACCCCACTTTCCATGTGTCTAAGATTAAGCCCATTCATGAGAGTCCGCTGGTCCCTGCTGCGCCTTGTCCTCCTCCTCCACAGCTCGTCGATGGTGGTCTGGTTTACACCGTCCGCCGCCTGCTTCGGTCCAGACGGAGGGGTAGGGGTCTCCAGTACCTCATTGACTGGGAGGGCTATGGACCTGAGGAAAGGACCTGGGTGCCAGCTAGTCGGATTGTGGATAGGACTCTCATCACCGCCTTCCACCAACGGCATCCTGATCAACCTGCAATCCGTAGGGGCCGCCCCAGAGGGGTCCCTAACCGTCCTGCCCGCTCGGCTTCCTGTCCTGTGCCTGATCCTGTCTCGGGACCTGTCCCATCTCCCGACCACGACCCTCCGGCTTCCTCCGAGGATGAGGACGTTCACTCGGACCGTTCGGAGGAGTTCTAGCCCTCCTCCGGCTCCCCTCCTCCCGCCCGGCGTGGTGTTGCTCTTGGGACTTCTGGGGCCGTCCCTTGGGGGGGGGGTTCTGTCATGAGCCCTCTCACTCCACCGGGTTACCACCTTAATTTGTTTCCACTATCTTCCACTCTGCTCACCACTCTCTCTACTCAGCCTAACTAGCTCCACCTGTCCCTGCTCTGCTCTGATTACTCTGCCAGCTGCGCTGCATTACCCACTAACCTCTCCCAGTATTTAAAGCCCTGTCTTTCAGCTCTCCTTTGTCAGATCGTCTGCAAAGCTCACACCCGGAACCTGTTTGCTCGCGCTTCTGACTCACCCTTGTTTTGTGACCCCGGACCTGCCTGATTCTTGGATACTCTTCTGCCCCAGGAAAACCAGACCTGCTTTCTGCCATAACGACTCCTGACTACTCTTCGATCCCGGACTTCCGGACCACCCGCCACCGGCGTCATAGGACGCATCGCTGCCACTGGGGGGGGCACAGATCCAGCACATTGGACGGAATCCCTGTTATTCCCAGTAACCCCTGGAGCCTTCACTCACTCCCTACTTCCCTTTTCCCTTAAGTTTTAATAAACTTTCTGGTGTGACGCAATTGTGGTCCTCTGGTCGTCTGTCTGAACCGTGACAATTTCATGTTTTTTTTTCCTTTGCTTTACATAGAGCTGCACTGAAATCAAACCCAGAAGTATTTGTCTGTTTGGATATCTTGTTATCTATCTTACTATTCTGTATGTTAATTTCATTAACTTATCAAATTGATGTAATGAGAGCTGCCTCCTAACATGAGCTTCAGAAACCAGGGGAAAAGTATATTCAAGTGGCTTGAGTGTGCTGTTTTGTTTTTGTTTTGTTTTTTACCAGCAAGTGCTGTCTGCTCATTCATAGTCTATATCCTTGACTTTCCACTTTTGCACATTGCTCCGGTGCCACAGGAAATTCCGCCGGATGCCTGTCTTTTCGCCGATGTCCATTTCCTTTCGCTTTCTCTGTGTTGGAATTTAAACTCCGGTGGATTTATGAGGATTATGGGTACCTGCTCCACAGATCTCTGCATGGTAAATCGAGACAGCGAGCTAGACTATCTGTCCAATCTGAGTTTTCTCTCACACAACTAAAACAACTTTTGAACGTACACCAAAACAAGTTCTTTCCCAAGGCTATTTTGCACCGGCTCCTTGCGGAGCTTAGCCCATGCCAATTGTGATTGCATGCAAATAAACCAGAGCACGTTTTTCTCTAATCCTGGAATGCTATGTGAACTAGCCAGACCCTCCTCCGCAGTGGGTGAAGGAAGGTCTGGCAAAGCAAGAGTAGCTCATACATAATGGACCTTCATGTTGCCATGACAAAATGCATGTACAACAATTTAACACCTTACATAATGAGGGGAACAATCCAAGGATTTAAATCCTAAATATTGATATATTTTTTTTTTTTAGGCCTACAGTATAATTTAGGCTACATTTACATTGCTATGTTTTGGATTATAAGCGGCGTTTTAAACCAAAAGCGGTCTCCGTGCACACAAGTGTTTTTAGCTCCAGTAGAAAAACTAATCTACTGGAGGCAGCATGTATACTCCGCCCGTTGCATTTTGTTTAAGGGTCTCTGAAATGCCAGAACAGTGTGAATGTGAGGTGTAAACGTAGCAAAGTGTGTAAAGTAAATAAGTTTTTTAAAATGTGTCCTCTGTTTTGGTCCTAACTTTGGTGAATATAGCTGTGTGTGAATATAGCTGCAGCTTTCAACAGAACCAACACTGGGGAAAGTACGTGCTTGTCTGTTGGTATTGTGTACAAGGTTCAGTGCACTTTTATATGATGCTCTGTCCCATTTGCTTCTTGTGTGTGTGTGTGTGTGTGTGTGTGTGTGTGTGTGTGTGTGTGTGTGTGTGTGTGTATATATGAAGAGAGGAAGTGGGATCATCCCACATTGTCCAATCCACACCAGAAGACAGCCGTGTGTGGATAGTCACTCTGCTCTACAGCTCATCTCTCTGCATTTCCTATCAGCTTTCCTCACTTTCCATCTATCTTTCTCTGCTTTCTTCTCGACACACTCACCTCGGTTCACTTCTGCCCTTGCCCTTCTTTTCTCTCCTTTCCTTCTTTTCCTCTTCCTCTAAGTTTCTTGGCCCCCGTACGGCTCCATCCCTCCAGTAAATCTCCTACTGACAAATGAGGCCACTGCCTGGCCGCAAGCAGCAGTGTATCGAGAACATGACTCCTGAAGGCCCAGTCGCTCATACGACTGGATAAGCTTTGCACAAGAGCCAAGACAATGTCAGTTACAAATACAGTAACTGACTTCTCTCTTTGTTAACCTGGTCTAAATATTCTCAGTCTGTGTGTCTTTTGCCGGGTCTCTCTGAAAGAGGATTATTCTAAGACATAGAATATGATCTATAGATAGAACAAACTGATTATTCCCTTATCACACTTTTGGTACTAAGATGTGAGTTTGTCTCACATTTCAAATATCCAGAGTATGTAAATAATGGGTGATGTTTTTGTTCCTGTGGAACTGTTGTTTTTTTTATTTCAATGTGTGCATATAATGAGTTTTAAGAATTGTATTGTTGTATAAAACATAGGCCTATATTTACGAGTGTAAATTAGTTGGAGCTTTGAGGAGTTTATGTATTTTTTTTTAGTTGGAGCTGAGAGCATTATAACACATACTTGTCATCAATCATACACATCAGTCAGATGTACATGTACACAGAGGTACATTTATTTCAGTTGATGTCTCCATTTTGCTTGAGCATCCATAGACTAGAAGGATTACAGATCAGATGATATGTGATGGAAAATGTAGTTCTGTTGAATAATTGACTATAACTGGAAGCTAAACCAGAGGAAAAGATGTTCTCTGTGTAGGTGGTACAGTATTACAGCATGTGCGTGGGATTGAAGTGTTATGACACTTCCAAATTAATATATCGGTATGTTCAGCTCAGGCTGCTGTACCATTGATAGAAGAAAGGATTATAATGTTCTTGACACTTGAGCTTGCTACTACAGTATCTGGAGAAAGATTAAGAGAGTGAAAAGTACAGAACAACGTAGATTATTGAGTATGCATGATGGATCGTACGCAAAAATGGCCACCAAGTAACGTAAGTAACGTTTTCATCTAACATGCAGCAGTCAATACCTTCTCTCTGAATTTCTCATAGCTGTAATAACTTGGCTGCCAACACCTTGTATCTGTGTGTCACAGTTGTTTCCTTGTTGAAGTGTGATGCAGAATGTTGCCAGTGAAATGTTGTCACTGAGCTCCCTGAGAAATAGAAATCTGGAGGATTTGTCATTTTCTGTCATTTAGGGATGTCTTAAGCTCCTAAACCTTTGTTCTTTTTTTTCTCTTGCAGCTCTCTTTACAGAGGTGCCACACGACAGCACAACACAGAGCGGTGACGATGTAGAGATGGCTTGTTCCTTCCGTGGGGCAGGCTCTCTTTCCTACTCCCTGGAGATCCAGTGGTGGTACATCAAGGACCACAGAGACTGGCAAGAGAAGCCTGCCCAGATCACTAATAATGTAAGATGTGAGGGAAAACTGTTTTTTTTTTGTTTTATGCACACCGATTCTCAACCATGGGTACTCGTACAGTTGCCAGGGGGTACGTGGAAAACTCTACTAATTAACTCCACTAAATTCAACTTGATAATAGAAATTGATTTTATTTTTAAACAATATATCTGTTATATATTTGTGTTAGGGGCAAAATAAACGGCCAAATAGGATAGCAAAAAAAAATTATGTGATCTAATTTTTACATGGCTATTTAGCCTACAATAACCAGTAATGACCTGACTCAGTTATAACACATTAACACCATGTCTTTCAATTGAGAGCGCATGAAACCTAGTTAGCAAGCAAGCAAGCCGAGGAGTTAGCTAAAAGTGATGAATAAACAGTTGAAATGTTTAGCTCAAAGCCTAATAAATAAACAGTTGAAACTGTTAGCAAAAAGTAATGAATAAACAGAGAAATAGTTAGCTAAAGATAATGAATAAACAGTTGAAAAAGTTTAGCTTCTGCTACTTCTGATACTGTACAAATACAATACAAATACAAACTTGACCAAAGCAATGAACGTTGATCATTTAATTGTATGAAAAATTATGATCTATTCATAATAGCATATTATGAATGGTGCCGATGAAGGGGTACTTGACCTAAACCAATAGGATTGTAGGGATACGTTTTTGACGTCACACACACACACACACCTAAACAATAATGCCGACCACCTGTTGATGCTGTACAGACGAAAAAAGATTGTAAGATGACTAAGTGCACATGGTGCTTATGTGGCTGTCTAACATAAATGTGTCATATGTGAATAACCAACCCATTCTTTGTGTGTTGTCCATGTTTAAAAAAAAAAGTTTGTATCTTACTAAACAACATATTGTGTGGTTGTGTGGTTAAAAAAAAAGACAATAGAAAACCAAATGCAACTCACTTCCTATATCATTGAGATGTGTTACGGTTAGTGCTTGAAAGAAGCCTATCTTAACATAATCTGTGACAGAGCTATTTTCTCATACCTGAGGGCTTTTATTTTACTCAGCAATATATCCGTTTTTCGAGGTTAAGCCTTTCTTTTTTGAACATGTTAAGTAGAGTTACAAAGTGCATTTTCAGTTTTACTTTTCCGTTTTGGCATTTCAGTTTAGTCGGACAGACCTGCTTGGACTGAACCTAAAGCTCACTGTATATCAGGCAGAGGGAAATGCAATATTTGCCACGGCAGAAACCCTCTGGCACGGAAACGAAGGGATAATTGCTGATTAGCATTAGCACTGGGGGAACAGGTTGACTCTCTCCCATCATGGGGGAACTCAGGCTCCCCTGTTGTGCCTCTAGACACTATAATTGGCACTGAGAAAGAAATAGATTTTCAAAATCTCAGTCTGCTCCATGCATAATTCATACCTATGCCCCTGTGCCTACGCATTCACACACACTCTCCTGCTCAGAGGCTTATGTGCGTGGGGGCTGTAGAGTGTGTGCTCATACACACACATTTAAACATGCACATATAAGCATGCATACACATGCACACAAACGTGCATAAAGCACAACCACCAGAGAACATGGTAACTACAAGAAAGCTTTGTTCAGAAAAGACTGCCGAAAACATCAAACATGTTTTTCTTATGAAATGTGTCATTTTTAGCATGAGATGTTTTTAGAAATGCGCAGCCTCGATTAGCCTTCTGTTGCTAATGCATCATCCATATTTCTGTGCAGGTTGTACCCCTGGAGGAACTTTCCAAAGATGCCACCAAAATTAGTGTGAGTTTGATCTGTCAACAATCACAAAGTAAAGACAATATCAAAGAAAGCTAGCAGATTTTGTTTTTATTGTCATGAATATTAAAGAAATCCAAGCTTTTACAAGATATGTTTATATTATCCATTATATGGATCGGTGGTTCATTAACTCTTAACCACAAATAGGGAGTTTAGAATGATATAGAACATGTTTCACTGTATGTTTACCAAATGGCTTTAAGTAAGAATACATCATCTTTTGTCCCCATTTAGGTGGTAAAAGTGGCCGGCAGCAACATCTCCCACAAGCTCCGTCTCTCCAGTGTCAAACCGTCAGACCAGGGCACGTATGAGTGTCGTGTCATTGACTTCAGTGGCGCCGTGGTGCAGCAACACCGCGTTCGCGCCTACCTCCAGGTGGAGCCTCAGAGGAGTCAGGGGTCGGCGGGTGTCAAGCTGCAGGAGCCAATGCAGCGGTCACAGGGGAACCACCAGCACCCCCAGCACCAGACAGAGGGCAGGGAACTGAAGAGGAGATCAGCTGGCAGCACCGCTGACTGTAATGGGCATTGTATGCTTTAGAGTGGGCAGTGTGCACGTCAGTCTGCATGTTTATGACGTATCTCTAAAGAGGGACTGTCATCAACACACAAGTTACCACAGAGTCGAGGCTTCAGACGTCACTGGACCCCTTTGTGTTTCACGGTTTGTTTGTCTATCTTTAATATAGCTGTTTGGATGCCAATGCTGTTTAATGCCAATAAAAGGCATGGATTTATTGACTTTACATATGATTGTGTTCTTTTTGTTGCTTTGTTATTTGTCTCTGCTTTTTCCTAGTGCATTAGGTTTACAGTATGTTTATCTGACAGTCAGGCTGTAATCACAGAGAACCTTTTTTTTTATTTTGTCTGAGCAGGACTCTTTCATTGGCCGAGCAGCCTGAACTTCTCCTCACAAAGTTACTGTACATGGCAGTGGAGAGTCCAAATGATCATGGATATTATAATAAATATTAAATAGGTGATACGGACACAGAACAGACCATTTACCTTTCAATGTGCCAGTTCTACTGTCTTTTACCAAAACATGTCAAAAGCTACAAAATTTCAGTATAAATGCTTTCTAAGGAACAATAAATAAATTAAGCTTTTTTCATTTACCTGAGAACTTTATAAAATAAATTGATTTAATCTTTATTTAAACAATATCTGTATTTAGCTTTCTAAACTATGACTAGAATGTTTGTCAAATTAAAATGTATGCTTTCATCACATCAAGATCAGTATATACAATTATATATATATGTCTATTCACACTTAGCACTGTAGACTTTTACTCTTGTCATTTAAATAAAGTTTACTCTGTGCTACTTAACCAAGGACTCAAGAAACACAGCTAGGATGTTAATCACTCTAAATTCTGTCATAATTTTCTCAACCACAATATAACTTTTTGTCTAAACCTTTATGGAGTTTGTGGTCTGAATCACACCCTCGTCTTGACTGTGTTTGTTCTAAGTGCTGCTGTTCTGTTAAAATACATTCATTTGAAATTGCTTTGGTCTTTTTTTTAGTGATTCCGGTATACAGTGTTGTACTTTATTACTATTTTACTATACATGTCAGTGAGAGTGTGGGTAAGCCATGTCCTCTGTAAAGGAAATCTGTGGTTTGGTGGCACAAACTAACAGGTTTGTAGATCTGTATGTGACCTTCATTTGAACTGTGTAGTAAAATCTCATTTTATGGTGTTTAACCTAATACATGTTGTGAATGGGCAGAAATTACCTTTTATCTACATTAGGATGGTAAAAGGTTAGGTAACTTAGTTTTCTGTAATTTAGTATTTCTTTTTTCACTCCACTACACATCCTGTTTAAAATGATATTAACAGTTGAATAGCTGTGTTGCAGACATCTATACCAGCTATACTGTGCCACACAAACGTCTTCTACAGAACCTCTCCAGCTTTGTTGTAAACACTTGCAATTACTGTTTGTGGCCAGAAGAGAGCAGTACTTCCTCCAACTTTATGATAACTAATCACACATGCATACTTATGCCCACACACAAGCCTGTATTGATAGAAGAAATTTAATTTTTATGAAAAGTTGGTGATTTTTCTTTTAGACCACAGGATCAGCAGTATGAATTGTATGGAGTAGCACTGCAGCTTGCCATGAACAAAACAAGATGTGGTGTGTGCTCTGGATACGAGAGAATTAAACTTCATGAATGATGCCTCATCACCTTTGCTGTAGGTAGAATGTGCAAAAGGTAGATTATTTCACAAAGTGCAAAATAAAAAATGTACACATTGCATTTGTGCTCTCAGAACACATTTTGTCCAACAAGGTCAAAGTTTGTGTGAAGACAGTCTGACTGGTTGAAACGATAGTTACGTTATTGTAACTCCAGATTCTATGAGTATAGGCGAAGCCCTCTAAGAGCTGTCGCTATTGGGTTTATCCCTTCGCGCATGCGCAGTCGTGAAGACTTTCTTTCCCGCCCTTGCGTACAGCACGGGCCTCTCTTACGTCCGCAGATACTGTATATAAACAGAGCGGACCCATAGAACGTCTCCCAAACATCAGCTTTTTCTTCAGCTAATGTTACTGGAGCAGGTGGCCCGAGTCTTAGAGGGCTTCGCCTATACTCATAGAATCTGGAGTTACAATAACGTAACTATCGTTCTATTTCGTATAGGCTTCGCCCTCTAAGAGCTGTCGCTATTGGGTTAGGGCGAAGCTGATGTAGTCCATGCCACCTGCGACATAAGGGCTCAAAAACAGAATAGATCAACATTCCCCATGGCTGCCAGGGGAATGCAACAGGTGAACCGTCTATTCTGATAGAGAGTAAAACCCCTTGTCACAGTAATGGCTAGTTGTTGCACAAAAACCCACTAATCATTGCAGGCGTGCATGGGTAGAGAATAGTGTGAGAAGAAACCCATGCAGCAGCGCACCATGTCATGATTGTAGGTGCGTAAGATTAGTGAGAATTGCATCATGATTGGTAATTAATTCATGATTAATTATGTGAACAACCGTGTCCAACCCCGTCCCAAGCAGGAGTGGGGGGACAGCGGCGAGTAACACATGCAGCAGCACATAATATCGTGATTGAGTGCGTGCATGGTAACAGAAACTGTATCATGGTTGATAAGTTATGGGATATGCGAGGCGGCAGGTAGAACCCACTTGCAACGACGTGATATTCGTCGTTGACTGAGGATAAGACCGAATGGGTCATAGAGGGCTCAGATATGTTGCGTAAATAGAAGCGGATGAAGGGGCATGGAGATGCCCAGGAAGCCGCTGCGCAATATCGGCCACTGTTACGCCTCTGAACAAGGCTGCAGCCGACAGCGCTCTAGTAGAGTGCGCTCTGATGCCCTGAGGGGCTTCCGCTCCTTCCACGCTGTAAACCTGGGTGATAGCTTTGCATATCCAGTGGAATAAGCGCTGTTTTGATAGGGCCATCCCTTGAGAATGCTCCCTATAATGTACAAACAGCTGTTGTATTTTCCTGATGCCCACTGTGCATAACACGTTTGAGAGAACGCGCGCACTGGGCATAGGCGGTGGAAATTTTCCTCCTCGCCATTGCCATGAGGAGGGGGGAAAAAACCCTTGAGGGAGATTATTCTTGATCGAAAAGAACTTGTCAGAATTTTCGATGTAAACGCAGGGTTTGGCTGTAAAGTGGCTGTGTTCCCGTCACCTCTAATGGAGAGGCAGGACAGCGAGACTGACAGCGCGCATAGATAGCTTACTCTCTTGGCCGATGTTAGGGCCAGGAGGAGCGCTGTTTTCAGCGACAGCATTCTGAGAGAAGCTTGTGCTAGGGGCTCGAATGGGGGTTTCCCCAAGGCTCGAAGTACCAGGGGTAGATCCCACTGTGGTGTGAGAGAGCGCACGGCGGGCTTCTGGCACCTAACCCCTTGAGGAACGCTTCACCAAGGGGTGCGCAAAGACTGTCCTCTCTCCATAGCCCTCGCGGCAGAAAGAAATGGCTGCTGCGTAGGCTTTGGTCGTAGATGGGGCCAAATCATTATCTACAAATGTTTGGAGGTAGGTTAACAAGAGAGGCAGGGGGCACGCCGTGGGGTCTGTGGACTTTCCCGAGCACCAGCGTTGAAAGCCGCCCAGCGCCCTGTGTAACACGCTGTGGTGGATGGAGCTCTCGCCCCCTCTCACCACGGCAGGGGGGGGGGGGCGAGCCTAATCTCTGCAAACGTTCCCGTTCAGCAACCAGCCCCACAGCCGCTGGGTTATCACTGGGGGGAGAAAAATCGCGCCGTTCAACTGTGAAAGCGCGTCCCCGCGCCACGGTATTTGCCAGGCGGGGACCGCCAGCAGTATCAGCGTCGGGAACCAGGACGCGCTCGTGCGCTCCGGACCCACTAAATGACCGACAGGTTATCCTCCCTGACGCGCTCAAAGAGGCGAGGGATTAGAGGAACCAGGGGGAAAGCGTATAGGAGGGTTCTGGGCCAGGGGTGGTGAGAGAAGGCGTCTACGCCGAGGGGTGGGTTGTCCCGTGTGCTCAAAGAAAACCACAGTGCGCACTGTGCGTTCTCTCGTGAGGCAAAAAGATCCACCTTCGCTTCCCCGAACCTGCTCCATAGCTCCTGAGCAATAGTGGGATTCAATCTCCACTCGTTGTGAGAGCCCCCCCCCCTCGACATTAGGTCCGCTGCCCGGTTCAGAATTCCGGGGATGTAGACCGCTTTGAGGGGTAGTAGATGGCTGTGAGCCCACAGCAGGAGGCGTCTGGCTATTTCCAATAGCCGAGCTGAGCGTACACCGCCCTGTCGGTTTATGAACGCTGCTGCTGTCACATTGTCTGTCCGCACGACAACATGCCTCCCTGCTATTACTGGTGCGAAATGTTTCAAACCCTTCAGCACCGTGGATAGCTCCAGACAGTTGATGTGGGGGAGAGGGGGAGAGGTCCACTCCCCTCCCACCACCTGAGATTCGCACATTCCTCCCCAGCCAGAGAGTGACGCATCCGTGTACACTGTCACGTGTGACGTCACTTTGCCTATGGGAACCCCGGCAGACAGAGTCCGGGGGTTTCCCCAGTATGACAAATCTGACTGGAGAGACGGAGGAATGGTAGTAGTCCGCCACTTGTGGCGTATGGGATCGATGCTCTGACGGTGAAACCACCTCTGAATTTTCCTCATGTGGAGGAGACCCAGGGGGCCACCACATGAGCCGTAGACATCATGCCCAACAAACGCATCACTGACAGCGCTGACACCGACGCGTGTGGCGTGGTGCGCGACAACAGAGAGGTTAGTGCGTCTCGCCTTGGCGTCGACAGCTTGACTCTCATCACATTCGAGTCTATGGCCACGCCCAGGTAAACTATCGACTGTGCGAGGACCAGTGAGTTCTTTGTCAGTATGGCGAAAAGTATATGGCAGGTGTAGCAGGACTTTCATAGTCTGCAGCGCCGCCTTCTCTCGAGAAGGGGCCAAAATGAGCAAATCGTCCAGATAAAACAGGAATCTGACGCCTTTTTTCCCGCAATGGCTGTAGAGCCGTTTCCATGCATTTGGAAAATGTGCGTGGGGCCAGAGAATAACCGAATGGCAACCGGTTGTACTGGTAATGGGCCCCTTGGAAGCAAAAGCGCAGGAATTTCCTGTGTCTGGGAACAATCTGGATGTGAAAGTAAGCATCTTTCAGATCCACAGATGTGAACCACTCTGGTGACGCACGCATTCCACGTGCCTGATGGTCAGCGTGTGGAATGGACGCTTCGTGATGCACCGGATGACTTGAGACAGGTCGAGTATGGGCTGCAACCCGCCTGTCTTCTTCGGTGTGAGAAAATAACGGGAGTAAAACCCTTCGTTCTCCTCTCCTGGAGGGACGAGAGAGATTACTCCTTTTGTCAGTAGACTCGTTATCTCTGACGTCATGGCGTCTGTCTCCGCCGGAGATGACACGGATGTCTCCAACACGCCCGTGAAGCGGGGCGGGGGGGAGGCGAACTGGAGTGTATAGCCCTGCGTTACCAGTTTTGACATCCAAGAGTCCATGTGTGTCAAATTCATCCAAGCCGCGCTGCGTTCTGCGAGCGGGCGCGCGCATGTTTGCGTGCTGTTTGTGGACACGGACAGCAGGGAGTGCAGAGCCCATTCCGCCGCTGAACGGGACGAGTGTTCGTGCCGTCCAGCCCAAGGTAGGGCTCTGACGAAAGGGCCGGTCACCGCCGTCAGAGGCGGGAGCGGTCACTATGCGAGAGGTGCCGCTACTATTGAGCGGAAGCTCGCTCTCGCTGTGAGCCTGGGAAGATAGCGGTGGAGCTCTGTGGCCACTGAGCCGTTACCTCCTCCTCTCCAGCTTAGTCGAGGGAGAGAAGGTGTGTGCGCGCCGACGTTACCCGAGTGTGGGCATTCGCTTCAGGAAGAGAGCGGCGAGGCACTGTGAGTGGGGGCGCGCAGCGGCTGGTCACTGCTGTATGGGGCAGGAGTCGCCGCTGAGCCGGCGCCTTCCTCTCGACAGCTTAGTCGAGGGATGAAAAGCGTGAGAACGCCTTTCATCCTTTTCATCATCCGCCTTTCATCCCACCGAGCGAGAGCGGTGCTTTTACTCGTGAGTAGGCACTCGCTCTTGCTGTAGGCTTGGCGGGAGAGCGGTGAGGTTCCGTTAGCAGAGGCGGGCTGGTGGAAGCTTGTGTGGGGGACGGCTGTCGTGTTATCAGCGCAATGTTTAATGGAAACACGGGCTGAAAAGTTAAGGAGAAACTGCTCTTTAGATGGATGTGAGTGGCCCTTAACAGGGCCGTTGTGTTTCTCGCTCTTAACTGTGGGAAGACAGCTGTTCCCCGCGCTCCGTCATTGCCACCGTTGCCGTTGCTTGCTGGGTGGCTCAGGGGGCGGGTTAGACTAGGTGGGAGCCGCCCTCATGGTCCTCCCCGTGAAGCGCGCCGGTCCGGTGGGGCAGCTGCCGCAGCGGAGACGGGGCGGGGGTAGAAGCCGCCAGAGGCTGCGGGGCGCTTCCCCTGTCAGCGGCATTGCTGTGGGGTAGCGCCTTCAAAGAGCCGAGCCGCCGTAGGAGCTTTGTCTCTTCGGCCGCCTGGTGGAGGTGAGTCGTAGTCTTCTGTAAACGGGGCCCAAATAGTCCGTCGTAGGCTATGGGGCCGTACAGAAGCTTGCGTCTGACCTCCGTGGTAGCTGAGACATGTGGAGCCATATGTTTCACTGGACCACAGTCTGCCACGCCATGATTCCCGACAACGCCACCGTAGACAGGGTGAAGGTGGCGGTCATAGCTTTGCCTATCTCTGGGGGCAACTCGGGGGGGAAGAGCCTCCGGAGTGATGCCGCAGCGGAGGCTAGCAAAGCTATGTATTTTGTGCCGCGAGGCCCTGGGTCGCACACTGGTGAGACCGAGTGAACGGGGCGTAGCGAGAAAACGGAGCCTTCAGTTCCCGGGCTGGGAGAGAGCTTCCTCCACAAATGGCCGAAGCTCCGTGAAGCGCGGCCAAGCGGAACCCGCGTAGACGGCGGCTACTGGACATAAACGTCGGGGGCAGAAGCTCCGCCGGGAGCGTCATGCCTCTCAGGCTCGCCGCTCTCTTATGATGTCCGGCAGATCCAGAGAGAGGGCCTTAGCCGCCTGTGGCAGAGGGGAAAATCCGCTGACACGGTGCCCCTGGCCGTTCGGGAGACTGGGAGAGCCGTAAAAGAAAAAGGCGTCGATCCCCGTCTCTGTGTCCCAATTCTCCCAGGGGGAGGGGGGACAGCCGGTGGGGAGTCGTCGTGGGGGGAGACGAGTCAGAGGACTCGTGCCCGCCGAGACGTCCTCATTAGATAACTCCAGGGCGTCGACAGAGTCCCGTCGGGCCGCCCAGCTGCCATCCCCTACTCTCAGCCTCATAAGCCAGGAAAACGTTCGCCCGCCGAATATGCTCTTTAGATGGTAGGCGGGCGCAGTCCTGGCGGGGGGCATCGGGAGCGAGAGCCTGGCCGGCAGAGAGGCACCGAGGCAGGTAACGCCGTCGGTCTGCCTGCTGCCGTCCGCTTACCTTGAACCTCGTAAGCCAGGAAAGGTCCGCCTGCCGAGTATGCTCTTTAGATGGCAGGCGGGCGCAGTACTGACAGGAGGCGCCGGGAGTGAGTGCCTGGCAGGTGTGAGCGGCCGAGGCAGGTCTCGCAGCGGGGATGGAGGTCCGGCGGCAGAATATAGCCGGACCGGCAACTGGGGAAGGCGCGGGGAGCGCCGCTGGAGATCTTCTTTGAAGTCTTCATAATGCTACTAGCTTGAAGAAAAAATGGGAGACGTTCTATGGGTCCGCTCTGTTTATATACAGTATCTGCGGACGTAAGAGAGGCCCGTGCTGTACGCAAGGGCGGGAAAGAAAGTCTTCACGACTGCGCATGCGCGAAGGGATAAACCCAATAGCGACAGCTCTTAGAGGGCGAAGCCTATACGAAATAGAACATCACACAGTAATGAAACAACTCTTTTAATTGTAAAGTATAAAAATATTACATAGTATTTGAAATACTAATCATCACATATCACAGTATATAATGCTGTTAAAGGTTTTGCGTACACAGATGTTATTATCCTTAATGAGTACTAAGCGTTCACATGTAAATATCTACGGCTCTGAATAAAAACAGATATGCATGATGCAATTAGGAATAAACAGTGATAAGTATTTCAATAGAAAAGCATTTTATGAATTGGGTGCAATTGCTTATCCTTAGGCGGCTAGAGTTAAGAGTTACAGTACTGCTGCCTAATGGACTGTAAAGGTTGAAAGGCTATTTGCCAATGATCAGTGCTCGAAGTGGGCCGGTACGCACCGGTACGCAGTACCGGCACTTCTACATTTTACTCTTAAGCGTACCTGCACTTTTTCTTGCGTACCGCTACTTCTCGCATGCAGCCGGTACTCTACCACTGACAGAGAAAGCGTCAGTGCCAGAGAGATGACCCTAACGTTACATAAACTACACTACCCAGAGGGCACTACGTGTTTACATTTTAGATCTTGACGAATCACGTAAAGGCAAGCAGTCGGCCCACCCTATCAGAAGTTCGCTTCTCCACAAACGCTAGTTTGAAAAAGCTGTCAGCCTGACCGTAACAGATTTTTCACTGCTGAAAACCTAGAAACTACAAAATAAGTGTCTAGTTTGTAAGTCGTTATGTTAGCCGCCCGGCTTCAGAAAGGTACTAAAAGAACGCGTGAGCCAGACACGTCAACAGAGGTCCAAGTCCAACCAGAAACATCAGGAAGTAGCTAGTACGGTTCATGAGCTTCAAGCTAGCGTTGATGTGAGCGCAACAGCTGGCGTTGAGGAGTCTGCTGCTACCATAGACAGTATATAAAAGGCCGCTACCAACCTTAACGTTACACCGACGTCAACAGAAACGTGAGTAACGAAACACACGGATGGCCTGACTGTTGGTCAAAGGACCAAATGATGTATTTTTGCTCCACGAACAGCTGGCTTGTTTTTAATGATAACAAACTGGGCTGCAAAACATGATATAGCAGCATCCCGTCACTAGCTGCCCAGACAGAGAGGGGGCTGAAGCTGTTCCCCTGTCTCTGTCACACACACACACACACACACACACACACACACACACACACACACACACACACACTGAGACTGACTGTTTTGCATCTGTTTGAGCACCAAATTATTGTTAAAATGTATAGTTTTGATGAATGAATGAATTTTTTTTCCTTAACATGGCTCCAACATATTAGCAAATATAAATCAGCTTATATGTGGAAAAAATAAACAATATTGATACTAGCCTATATGCAAATTAGTCGCTTAGGTCATCCATAGATAGTTAATAAGGATTCACTGTGCCACATTTATGTTTAAAATGAAAACATGATTTTTTGAATAGCTTACGCACTAAAGTTATGTAAACTTGTTTAAATAAATCAATACATTTATATAGTTAATAAATGACAATAAATTGTTGTACCAGCAATATCTCCAAGTTTTGGTTTTCACTATAGAAATCTCAAATGTCATGATGATCTGCCAATGCAAGAGAGTACCGGCACCTTTTTTTTCCCACTTCAAGCACTGCCAATGATGACATTTCTGTAGCCCTTGACGTGACACAACTTGTTGCTGTCGAAGTCGACCACCAGCTTTCTCAGCCCAGAATGGGTTGGAGTGAAGTAAATCTTCACCTTGGCATCTTCCCCAGGTCCCACTGAGGAGCCCAGCCTGTAGAGTAAATATTTAAATATTACGTTTAAACAGTAGGAGGGATTTATCATAGATCTCTGATTGCATAAATATTTAGGAGAACAATTACCACTGACATGTCTCATCATGACAGTTCTGACTATTTATGGACACAATGTGAATGGAGCTGGAGTGTTTGAACTCAGCAGAAGACTCTGGGAGATAAAAAAGAAGTATGCTTTGATTATGATTTAATTTTTCTTCTTTTTTACACACCAGAGCTTTGGCCAAAAAATAGCACTGACCATGGATATGCATTATGCAGACACACCATACATCATGTATGCAGTCAGAGTTAAAGTAATGGATTAGCTACTCGTTACTTTACTCACTGAATGAGATCAAAATATAGAAATCAAATCACAGAGAGATTGTTAAGCAATAACAAGCCACCTTTCTGGTTTTTCATTGAATGCATTCTGTCTAAATACCATTTCTGCTCCAGTAAAGCCCTGTACTGTATTTTTAGGGGCACAAATTTGATGATTTTTAAAAGGCCAAAAGAAGCCCATATGCTGTCAATGTGAAAACGGCAGAATGTGTTTGCTTGGTGAGCATGGTGAGCTTGGTGCTTGGTCTGTTGCTCTACGTTCTTTCACATATTTTGAATGTTTCTTGCTTCTTTGTCTTGGAGAATTTTTTTTTAAATGATTGACTGCATGCATGTTTGTGTATACAGAGAAGAAGTTGTGTAACAGTGTCAAACTTATGACAGTAAAGAATAATAATGTCTAGCTGGATAAGGAGGAACTCATAAAACCTCTCAGAGATGACGAGTCCTGCAGTGAGGTTGGCCCCCTCGATGCTGAAGCAGCAGTTTTCCAGCGGCTCTGGCAGAGGGTTTTTGAGGGTGATCTCTGCAGCCAGCTTCCGATTCTCCTTCGGTTCACCCAGGACCTGCAGAGCACATTCACATCTAGGAATTAGTCACACAGTAGGCGTTTTCCCACTGGATAGTATTGTACTTTATAGGGGAAAAGTACACTTCTAAGCAGTTCTAAGAACTACTCTCCCCCAAAATCTTTTTTTCCATTTGTATTCCCACTGGCCAAGTGGCCACAGGGACTGGTAGGAGGGGTAAGGGAGTGACGCAAGCACTGCAACAGTCTTAATTAAAATCAGAAGAGAAATACGCCAAACTATATACTAAATCTAATGTCTAAATCTGTCATAATTTAAACAAGTCTCCCAAAGAGAAACACGTATCTCTCTCTCTCTCTCTCTCTCTCTCTCTCTCTGCCTGTGGCCGTGTGTGTGTGCGTGCGTGTGTGTGACGGCGGACCAGGCGCTTGTGGAGTTTAACGGCAAAAAAGCAGTTAACCACACATTCCCGTTAATCTTATTATGGACATGTGTTGTGATATTTAAACAAACAACAGCGAATTAAAAGCCTCTTATTTACGAGACAGGTCTGAGAGTCCGCTAGTTTAGGCCTACAGCAGGGCGTCCCAGGATGACAGGATGACAGGCCGACCGGCGAATAAGCGATCCGGCCGCTTCTCAACTTTGAAGCAAAAATACGCCAAAAAAAGTATGAACTAGCCTATATACTAAATCTAATGTAGGCTATATATGTCATAATTTAAACAAGTCTCCTGAAGAGAAACGGGTCTCTCTCTCTCTCTCTCTCTCTCTCGCTCCCTCTCTCTCTCTGTGTGTGTGTGTGACGGCAGACCAGGCGCATGTGGAGTTTAACGGTAAAAAGGCAGTTAACCACACCTTCCCATTAATCTTATGATGGACATGTGTTTAATGTGTATTTAAACAAACAATCCCTCAACAGCAAAATAAAAGCCTCTTATTTATGAGACCGGTCTGAGAGTCTGCTAGTTTACAGCGGGGCGTCCCTTTCCATAATAAGGATGACAGGCCGACCAGCGAACAAGCGATCCGGCCGCCACCAGCTGGCAGTCCCTTCACTTTATGGAGCTTCTCAACTCCGAAAACTCTGAAGCAAATTGTGAAATTCGGCAATGATTTTCGGAAGACTGCCTATATTCGAAATCTAAACAGTTCATTTCTCACCTAAAACGTTGTCAGAAGTAACTTTAATGATGAATAAGATGGTGAAAATTGTTAAAAATGTCCTGCTGTTGCTCTGTCTGCAAGTACAGACGGTGCACTGCAAGATCTGGGTTGGCAGTGGGCGTGACTTATAAGTTCGACCAATCAAGTAGACCTAGGAAAAGGGAAAAGACCCTGCTCTGAAGTAGGAGCTAAAAAAGTCCCGTAATATGGCCAGAGGAACAAAAAAATCCCCAAATTTGTCCGGTGGGAACACAACGAAAAAAGTGTTCTAGGAACGTTTTAGTTCTAGAAACTGCAAAAGTCCCTCCGGTGGGAAAACGCCTACAGTTTTGTTTGGACCAAGCTTTGTTTATACGTACTGTGGTACGATAGGGGTGTGGATCTTCACTGGTGTCACCATTCGATTACGATTATCCTGTCAACAATTTGAATCGATTCAATATCACGATGCGTCACAATGCGTCACCTCCTCAATATTATTATATATTGCTATGGATGGTTTTCATCAACAAATTCAAGTCAGATATATATGAACTCCCCTTTTTATAGTCTCTGCTCTTAAAAAAGACACTTTCTGAATGTAGCGGAGTCTGAACACAGCCGACAACAGACTCAAGGCAAAAACAAAAAAAGCAGAATCCGGAAAATCAACAAGTAACATCATTAGGCAGTCCCTCCAGAAAAACGTGATTATGCGATCGCAGAATTCAATGCATAATCAGCCAAAGTCCGCATATTTATGCGGGGGCCGCATTTTTTAAAATACACCGCATTTTCGCCGCATAAATTGCCGATTTCCACGCAAAATATGCGGGGCTTGCATGATTTCATAATCCCCGCATTTTCGTTGCAAAAAAGTCACATATATCTTAACAGAAAGTTGAAAATGTTGCGTTTACTTCACACAAGAGCAGCCATTTTCCCCTGTTGCCATGGGAACGTTATGAAGTGACGTAATTTCGCCTAGTGAGAACACGGTGTTGGGGGAATCACTTTGTTTTCCCTGCTGCAGGAAATTCCACCAGATGCGTGTATTTTGTATTTCCTTCTGCTCTTTGTGTTGAAATTTATTTAATTCGGTGGATTTATGATAATTGTTGACTGCTCCTCAGATCTCTGCATTGTAAACTGAGACAGCTAGCTAGACTATCTGTCCAATCTGAGTTTTCTCTTGCACGACTCTTTTGCAGCGGCTCTGTGTGGAGTTTAGCACCGCCCATGATGCTTCTGATTGGTTTAAAGAAATGCAATTAAACCGGAGCACGTTTTCCTCCCATCCCAAATGCTTCGTGGACAAGCCAGACCCTCCTTCAGCGCGCTGGCAAAGCCAGACTAGGTGTTCCAATACTGTAATCTTGTACTGACGTAACCGTGACATGGTGGAACTTGTATGGTATGGAAGCTGGTACTAAGCTTTTAAGATTATCCTCAGACTCGCCCTTAACATTGTTTTAGTGATTTAACTGGACATTGCATATGCAATATTTTGTCGTTAATGACGAGTGGTCCTTCCAGAGTAATGACAGTAGCCAAAAAATTGTCCTAACAAGATTTTACATACTGACGTCCAAGGCTGGTTCTAAGCATGGGCACGGGGTGGGCAATGCCCCCCCCCAAATGCTTTAAGTCTATATTTTATTTTATTTTGTATTTAATTTAACCTTTATTTAACCAGGTAGGCCATTGAGAACAGGTTCTCATTTGCAACGGCGACCTGGCCAAGAAAAGCGTCAGCGTACAAGATAACATACAGTTTCACATTCAATACAGTACAAGAAAACAGAGTGCAATAGGCTACAAAGGTACAGGTTAAGTAGGCAGTACAAACCCGGTGGTATAAAGTGAGTGAGGTATAAATAAGTAGATCTCTATAAGTATATCTCTAGTTGCAGGTCATTGTACTCACTCTGACTTTGATTTCAGGATTGTCCAGCACAATGTTTCTCACTGCCAGTTTTGCCTCTCTGGTTGAGTAGTCCATCAACAGGACAGCAAGTCGGATTAAGTTGTCCTCAGTGAGTAAGACACCGTACTTGGAGTAGTTGAGCCTTAGTGGAACTCGCCTCTCTAGAACAACACATACAATACATTTAATACACTATAGTGAAAAGTCGAGTGTATAAAACATTCACATGTTCACATCATGTAAACACCACATGGTGACTTGGCTCACCTTCTCCTGGGGAGAGTTCAACATTGAGCAGATCTTTAAAACCACAATTCTTTCCCAGAAACCCGTTGTAGGACACAGCGCAGGACCCAAACAACAGACGGCACTTCTTCACGCTTTGCGTGTTGTTTGTAACCACAGCAAACACGTCAAAGTCGCAGCCCTTCCTCATGTCTGAGCTGACCTTGATAGTGATGTGTAGGCCTTCATTTTCCTGCTGCTGGAGAAGCTTGTTTTGGTGGTTAGCCTTCTTGAAAGTCTCCCGCTCTTCATCCGAGCCTGAAAATATGCAAGCAACAAAATCACACAATGAGTAACAGAGGTTTTTGCCATCTAAAATAGTAAGTTTCTATACATTTAACATGAAAAATTGTCTGTATAAGTAAAAGAGCTTACACCTGACCTTCCTTAAACAACTTTGAGTATGTACATTAAGAGTAACACAAATAACACAAATACCTTGTTATGCACAGGAGGTTTATATAGTTAAGGTCGTGTTTTATGGTGTGTTGTAATAACATACACTATTTTGGGTAAGGACCAACTCTAGTGATGTTTAGTTTCATTTATAGTGTATTAACTATTTTTAGGTTTATCCACATGTACAGACTATCCAGCAGGGCTGTCTACCTTCGGGGTACTTGTAGAGATGAGTGATGTCCTCTCTGGCATCACTGCCAACATTCTTTGTGCTGATCTTCTGGCCCACCACTGTAGTGCTAGTGACTTTCGATGTGTTGCCGTCTTTTTTCTTCATGATGGTGATGACATCCGCATTGACCTCAGCAAAGACAAACGGGGCATCGTACTTGAACGCAAGCTCGCCCTCCTTGATGGCCCTGACAGGGATGGGGCCGCAGCAGTACACTCCTAAGGGGAAAAAAAGCAGAAACAAAGATGGTAAATCTACCTGGGTGATTTGCCTCAAACAAAATTGGCCTCATGTGTTTATTGACGCAGCGTGTTGTTACCTTCACTTTTCTCCTGAGGTGTAGGGTCACTGGCCTGCCAGCCGTTAAAATCTGATTTTAGGTCAGGCCTGGTCATCCAGTTTTCCACCCAGCAGTGATAATTCCTATAGATACAATGCATACCATCAACTGGATTACTACACTTAATAGACTTTCTGTTTTGACACTTTATAAAGACAACTCATTACTGGACATGTTCTGATGTCATTCCCAAAACTGTAGTAAACTGGTTGAGGTTAAAAAAATTTAAAAATATGTACTGTCAAGGTTAGTATGAAAATAAGTTCCTTTGTAAACTGTATATGGGAAGTGCATGTTGATTTAATACTATTCAATTTATTCCCTAAGAAATATGTCATTTAATTTGAGGTCACATTTCTATATTTGAGGTATAGCACAACAAATTAAAATCTTAAAAGTCTTACTTTCACATTCAAATAGTTGACAGTAGTCCTGACAATTTCTAATTTTACACAAATATCTTTCCAGTGAACATATATTACAGTAATATACATTTTTCCCTTCAGAATATGTTAAGACATTTAAAGTGCGTTGATACTACACAACACTGCATCCTAATGTAGTTATGTCATAAATATAAGTATAAAAAACATGACTTCTTCTTACCAGATCATTTCTCTAGACTGAATGAGTTCTCCATTTTCATTAATGTAGCGTTCGATCACGAGGTCGCTGTTGTTGTCATGGGCCGAAAGGTAGTTGGTGACAACTCGGCAGGGGATGCCAAGGGCTCGGGAAACTAACAGGGTATAAAAACAACTTACATGAGTATTGCGATGCTAAGAGGTGGAGCAAAATGTATAATGTCGTAACTGTGTGTTTACATATATGGTGTGTCTGTTTAACACAAATCAAGTGAGTGTTTTTCAGTGATAGGCCACAACGCTACACTGCGTCCTATCTTACTTGAACAGGCCACTGCAGCAAACACCCAGCACTGTCCGTAGCGAACAGGCTGACAGGCTTGTGTGTCCCAGTTACGCAGAATCTCCACACTGCCCCTCCAGAACATGGGGCTGACACCTCCTTCATAGCCATCTGTCCATTTTCCCAGCAACACCCCTTGGTCGTCATTACAATTTACCTAACAGCCAAAGGAAAGGAGTGTAAAACGTTGTTTTTTACATATGAAATCCAAGCTTTCCTTCTATCTATGCAAATAAAAACAGAAAAATGTATAGAGATATCAGAAATGAATACCATGGCACTAAGCACTCTGGAAACATAGATGGGATTTCTCCTCCCTGAATAGTCTTTGCCAGGATTTTTCAGACATTTAGGATTCATATCCAGAATCCTCAGACAGATGTCCAGAATCCCACTTTCAAACTGTACAGAGAAAAAAAAAATGGTATTACTGCTGAATAGTTGTTTGTCACTGATACAAGTATAGAAATGGAAAAATAATCAAACAAGAGATCCATGGTTAGACATGTCCTCTTTGAAACAACAAAAACAGGTGCAAACTCATAGCAAATTAAATATGTAACTCTGCCATTTTGTAAAGCCCAATAGCTGCACAGCTGATGCACTGCTAATCCCAGGCTAATCAGATATCAAAGAAGCTGGAAACAATAACACTCCTCTCACTTTATCACGCCCAGATTGTCAGTTACAAATATCTCAGTTAATTTCAGTGTCAAATGTTCAGAAATGACTGCCTGTACAGTTACGTAACTCATCGTAAATCACTTGATAAGTGGATATTTTTCTGTTATCAGAATAAGCGTGATTACAACTCCTTAACCACTCTGGCACAATGTTGGCTCAGCTGTTGGATTGTGGGTGTAAGATGAAGTGAGGCTGACAGCATCAGTGTTGGTGTTGGTACCTGGCCAAAGTTCCAGGGAGTAGATATGGGATGTTTATAGCTTCCTCGAAAGATGATTCCATCCTGAGATAAGACATACTCTGCCAAACTCTGCTCATTGTCCATGTATACTGCATCTCCTGTTGCCGAGAGACATCACAAATGTCATACAATGAATGTCCTAATACATGTCCAAGTGGAACATGACTGGCATATTATCATTTCTTGAAAAATTGCATATATTCTCACCCTGCAGTTGATGGAGTTCATTCATAGCATTCTCATGAAATTTGAAACTTGGACTTAATTTAAAGGAATAGTTTGACATTTTGGGAAATGCGATTATTCAAACTTTTGCCAAGATTTAGATGAGAAGATCAATATTACTCTCATGCCTGTCCATTCAATATTCAACTACAGCCAGAAGCTGGTTAGGTTATCTTAGTATACAGGCTGGAAGCAGGGGGAGAAATCTAACCTGGCTCTGTCCAAAGGTAACAAAATCAGCCTACCAACACCTGAACTGTAAGCTCACTATTATCTGGTTTCCTGGCAACCTACAAGTGATGACAAGACTTCAGTAAGTGGCTTCTCCAGGCCATGACATTTTTTACACTTTGGTTTTGTTTGGATTAAACAAACAAGATATAACATGTTTATTAGTGAACTTTAGAGGTGCTGGTAGGTGGATTTTGTTACCCTCGGGCAGAGCCAGGTTAGATGTTCCCTTCTGTTTCTATTCTTTATGCGAAGCTAAACTAACTGGCTGCCTGGTGTAGCCTTATATTTACCAGACATATGTGAGAGTGGTACAGTGTAGATTGGCAATGAAGATCACACAATAATTATTAAACTAAACTACTACCTTACCCTGGCCTATATAATCTCTGCAGCACTGTTCCTGAATAGCTCATTTCATAAACCCACTTTGGAATGAACCATGATCACCAAAGCACTTTGCAGCCTTATCTCGCTACACAATATCCACTACACGACAGCTTGACGTATGGTCTGTTAACCCACCTGGACACCAGGGGTTAAAGAGCAGGACAAACTCAATCTGCCCTGATTGCCCCAGGGTCAGGGTGTAGCGGCCTATAGGTGCGTCAGGAGCAGAGCAGACGGACAGGGCCACCATGTCCCCGGGGGGGCTGGTGACAGTGGCGCTCCAACGGGAAGTGTCAATGTTGGCAGACAGACCAAAGGAGGCCCTGGTGCCATACTGCTCAGAGGGTTGAGGACCTGCATGTTACAGAGAGCATAGTTAGAGCCCTGAGATTAAATGTGAGGGAAAACAAGGGACCTGGTGAAATATTTGTGCCTGGGGAATGGAAACTTGCAGGGTACATTTTTCACTGGTTTCCCAACCCTGCTGCCTATATTTAGTTCAAACATCTTTGGAATCTCATCTCATACATGGACAGTGTAACTGTGTAATGGCATCTAATTAGGAACAAAATTGTTTGGGGCTCACGTCTCCTTAAGTGACCTCAGTTCAGATTCGAATTCTGGTTAATTACGTACGCTTAAAATCAACTGTGTTCACTTCAGTCCAAATTCCTTCATATCTTCCACCCGGCACAGCCAACTAAACTAAAGGGCAGTCCACTTCCTTCTCATTGGGTGGGATTAAGGGTCCTACTCCTATCCATTAAAAACATACTTGACTTTCATGGGTTGATAATGTTATCTATGATTATACACATGCTTTCCTATTGACAAGCAAAACTTCCTGTTTTGGAGTTGATGGCAAGTAACAGCTGTGTTATCATAGTCATGTGGTACATAGGACATTTATCCAAATATGAAGTGAAGAGAAGAGACAGATAGTTTTCAGTGTTTATGGCAAATGCATGATAACACAGTATCTCGGGCTCCCAACAATAACAGTTAAGTCCATTAACATCCACAGAACAATAAGGGAGAAGCTGAGGTTAACAATGGAAAAACCAACAGAACATCGTGGAGCTACTGTAGGTCTGCCAGTAGCAGTGTCACTGAAAACTGAACAAAGGGAAAATTACTTCCTTTTCCTTTCCACCAACATTACAGCTCCTTTCCCCTCTCATCTCTGAAATCAGAGAAAACAATGCCTGTAGAATCACACATTGTGACCCTAACTTCCTGAATAAGAGGAAAGTGAAAGTTTTGGTCATTTACTGCACTTTTCTAAACGTTCTGATGCAGTCCAAATGACTAACAATGACTAACGTTTAAGAAAGATGTCAAAGTAAAGATGTTAAGAAGGAGTAGCACCTGTCTCTGCGACGCAGTCAAGAGAGCTGTCTCCCGGTTGGTAGGTTCCGGAGCGAAGGTACAGGCTGATTGTGAACGGTTGGCCTCTTCTCACGATCAGACGATCTACTCCGTTGAGATCAGTGCGATGGTCGGTGTTGTTGAACTCGCACTCCAGGTTCCAGCGATCAATGTCCAGAGCTTAAAAGAACAGGGGGCATTTAAAAAAGCATAGAAAAACTAAACGCATTCCCCTACCAAAGAGGTGTTTATTACATATCTCTGAAATGTACAACATATAGATGGAGAACAATCATCATCTGAAGGCCTAAGTATTTAAGTTACTATCCTTTTATCAACACGTAATCACATTTAAAAATGTGTGTTACAACTAGTCAATGCAGTGTTTTTCAAATGGTAGATACAACTTTGATTTTTATTTAAGAATTCTTAGTTTTCTACAACAGATGCTTAAAATGCTACACAGCAAATAAAGGGTATTTCTTTATATTTATACATTACATATTTAGCACTGTTCTTGGAACCTTTTTTAATTTAATAGGAGGATAGTTCCTATGTTTATGGATCACTTTAAAATGCCAAAACATAGTATTGATGAAGTGCAAGTTGTAAAGTGTACAGCTGTGTATAGAATAAGGGATACTTAATAGACTTTACAAGACACAACAATTACAAATAACTTTTTTAATGGCAGACTTGTGGTGAATTAACAAGAAAACTGCAGTTAACTAGATCATGTTGTGGTCCTGAAGGTGGTTTTTAGACTTTCTACTGCTTTATAGCTACAAACAGACTTTTATAATCTTATTTGTTTCCTGGGTGATTTCATTTAAAAAAAAAAAAGCTCAAATGTTTGTAAAGGTTTACTATTTGATCCTCAAAGCCATTGCAAATTATGTGGACGTTGGAATAAAACTGCAGGACACTCACAGTCATTTATGGTAAGATCATTTAGTTTCACAGGGCTTTCTGTATGGATTGAACAAGAGGTAAACACAGACAGAGACGCATAGTCACTCCCTGTGAAATGTGCAAACACACAACCACTCCTTCGCTCCAGGGCACCTTGTAACTAATAGAATCCCACCCTTTGAGTTCCTGTTTTTAGAAGTGCCCCGCATATAATGCCTCCACGGTCCTCCTGCTCCATGACATGTCAGGAGATTATCCCTCCCCATATATTATTGGTTGGGGGTTAAGAAAAGCCCTGGAAAGCATGAGGTAGTTATGCATGAGGTAGTTGTGTCAAGGCTAGGATGGTAAACAAAGACTAAGCTGCAAAGACTCCCCGCTGTTTTACATGAAGTCCATCAATCCTCAGCATGTCTCATAGCTCTGATGTTTTACTGATCTTGACTTTGGTCCTGTTCCTAATTGGAGACATGTTTGGCGAAATGCCTTACAGATGGCAACACTACCTTTTCTGGGGCAGCTGGAGATTGTAGTCAGACGATTATGAGGATTTTGCCGTTTAGCCTCTGCATACTGTCCAGTCAGTTAGCTCACATTTGATCTGTGTTAATGTCAAATAAATATCAGCATTGCATTGGAGCTCAGATGCTATTTAACAGTTTATTGAGGAGCCATCTGGAGAAAGAAATATCTCACTTAGGTCCAAAAAAATTCTGATTCTTTTTAATTTTTTCTTTTGAAGAGAGGAGTTTCACTGTTTGCGCACTTCATAGCAGGGGAACGGCTCTTCAGCTTACAGAATGTATTACAAAGTTGAATAACATATGAATGAGCAAAAACCTTTAGAAACTACAGATTAATAAAGCAATGGGAAACTGAGGTCATGCTTTCTGAAGTGACTTGTGGGTCTTTTGTGGCTACATAATTGATCTAAAAGAAAATATGCAGTTGTGGTATAGCAGATGGTAGCCATGTGTGATGTAAAGCCAAACTGAATGCATTTGATTGCAGCTTTTATTTGTAGGGTTACACAACTTCTAGCAGCATAATGCTCTAATATGAAATGCATGTGCAAAGATTCCATGGCCTTGACCTGCCCTTCTCACTAACCTTTACATAGTGTGCATGCCCACGCTTCAATCCCACTTTACCAACCATGACCCACACCACACACACAGGGCCTGTCTCAGTATGCTGCACTGAGGCCAGCATAAGCCTAATAAGGACATTAAAACAAGATCTAGCTGGTTTAGACGTTGGTACAGTAAACACTATTTTAATCCTGGAAAAATAAATATGCTCCCATCAGAAGTGAAAGGAGTTTTCAGTCTTGCAGGTAACACCCATGCTGACGTCAGTGCTCCATCACAGACACTTTCAATTTTGACTAAATGCTTTGTAAACTTCCAACAGGCGGGAAGCAGGTGACTCTGATTTATCAATATGCTGTTTATTCTCCCTGCAAGTTCTGCAGTGATGTAAGTGTTGCTCATATGTGTGTGCAGTGTGTAGCTGCTCCAAATAGACTTCCTAACATCCTATGACTAAGATTAAATAAAGAAAGTGGCAAAAGCATTTCTTTATGACTTCGGACTCATCTGTTCCTGATCACAGATTTTATGTTAAATACACAACCTAAAAGTAAAATCTGTATGTAAACCTGTAAACCTGAAGGTTCTTGTTTGGGAGGTTTTGAATGCCTTTACAAGGGCATACAAGGTAACTATTTGAAGGGTAGCCTAGAGTCTGAGAGCAGCAGTTGACTAGCGGCTCCAGCTGCTTCAGCTGCTATTATAAGGGTCCCAGGGCAACAATCATATGCTCAGAGTGAAACATTTTTTAGATGCAGTCTTTAGATCTTTGATTAACGTCTGCTTGACAGAGGGCAGCTTTGAATCCAGCTAATACCAGGTGAATATATGGGTGAATATATGGACAGGCTGTGACAAATCTGTCACCTTTGTTATTCTTAGTCATCATGTCTACAGCATGCTTAGTGACAACATGTGAAAGTTTGTTCTTCCTGATAATTTACTCTGCACACGTTGAGTTACATTTAAAGTTGCAATATTACAAACACCCGTGTTATAGGGAATAAACCTATACAACCAACATGTTTTTTTTTTTTTTACTATTTAGCTATAAACTGCCCAACTATATTATGGCAAACATATTGCACTTATCATTTAAATATCACTGGCAGTTTATGACAGCTGCTTAAACAATATAAGTAGTCAGAGTACAACTTACCTTGAGCCATGACTGCTGCTGTGTTCTTTGACTAAACTGTGTTTTCAGTGAATGTCCAGCTCAGAGAGAAGTATTGCAGTCACTCCTCGTCGGTGTCTCGGTTTATATGTAGTCCCCCTCCTCGTGCTAGTCAGTCTGTGGTGGGCGTGACGCGACCCCTTTGCGCGTGGCCACGCCCACTTTGTGTTATTGTACAGTTCCGGTGATTATTACAGACGGTACATCAGAACGGTGACTTCTGTGCTAGGCGTATTTCGTGGTTTCCAAAGAATAAGTACACTCTCTGAACGTGTTTTGTGTGGACCAGTCGAGCCAGAAGAATATTGCCAAAGTGGACAAAACAACACATGAGGAGCAGGAAGCCCGGGTATGGTGGAAACTAGGCTACTATGCAGTATTGTTGGGTGCAGTTGAAGTTGCAGGTTGAACCAGTGGCCTTCCGTTATGTTATAGTTTCACTGAGAATTAGAAAGGTTTAATATAGTGAAAAGGTCAGGCTGGCGATATTCTGTATTTTCGTATTGTTCACATATCCCATTAAAAGTAAAAAAAAACATAAATTAGGCTTATTGTCTGTATAGCTTATTTATCAGTGCCACAGACAGACGTCCCAAAATTAATTAAACACATACTACACTACTACACCAAAAGTAAGTAAAGTCAATAATGACTTTGAAATTGTAACTTTGTCAATAAAAGTAGTAGGATGAAAGCCATTCGTATGATTTGAAGCATCTGGGTAGACTAGCACTAACGACAAACACGAGTCTTGGCTCCAGAGTTGGGCATACATATCAGGAAAGTGAATTCAGCAATGAACAGGGGTGAAACCAAAGCCAGAGCTCTCTCCAGACCCACAGAGTGGACATGACTGTGTGCCTTCACCAAGACAGGCTTGGCTACTTCAGAGGGACTGTTGGCATCTGTCGCCTAGGCTCACTTCCAGATGTATTAACCCTTGTGTTGTCTTCCCATCAACCATGAAAAAAACAATTTGTACTTCCAAAAAAACGTTCCATAAAAATGCTTTAAGGAAAGTGTGATTTTCTTTCCATAATGCAAGAAGCATTGAAAAAAAAACGATGACGTAGAGGGAGGTACCTGTTAAAAACAATTCAGTATAAAATGTAATTTAAACACTATTGTTAGTACAGTAGTTACGCTAAATGTCTGTGATACAGTAAAATGTGAATTGGCAAAATACTCTGCAAAAAAGTTAGTATTGTAGCAAAATTATTGACATTTATTTTTCTTTTCATTTAATCAGGGAAATACACCTGTATTAGCTACATATTACAGCATCTATTTCATCAATGACAGTTGTCATCTGACAAATGGGCTCGTAATAAAACTATTTGGCAAATGCAAGTAAAAGACAAGTAAGATATTTGCCACCAGTATTTAAGTTTAGACATTTACATCTGACTGTAAGCATGCTGGTTAAATTTACTGCAAAAAAATAGTTGTGGCACAAATAAAAACACAGATAAAAGCCAACATATTCAGCATCACTGCATAGTTCTGTATTTCAAATAGAACCCATATAAATGTTACATACACAAATCTCCAGTAACATATTTGTTTATACAAAACAGTTAATCAAAAGAAAGGACAGAGTGAATGTGTTTTATTTTCTAGGAAATAAGTAAGACACATACTGTATGTTATTGTTAAGTTTGATAAATCTGTACAAAAGGAAATACATTTGGCACATAAAGATGGCATTATGGTGTTTACTGCCTTTGTGACACAATTCTTCACAGATTCACAAGATTTTTATCAAACTGCGCATTTAATTTCACTGGGATTATTTAGCCACATTCTTTGACTATTGTAAAGTTTAGCATTATGCTATGAATAGCAGGTAAGCACTGACTCAAAGTCCGCAGCAACTCTATGATCCTTTGCATGAGCTATGAAACTATGATTTACAGTGCACTGTGCAAGGCCAGTTACACATTTCAAGATTTATCTCTGTTTAATTACAATACATTTACAGACATTTTTCTGACCTTTTGTTTTAGTGGTGAGGTTAAAAAAGAACATCTATTTACAGAGTGGCAATGGATTACAGCAACAGCTGGTATAAAAGGATGTGCTGGTATGTTTAAATAGTTTCATCTTCAATGCTGACACCAACAGACTGCTCTGGTTTTCTTGGGTTGCCTCCAAATCTGTAGAAAAAAAAATTAATTTACGTTTCCACAGCACAATAGTTTATAATGAATGAACACATCATAACTATCTGTTAAAATATGAGTCGTATTATATACAAGTTTAAGAAAGGATGGGTGATGTATAATTGCACTACACTCACCTGGTACTGTAACACAGGTCAAACCTCAGTGGATTTTCCAACACTAGTGTTTTGAACCTGAGAGATTAATAAAAACATAATTAATTTAATATTAACAACAGAAGGCAAGACAGCTTTATTTGTAAAGCACATTTCAGCAACAAGGCGATATTCAAAGTGCTTACAGAATAATCATTGACATCAGAAAATTCACCTCACATGCAGGAAAAAAAATACTTTATATATATATATATATATATATATATATATATATATATATATATATATATATATATATATATATATATATATATACACATATATATAATAGACTTTACAGTATAAGAAGGGCAGAGATAGTTTATTGAGTGAGTAATTTACTTTCAGGTTCCATTAGTATTCTGCCTTATTAATAGGGATGTCCTGAACGGATCGAAGCCCCTTATGGGCATTTTTTTTACCTGATTGGGGATCAGCAGTCACCCTGATTACCTTACTCCAATCATTTACGTCAGTAAATTCTACACCATTCTAAGTAGAAGTTGATTTTATATGTGAGTTTTACAAAAATGCTGTTAAGTTAAATGTATTAAGCTGACTGTATAAAGAAGACATCCTTTAGTTACTTGGTTTACTTAGTTATTTTTTGTAAACAAATAAACAATGTGCTGCTCTATTATCATATGCAAGTACACAAGTATTGGATCGGGACTCTGTATCGGCAGATATTCAATATTTAAAAAATCGGATCGGGGGCCAAAAAAGCTGATCGGGACATCCCTAGTTCTTAATTTTTTTAACCATATGAACAATGAATCAATTATGAGCTTTGTACTGCACCTTGCTACAGGGCAGATCCTTGGCCTGGTATTGTGGCTTGATTTTGGGCTTGGGTGCAACTGGTGGTTTTTTTTTTTCTGGGGATCCTGCCAGAGCAACTTCTGCAACCGCTGCCTCCTTTACAGTGATCACAGAGACGGAGACCAAGGAGGCATCCTCCACCTCTCCTCCAATAGCAGAGTTGTAGCTGTGACTGGAACTGCTGAAGCCACTCACACTCTCTCCTGATGACTCAGAGCTGTCCACTGGAACAAAGAAAAGGCTTGGTTATATATATGATCACTGAATGGATAAATGATCCATTCAACACATCAACCCGTGTAACTTAGTGAGTAAGAGACATTTCAGAACTGGAAAGCCAAGGTTCAAGCACTGTGCCAGCAATCAACCTCCCTTCTGAAATGTCCTTGGATGCCTTTAAAAAAAATAATTGACCGAGAGGTCTGGCCTCTGACCTCATTGGCAGGCTCGAAACATGATACCCAGCAGCCTCAGTGAAGCTGTTCATCAATGATACCACTGTCATGGCAATGGGAGCTTCCTGGGTGTACCATTTGCATCTAATAATCCATTCTGGTCATATATGAGTTAATAACATATTTGTTTAATTGTACACACTAAACTCACACAATAAGATGTGACTCCCACTCTCATGGTCCAGGTCATCCTCCTCCAGAGCTCCAGGAGGTGATACGTATCCTCCAAGGCCCCCCACCACCATCCTCCGTTGTGGCCCGCACATGTATTGCACAGGGGACAGGGAACCTCTTCCAGAGGAAGAGGAGGAAGAAGAACTGCTTCCTGAACCAACAGATTTGGGCCGACCCCCAGGGAGCCCGTCCTGTGAACCACATGATCCCACAGAGGACAGCACCCTGTTTTCTGCAGAGATCAGGTGAAAATAAGTTTCATGAGAGAAAGTGTTATAAGATGGGAAAAGCCAGAAAAGCCAAAGAGTGATAGAAAACTATCACAGTGTCCACTGACTAAAATGAAAGTAATGAATAACTAAGTAAACCTGTTTAACTGGCAGTATTTGCTTACCTCTTCCCATCAGTACATAGTTGACGGCTCTGTCATTGATAGCTGCATCACTGGGCTGGATGTCCATGAAAGGCTTGTTTCCAATACCCATGAACACTCTCTCCTGCATACGGACCTCTACAAAAATGTGAAATCATTAGTTTAAGAATATTTCAAATTTAAGAAATGGCATTAAAACATGTTCAAGTTGAATACACACTGACAATTGAAATGTTGCTGTCACTGACTTTGAAATGTCAAAAAAGATAGGTACACATAGGCAGTGCAAATGTTAATAGATTATGAACATACCAGCCTCTGTCAGTGAGTCTCTATGACATTTTCCTCACACATGGTACCACATGATTATGATTATCTACTGTATGTATATTAGCATGAAGTAAGTTATTTAACCTTATAACCTTTGCTGTGATGATGTTGGGGACACAACTTGCAAACAATCTGCAATCAGGGAATAAACCATGTTTGATTAGCTATGTGTCTGTGTACCTCTGTTGTGTACTGCCTGCTCCCACAGGATCCGCTCCAGGTCCTTGGTCCAGGCGTCCTTCACCTCCCGGCTGACTGCTTGAAGTGTGTATGTGTCCTGGGTTTTTCTCTTCCTGAACCAGATCTCAAAACATAGGCCACTGTCCCCACTGTTTTGGGTCATGCCTACATCTGACGTCTAAATGTAAACGAAGAAAAACTGATCTTTAAAAATGGTTAGTTTAAAATATGACAAGCAGTTTGGCAAAACACAGACACAAAAGACATTATTACATTTCCTTAATGTAATGCAACAATTTTCTTCTATAACTAATGTATCATAGTATTCAAATATTATTTTAATATTCATTCTAATGTGTGGCATGGGGTCAAAATGTTCGTGCCCAATCCTTCCCTCTATCGAATTGATTTGGAAATGTTCTCAAGTTGTGACGAGGAAACTGCATTTTCTATGTATATGATGAGTAAACGTATGAAATATTTGTTGGTGACCTTGTACTGACTTGTTGGAAGGAGGAAGTGGTAGCAATACTAAGGCCATCCGCTGCTGCTATTGCTTAATTTACTGGTACTTCTCTTACACATGAATATATTTGAACTATACATGGAATTGTGTGTGTTGCAATACAGTATGCATACCTTGAATGACTGTTTGTAGATATATGTTTCATTTCCTACGTCAGTCTTCCTGGTTTTGCTAAAGAGAATGAGTTCTTGAAAGAGGAAAATGTGGCGTAAACATTTTTTCTTCCTGAATATTACCAAGAACTCATCCTGACGTATCAGCTGCCCCTGCTCCTTCAGATTAACCTGCCGAACACAAAAGGAAATTCTGGGGGTCATGTACTGTAGTCAGCAATAATGCACCAGAAAGAAGAAATCCCTTATTTTAACTGTACAATTCCAGTCCAATACAATCCACCTTTAGGCCTAACATTCATAAACTACCTGCAAAAATTCCTAGGAATCCAACTTCATTCCCTCTATCTCTGCTCTCCAGATAATTGGAGCTCCAGGCTATCATCCCACTCACACAACACAACTCCCCTTTGCGTTCCATGGAAAGAATGATAGAACTATTATTCTTTCTTTTCATCCCAGAACATTACTCCTCTCCCTCACTACACATCATCCTTTATTCAAGGATGACAAAGTCTTGCCTGTACCTGTTTCCCTACATTGCTCTCCCCATCGCAGGCGAGATTCCAATGATGTTGCTTAATGCTGGATGAGAGTGTGATAAGTCATTCTTATCACAGTAAAGTGCATACTATATATGTGCAGCATACCTGTATATGTACATGAGACATGAAATCTTGCTTTATATTTCGGTTTACAAAATGTCTTACATCACAGTGGTGGATGGCGTCCATGGCCAGCAGGTTGTTGCCGTGGCGAAGCTGGAAGTGGATGACCTCCAGGGCAGCCTTGACCTCAGCCATTTCTCTGGTTTGTCCCGGACCGCACTCCCTCATCATGTCCTGCAGCAGCAGGCTGTACTTACTGATCCGCTGCACGGGCTTCAGCAGGTACGACCACAGGTCCATCTTATCCCCCAGCTTCAGCTGCTTTTGCTGGTGTGTGAGGAGAGACAGAGTGCTTAGTGAACCTGCAGCAGTGTATGGCTAAAACTATCAGGATCATGCTAATGCTGAGTTGGAGAACACACTAATATTAAGTAGATTAGAAGACACCCAACAGATCTAAAATTGTGTATAGAGATGTACTGTACAGCACATTTTTATTTGGTAATTTCTTTTTATTAGCAATGCTAGCAGCTTGGCTCTAGGGTGTCTGTACTATAAGCATGTTAGCATGCTGATGTTAGCATTAGGCTCAAAGCACTGCTCTGTCAAAGTACAGCCTCACAGAGCTGCTAGAATAGACTCTGATCTTGTTACAATAAACCATTCTCCCCTCTTGTTTAAGAAAAGTCATGATGTGGTTTAGAGAAGAATGAGAGAATGAAGAGCAAAGGGAGGCTGGCAGTGGTTCTCACCTTGAAGAAAGCCTGTCCATGATTGATGAGAAGACTGTCAGACTGCGGTTTGTTCTTGCTGTAAAGGGCATACAAAGCAAAGCTCTCTCTCTAAAATAAAAGGAATAAATAAAGACCATTAGTCATCAGCATCATCACCAACAAAAGAAATACAAGCGCCTCATAAAATGCAGACTACCATAGCAGTACATAGCTGTATGAGCTACATACTCCTTATTTCCAATAAATGGGTTCAATGATACCGCTTAAGCAGTAAATTCCTTAGAAGCATTAAAGACATAACATCAGTAAAAAAAACATCTGGAAGGGCCTCTGTTAGCAATCGATTATGCTTAATTATCACGGTTTTGGTTCAAAAGAGGAAACCATTACTTGACATAACACAGACCCCCATCTGCCAAAACCTGGAAGCGTCATGGAAACAGCAATTACTCAGGTGCACCCCACTTGCAGACTGTAATTCATATTCAATACTTCTGTGCGCTCTCAATACACCTACATGTCGGAGGAAGCAGCGTCCCACTCTGAAGGGTTCATTCACGCAGCTCTCCAACTCATTAAGGAAATGGTGTCGGTGGAAGTCGTGGAGTTTTTCTAAGTTGCCGAAGATGCTCCCCCTCTGGCCCCTGAGGTCCTGAGGGACGTCAGGTCTCTCCAGCTCGGGGAAGTAGTGCTCTCGAACGTAACCCAGAGCCTTCACGTACTCCCTCTCTGTGGACAGCAGCTCCTCCATGATCCTCCGCAGTTTCCTGTTCCGCATATAGGAAATGGAAAATGTGAAAAATCATTGATTTTATTAAAGCTCATAACTACACCCAGATGAGCTCAGGATGATACTCAGTTTAACATTATTTATTTATGGGTATGACAGTGTTGTTTAACTAGAGAACAGCTGTGCCATTCATGAATATATATATATACAATGTATTTTGCAATGCCCTGGACAGCATCTCACTGAGCTTTAGATTACAGCTGAGGGAGGGGGTTGTTACTTACAAAACATTGCCGCCATTGTTTTCTGTTGGCGTGAGTAATGTCTCTGGGGTCCTTAAATCTTTAGGGCTCTGGGTGGAGAGTGTGCATCCTCCACCCTCCTCTTCATTACTGTCTCTTTTTGACTCACAGCTCAGGTTTGCTGACCTTAAACTATCATGATGGGAAATGGGCAGATTTTGGACGGGCTGTAGATTTTGTTCCAGTGGCTGGGTTTCGCTTTGACAGTGTTTGTGTCTTACATTCAAAGGCGAAAAGCCAGAAATGCTCATCAAATGAGAGCTCACACATGAGCCCTCACTCAGGGACCGGCCCAAAACTTGTTGTGATGGAAAGTCATCGCCTCCTTCAACTGAGTCTGAGCTCCTCAAATCTGCTTCACTGTGGTGCTCTCTTGGCCTCCCTTTGGTTTCTGGATGACAGTCAATGTTTTGTGGAAAAAATTGAGTCATTTTCTCATTTGTAACTGCTGCTTCAGGTAATTTCTGCACTTGAGATCCTCCTTTCTCGCTCGCTTTCAAGTCAGATTTTAAATGGTGGTTGAAGCATGCAGCAGTGGTGCTTTCTCCTTCACTTTCTGATATACTGACCAACTCTTTCTGAGAGGTTAGCTGCTGGGTCAGGAAGCATTCATTCTCCCCCTCCTCATTCCTTTTCTCCTCCTCCATTCCACCATCATCTCTCTGAGGGTTTGCAGCTGTGGTCTGCTGGATCTGGTTCTTATCTACGCCTTTCTCCTTCTTCTCCTGAAGACGCTGCCTAACTTCTTGGCACTGGACCCAGGCTACATTCCACATTCTCATCACCCCCAAGGCCCCTGATCCCACGGCACAGGCCTTAGCTTTTAGAGCCTGGAAGTGCGGGGTGGAGAATTCGCCACCTAATCTCTCTTCATACATCTGAAGTGTGCTCAGGGCCTGAGCTGAATAACACCCCTGCTCTACCTGCTCCAAAGAATGAATGCATTCTTTGGCCAGGGCAGAAGCCTAGAGAGAGAGAGAGAGAGAGAAAAGGAGAGAAAGAAGTGAAGTCACAATTTTAGATTTAAAGGCAAGTGAAGAAAGAAAGAGGCTTACATTAGAAATGTCAGTTGGGTGAAAAAGTATGGTGCAAGGACAAAACCCAAACCTGTTCACAGAAGCGGTGCACATGCACCAGTGTATCCAGTTCTTTGTGCCTCTGTTCTGCACGCAACATAAAATCATCCACATTGGATTTGAAAGTGCTGACTAGAGTCCGAAAAACATCTGTTGCAGGACTGGAATCTTTTGTGCCAACAACTTCCTCTGCCTCCGCCACCAGGATCAAGGCATACTGTTGTTTTTCCTGTAACGAATGATAAGATGTCAAGTGGAACTTGTATTTCCTCCCCCCTCCTCTACGCAAGACTCTGATCTACTGTTTACTGTTAACAGTGCAGTAATTTAAATATTTTCAACTTGAAAATGAAAGATGTAAAGAGAAACACAGACAGCCAAATAAGGGCAACCTTTCTTAAGTTTTAAACTCCTTTTGTTATTTTGCCATAGTACCTTAGACTGAGTGAGGAACACATCAAAGTGCTGCAAGGCCTTTTCAGTGCACACCACGGGATCGTCTGTAGTGTAAGAGTCCTTCAGTCTCTGTTCCCCCTCTGCACTGAACCACAGCCCGGCCTGCAAGACGTAACGTTGGTTTATAGCTTGGCATTACATATTTTATTTTTGAGAAACAGTCACAATAATGGAAATACACAAAAGGAAAGCAACTTTCATCTCCCTGAGTACAACACCACGTAATGTTGTAGATTTTAATGTTGTGAAGTGACTGAAAGAACGGCTATTACCGTGCTAATTTTGGCATCCATCTCTCTGAGCCTGAAGAGGAAGCCGAGGTGCTGCAGTGACTCATTTGATCTCATAACCAGAGTGTGGAGTTCCTCCTCCACCTGGTTATATAGACTTGTCACTGTCTCCAGAGCATCTCTGCAAGGACGGCGAAACAAACATGAAAAATCACACTTGACTTGAATTGCATTGTAAATTGGCTATATTTTTGAAGAGGGTTTAAATGCACCATGGTTAAGTTAGAATCACCTTAGAAAATTACAGGTGTATACAGACATTAATTATCATATTATTGGACGGCTTGTTTAAATCTGACGGCATTCTGCGGTTTGCTAATTCTTTATAAAAGACCGTTTAGTGCTGTAGTCTATAACAGACCATTGCATGCAAAGCAGAGCATGTCATGGGCACAGTTCTGATCACTCTGGAGGACAGCCATCAATCCGCTGAAAGAAGTCTGGTTAATTTATCAGCTGTGGCAAAAAGTGGGAAAACATGGAGCAAGTCCTGTCCTCCAATACAATATGAGCGCCTATCGCTAAATCATACACTATGATCGCTACGCAGTAACTTCAGCCATAGGGACAACAACCAATTAGTTACATTGCAACATTGTGTTTAAGGGGTCCTGATCACCCTGTCGGGGTTGTATTCGCCATAACGATTACTTGTTCTATCATATATTATTTGACTTTTTGCAAATACTTAAATATGGTATGTAAGAAATAAGTTCATTAAGGCTGTAAAATGGAGTGCATGATATCTACACACATGCCCACTTGCTATTATTGATACATTGTGGTGCCATACTGCTGATTGCAAACAAGTCTAGTGCAAATAATTTGTAGGCAATATATTATAATCATGAGTAAATGTTTAACAAATATTTAGGCATGAAAACATAGATAATTCACTCAATATTAAAATTATTTTTTTAACAGAACCATAATAATACTAATCATACTGCACAGTGCGCCACGGCAGTGTTTACATTATTATATATTATTGATTTGTTTCAGTGTTGTAACTGGCTGAGAGCAGAGGCGGCGGTTTTGCCGGGGCTACAGCCCCAAATGTTTTATGAATAGCCCTGGATATCTCTCTCTCTCTCTCTCTCTCTCTCTCTCTCTCTCTCTCTCTCTCTCTCTCTCTCTCTCTCTCTTTTTCACTTTTATTTTTCCGAGGCGAATAAAACGAGTAGCTACGTGTAGGGTCCAACTATGCTGTATTTGTTGCTATCACCTAGCAACCATCTCTATGTGAGAAAAGCTCTGTGAAAGACTGAAATATTACAGTCCAGGGGCTTATTAATAAATTAAAATGAATAATGTATCATTGAGGTGAATAATTGTCATACACACATATAAGGAGGTTACTTTCCCCAACAATTGACGCAAAAGAGGAGGGAGGAGTATATAAGTAAGTCATGCCTAGGCTACATGTGTGCTGACTCAGATATAATTAGATAAGTCGATCCAAAGGCAAATAAGTTGTTGAAAGCAATACAAAATACCTGAGAGCCTTACTGCAATATTTTCCATTATGTTTTTTTGGGATTTTAATCTATGTTTCCCTTTACATAAAGATATTTCCAGCATATTGATTCAGAAAAAGTTATAAGTAGGTGCATAAAAATTCACCAGAAAGCAGGAAATGAAGTGTTTAATGCTCAAACAATTCTGGGGTAGAACCCCACCCCTTATCATAAGTCAACAAACAAATCTGGAAACAAAACCTTGGCCTCTGGGTTGCCAGGCCAGTTATGATTAGGCCAAATGTTGGCGCCATCTAAATTACATCTACAAACTGGCCAGCTGAAATGAACATACACTGGCTATTAACAAGCTGGTCAAGCCAAACGCCGTTTTGCACTGCATTCAGTTTATTTAAATGGGTCCGGGCTAAGCCCTGAACCTCCTCAAGTCCTAGAAACGCCCCTGGAAGTGAGATGTGATTAAAACACTGAGAGATGTTGCTGTGATGTATGTCTTTCAGTGTACTGATTGAAGGAGTACATACTGTAAGTAAATTAATTGTCTGATACCTGTAGTCCTCAGACTGTGGGAATCTGAACTCCTCCCTCCTCATTCTGGCCAGTATGGCTCCTCCTTCTCTTTGCAGAGTTACCAGTCGAATGTCCTCCAGCACCTCTTTCATTGAGGCCCTCTGTTCCTGAATGCATTGCTGCACTTCCTGTAGCAGCCAAAGCAAAAGCAAAGTCAACACATCTGACCCGCTCCAAAATGTGCGGTGCACTGATTACATTATGTCACACTACCTGGGCAGAGTCTATCTTCTTGCTGCCATCCACTTTCTTGATGGCCTTCTGCAGCAAGCTGTCTGCCCCTCGCAGGTCAGTCATGAAAGAAACCAGTCTCTGAAATAAATTCAATTTAAGACTGGAAGTGAAAAACTAATCGTAATGAACACAAGAGGCTTGAGGTGAAGAGACACTACATATCTGCCATCTGTTGCCTACAGAGATCACCACAGGCAGTACCATCCTGAGGTGTGCTTATTAGCTACAAACACAGGAGACTGCCGTCAGTGTGCTGCTAGCTATGGCAGGGACCTCAGACATACTGAACAATCAGTGCTTCTGCTTCACAAGATTGTGGCCCCTTACTTTGCATTATGCCTACGAATGGTGACCCATTAAACCTAATAATAATTGTTTCTTTCTCAGTTTGTTTTATTTTTAGGGGCCAGAAGATGAATAATTATCCAGAAATTCACAAACAAATGCAAAAATGAGGGAGGGCAGGAGAAACTTTTTTTTTCTAGCAGAAAAATGTTAGGTATGTTATGTATGGTCTGTTTTCCTATCCAGTTAATCAAGTTATGACCCCTCTAGCCTGATGTAATGCCCTAATGTTAAAAATAACAAGGGTAGAATGTAGACAGAAAGGGCGGGTTGGGTTTTGGATATTTTAATGCATCCTAAAAAATACATCCACATTTTATTTGCAGTCATCATATGCCCATTCCCATTAAATTATTCTGAAGTACTGTATAGTTTATATGAGCTACAGTAAATACTTATATTACATACACAACCAGCTTTTGGTAGTGGAGCCAGTGAGGGTTGTACTGATCAGTGTACATGTATGACCAGTATAAAATACTGTATCTTCTTAACTGCCAGTAATTTACACTATAATGAATAATCAAATTAATCATTTGTATAGGACTTTTACCGTGTGACCTCATCCTCCCTCCATTTAAAAACCAAAGCTAAATGTGGCAAGAAGTAAGTAAGTAAGTAAAATTTATTTATAAAGCGCTTTTCACAGATAAAATCACAAAGTGCTGTACAACAGAATAGGTAGAACAAACAAACAGCATATACATATATAAAAAGAAAGGGACGCTAGTGAGAACCCATCAACCAAAAGCTTTCCTAAATAAGCAAGTTTTCAGAGAGAAAAGAAAGAACAATGATGAATGTTTGGTGTGGGTGTGTGGATAACAAGTCATCCCCGCTTGGTGAACTGTGGTTGAACAGCAGTCTCCTCTGAATCTGGGAAACTCCACAGTTTAGAGAAGTGAGTGTGGGATGTAAGTGAATGGTCAGTACCTTATGGAACTGCAGCCAGTCGGTATGACTGTACGTAAAGGTCCCTCCCAGGTCAGGGGTCAGCTGGGAAGCCTCAACTGTCTTGTTGAGGGCTTTCATAGAAGTCACCATGTCCATCTTATAGACAAATACAAAGGCAAGGTTAGGCATGAATTAAAAGTACCACTCATCTCGCGTTGAATCAAGAGAACAAAGAAGTACGTGGAAGTGTTTTTCATTTCTGACCTGTAAACCAGGCTGTTTTTCAGGTCGAGGACAAGTGTCTTTATCCACCAGCATCACGATACTGTGGACAGCATGGAGAGCTTGCTCCTGTAGCAGATAGTCAGTAAGTTAACTACAAAAAATTAGGTCAGACTGTTATTTGTTTTAATTTAAATGATTGTCAACGCAAAACAAGTGTACCATATCACTGACCTTCCCTCTCAATTGACTAGAAAGGTTAAGTACAACAGGCCTACAGTGTGTGTTACAATGTGTCTGATAAAAATGGAGGTTGCGCCCCCTGGTGCATTTCTTTACTGCTAACAAAACACAAACTTGCACAAATTGTGTTACTCAGTGTTTGCATTTTGTATATTCAGACACGTAATGACTAATCCTTCAGTTTCCTTATCTGTGAATCAAGGAACGTGACAACTTGACATCTGTCAGCATCTGATTATGTGTGTGAGTATTTTGGGGTGAGTGCAGGCATTGTTGATTCAGACTTGTGCATGCAGGTTTGTTGTTTTAACCTGGGCCATTAGCAGAGCTTTGTAGAGTTGAAGCAAAGGAGGCTTCTTCCTGGCATTGATGACCAAAGTCATTCCTAGCTCTCGAACTTCTCTCCTGCCAAAACATTGAAACGTGTTAGGGCACAATGGAACTTCTTCATGTCATCATGGCCTTTGTGGGATAAAAGGCTTTTAGGCATATTTACTTATTCCGCTTCTCAAATCTGTATTTTTATTTAATCCCTCTCTGACACCCCCACCTTTACACACACAGACACACACAGACACACACACACACACACACTCTTCTTCACACATCCTTTTCCATACTTTGCCGCCTTCACACCCCCCTCTTAATGGCCTCTTCTTGGGTTACTATTGCGTGAGCCTACATCAGACATGGCTGCTAATTCTAGCAAGGCGCTGCATACCAGACAGTTGGCAGCCAGCCTGACCAGAGACTGTTGAGGTATGACTCTTTAGTGGGGACAGAAGAAGGCCAAGCCATCTCGAATGGCTTTTTTAAACTTCAAAGACTCCATTAAACCAATGTTACCATATAACACTGTTAAAATGTTCACTATTAGACCTTTGAGTATTGACACTCATTTGACAGAGGTCAGCACGGGTCAATGTTCCTGCCAGCTGATCTTAAAGTACTACAGAGGCAGAATTGTTCAGTTCATATAGGTGTGATTCTGCATAGAATATAGTTGTATTCGTTGTAAAACAGTAACTATACAAAGGCATCACTTAGTCTGGATGTAAAAAAGTATCATATTATTGAAAGCCGTAGTGAACACTTGATATCAAATGGTATCTGCTGCCCTCTAGTGGTCAGACCTATTATTACATCCCATCATACATTGGAGATACCCAATAAGCTAACAACAACATATTTCCTTTTCAGGGCAACTGAAGGGATCACCACCCAATATTGGGCCTCTCAATTACAGATATTTGGCCTGTTTGATTTTTTTGATACACAGATATCTAATAGTCATCACTTTCAGTATACCTTGGTATGGAGTGTAAGTAGAGCAGTAGTTCACAGACATTGTGGGCTGACACAAGGGGGGACATCCAGTCCTTCCTGTCCCCATGGACCTCCACCACTGCCCTGCCTGTCCGGTCCCTGCTGCCTGAGGGTTTACAGGACAGAGAAAAAAAATTGGTGAAAATAATATTTTTTTGATGGTTTTTTTTAAAAGGTGCAAATAGTAACCTTCAAATTTCTTGCAAGTAAACAATTTGGTTTGGTAATAAATATGATTCCGATTTTTCTGATTCAAAGTCAAGTTTTTAATGACAAATTCTGTGAAAGTGCAGTATAACATGATTTTGATAGGGACTTTTTGAGATACTGAAATCATACAGAAGACATTTTTTGGGTGAATGCTCAGAAATCAAGTACCTGGCAAACTAATAATGCCCAGTTCAAGCAGACCACCGATGCCTTTGAAACCTGATTCCTCAGTCTGTGGAGACTGAGGAGTATCAGAACTTGCAGAAGGAAGTTGAGCTTGTGGAGAAGATGGCTTTTCTATCTCTGAGTTATGGAGTTTGGAGTCTGGTCCATCTGCAGTGGAGGGAGTTTCACTCCTACTTGACTGGGAGTCTGCATGACAGTAAAACAAACATTAGTTTGTCTTCCCATCGAAAAAAATTAAGAAAACCAAAGTAATGCAATTGACAACTGCAAGAAAAAAAGTTAGATTGTGTGTATTTTGTTTCTCATAACTTGATGTTGTTTAATCCATCAACTGTCTCTTGAGGACGTTCTTCTAAGACAGCGCTAATATTTCCTTTAAACTCTCAACTTTCGCCAACTTTCTGTTCTGTCCCGAAATCTTTGCCCTTTTTGTTTACCAACAGTAATTAATTAGTTCTTCATCCATAAATTTTAATAGTGCTCTATCAACATGGATGCAGCTGTACAGCTGTGCACAGACAGCCTTTAAACATTGGACATGGTCTCTGTAACAAAACACTGCATACTAAGCCTGGCTTTGATTTCAAATATCCTAATTGGCCTCTCCTTAGGGCCAACAAAGCCAAGCCTGTGCTCTCTGCTTTAATAGTCCATGACAAGCCTGTCTCCAGTCAAGATCTCAGCATGCCCCTCTGAGGGCATGAGGGTGCATGCCAGCGGGTGCAGGGGACACAAAAACCTCATTCTTGCATTTCATGCTGTCTCTCTGCATTAGAGGAATGTTCTGCTCTTTCTTTTTACCCAATGGGTTCAGGACCTCACTTTCATTGGGGTCCGGCATGCTATTTCCGTTCACTCCTTCGGTGATGGGGCTAATGTGAATGTAACCGTACTGCCAAAGAACACAGAGAGCAGTGGGAGAAGATCATACTCAAGCCTGATCTTTGACATGTTAACCCTCTTTCCTCTTTCTTCATGATCCCAGTGGAGCACATTCCCTAAAGCACGCGAGGTCACGGACGATTTTCAGTCATTCTGTTTGCCGTGAATATTCAGTGGTCCTTCGAGCATTGAGCAACAGATCATAATAAACGGCTGTGTGTGTGCAGTAACAACACACTTTGTGTGTGGGTTTAAAAAGGACAGAGGGAAGGAAAAAAGAACAAAAGATTGTATCAAAAAAGTCGTTTGAACGTTCAGCCTTAATTTGCCTACTCTGCTTACCTCTTTTAGGGGACGTCAGCTTCAGAGTGACCTGATCCAACAGTTCACCTTTCTTACACTGCATTACGCTGGTGATTGTATCAGGGCAGATATCACTGTGGCTCCTGTTGTTGAGTTTATAGAGAGGTGGACTCCCTTTAGAAGTCTCTGACACAGTGGACAAAGACCTAACCTTAACTTTGTGTTTTCCTGATGGTTTCACAACCTCCACTTTCTGATGGGGTTTAATGGCACCATCTGATCCCAGATGCTCACTAGCATGATGTCCTGATTGGTGGGAAATAAGTTTCATCTGCACTTTGTGACTATGGCTTAAACCAGGGGTTGATTTCAAAATCATGGGTGATTCCTTCATTAGGTTTTCGGATTCAGAACTTGTAGGAAGGTCTTTCTGGTGAGATGCAAAGTTTTCTGGTGTTGGCTCACAGCAGTGTCCGTATTGACAGAGCTTGTTACTTATCACAGGTTTATTACAGTGGTTACAAAGGTTTCTACGTTTGTCTCTTTGAGCTTCAAATGCACCCTTGGATCTCAACTCTCCCTCTTCACAAAGGCTGACTTCCTCCAGGGCAGCCAGGAGGTCTACACTCCCCCTCTCAAAAGCGACAGGGTTTCTCAGTGCTGCCACATACGAGTCTCTGTACCTACACTTCAAGTCTTGCTCAGTGGGCTCATGCCCCAGCTTTCTGTGGCTGCATGGCGTACAAGGCTCCTCTGCATACTGAAGTGTGTGTCCACAGGGAACAATATTCCCAAGCGGTACTGGTGGAGGTGGTCTGACAGGTTTGAACAAAACTGAATTGGGTGGTTTTGGATGGCTGCCTCTCTGTTTATCCACAAACTCATTCCCTTTGGCGATATCCACCAGGTCTACATAATCACCCTCAATCTCTCGATAGTTGCGACTGTCCCAGGTATTAGGAGAAACCCAACCCACGGGTTTCACCAAAGGTCTGGAGCCTGATTTGGGGGTTCGCCTTGCATAATCCATTTTGACAAGTTTGGAAGAACAGTCCACAGGTCTCAAAGATGCAGTCATTCTGTCTTTTGCAGGAAGAAAAGTGGCTTCCATCGGGAGGGTGGAGGAATTAAAATGAGAGGGAACTGAGATATGTTTTGGCTCAGGAGGTGCTTCCCGATAAGTGGGCATGATCTTAGGCTTGTCTAAAAACTCTGGGATGGCGATTTCAGCCCAGGGCAATTTGATTACTCCTTGATCTGTGCAAAGCAAGCAGCGTGACAGAGGAGTTCCATGGCGTCCTTCATTGATGTCGTGCAGCCATTCCTCAGTGAAGATGCAGGGGTAGGACGTCTCAGGGACGGGGGTCTCCTCCATTTCTCGACAACCCTCCTCCAGAAGACTTTTGAGGACAATGCGAGCCGCTTGGTCCCCGAAAGGTTCCACCTGTAGATAGAAGTCTCCAGGACGCAGCAGCAAAGAGTTCACAGGTGCTAACTGGATGACGGTTTTGTCATGGAGACACAGAGGCCAGCCCTCACAGCGGAAAACCACATCAGAGTACCCAGCCTGAAAAAACAAAAGTAGTTTTTAGTGTCATTTTGGTTTAATTTGCTCTTAATTTCAGTTTCATTGATTTATTTTCGCAATGCAATTTCTTTGTAGTTTTATTTCACCTCCTAGTTTAACATCTCAGTTATCTACAGTACATTTGTCAGACTATACTGTTAAATTGAATTTATTACAGGTGTAATTTGAACCATTTATGATTTCAAGAACATTTAATGCATACGGCATATGAAGAGCTGAGTTATCTCACTTGCGTTTCTGTGCATGTATATACGCTGTATACTGTACAACACAGTATAAACAAGTTAAGCTGTAGCTTAAAAATGTATTATGATTTTATATAAACTTTATCTATGGAATGCATAGACAACTGTGCTATAACCCACTATCCCAAACTGTATATAAATGGATAGAGGAGAGTGTCAGTGCTTGTATGTAAGAACAATGTCAATGGGCCTCATTCTGAGCCTTAGCAATGTCAAAAAAATATTGATAGAGCAACTGTAACAATAAAAAAGTTAATATTAATGTATTGTATGTCACTATAATTATTATTCTTTGTCCTACTCCTTTTTGGGATATAAGTAGCTCTACGTTTTGGAGCTACAGTTCCCATAATTTGGGGGCTTGGGGAATGTAAACAGGAAGTATGATGTCAGCATGGAGTTAGTGAGATACCCTGTGGGCTAAACTTGAGCTTTGTGTATTATGTCTGTGTGTTTTTATTACTGCAGCATACAGAGAGAGCAGAGGAAAAAGTGTGTGAGTGCATAGGTATCCACTGAGATATATTGATACTCACACATGCTGCCTGTTGGACACTCTCCAGCAGGTGTTTGGAGGGGATGAGGAAGTCCAGCAGACACTGTAACGCATCACCGTGGTAACGTTCCTCAATGGTGCGGAACAGCTGGCTGAGGACGATGGGCGCTGTGGCCTCGAAAGGCGGGAAGAGGGCCGAGAGTGCACCCTGGATGGACGAGTCCAGAGATTCTGGGTTCTGGAGAAGGAGACGAGGTGGTGGTCAGTGAGATGAGCTTTGTGGAATAACATTTTTAATATTTATATAGACTGTGATACTCTAGTTTAAAGGTCCAATATGTAATATTTGTACTGTAATAAATCAAAAAATGAAACCAATGCCTCATTAGATATTAAGGAAACATGTTAAGCTGAAATACTATCTTTTCTGACAACAATGATAATGTCAGTATTTTTTCTTTTTGAAATTTACGATCCGTGACGGAATTTATGTTTATGTTTTGGTCTGTGTGTTGTTATCAACTGCCCAGTTTGACAGCCAGGCCGGGTTTCCAGATATACCTGTAAACACGTAAACCCAGCACGCTACAGCTGTAACGTTAGTACAGCCATGAATGCACCAAACAAACGAATGGGATCAACAGAGATAGATTCTACCCAACATAAAAAAAACGGCATGTTTCTAACAGTTGCTTGACCAGAGATGTAACAAACCCCGGATAAATATTGGAAATGTTTTTGAAAGATAGAGACAGCTTACAGCCCAAAAGGACGCTGAGTTGGCTAATTTCCTCCTAAACAGGTAAGCATTAGCTTCAAGCTAATTTACCCAAGAGTACCCAAGTTGGTTACTCTAGCTCTACTCTACTTACCTAGCCAGTAAAGTAATTCTGACTGGTCCTGGCTAACGCCGCCATGCTATCCTTGCTAACGTTACCGGAGGACCAGGCAGGCGGGCCACGGCTGTTTACACCGTGTAGACTGTTCAGCGGCCGTAGCCATCAACAGTGAGTTATTTGGAGAGGGGGAGGAACTTGAGTTTGCAGTGTGTTTAGCGATTGTTGCCGTAATTCTAAGGCCAATAAAGTGTGTATTTCAGTCGGGTGGAAAAGGAGTGCAAGGTAGTGGTATTTTTTAGCGGTTCCTATAATAATTCTAAGCCGAGTAAGTGTGTCTGTCTAGCGTGTGGAGAGGACGGCGAGGTTGTGGTATTTTTAGCAGTTCCTACTGTAATTTTAAGCCGAAAAAGTGTGTCTGTCAGTTGGGTACAGAGTTCCGCGTGAGCACGGGCTTTTATGACTGTCAGTATAGCCAGCATCTAACGTTAGCTATACTCCGCTGTGCTGTGAACTAATGTCTGGCTATGTGAGACAAGCGTCTAGCAACATTGTTGGATGCTGCGGTCTCAGCCTGGCAACCTCCGTGAACTTCGTGTCTGGGGAGGAGGGGCGGGGGAGACGACTCTCTCCAGTATTTAGAATTTGTACTGCAGTAACTATTTTAAACACTAGCTGTCAGTATTACATATTGTACCTTTACGTTTTGTCTAGGACACATCTACCAGCAGCTAGACAACATTAACATAGACAATACATCAAAGGAAAGTGCATATGTAGATGATACAGTTTGACTTTATTACAAACTGTCCCTGTCTGAGAAAGAGATCAATACTATGTTAAAGCATTATTTTGTGATTTTGGCATCTAATACTTTTGGACCTCATTTTGTGTCAAAACCACATGAACTCAATCAAACCCTAAAACTAGGATTGCAGAGATAAAAAAACAACAACTTTACAACAAAGTAAAGAAAGTAAAGAAAAACACTGCTGTGCATATAATGAAGGTTAACAGAACATTATTGTCATTGCATAAATAAAGGAGCGGTGTGATCTGCACATTCCTTTCAAATGACAGTTGTATTGATCTTTCAACCAAGGCACAGTCATCATAAAAAAATTCATTCAGGCTTAATAAATCTTTCATTACAAACTGTCCATATAATTTAAACAGCTGCCCTTAAACCAAAATTCTGGCATTGCAGTTATTAAATACTATTGAAGGTGGTTTTAATCTTAATAGAGTGACTTTTTCATCTCATGGCTTGGTGTACTGTGCAAGTTTGGGCCAAATGTGTGTGAAAATGAGTGTGTATTGCGGACCACAGTGGAATTCAACACTGATTTATTTGAAGAAGGTGCACATGGCCAGAATGTGTCAAGGACAAATGCTCTGCAAATCCAAAATGACTGGACAAATATTTTTCTTGGCCTTTTGCCCTTCACTGTGCTCATTTGGAATCCCTTAAAGAGTTCTTCGGTTTTAAAGTCAGAAGAAGAAAAAGTGATAAACTTCTCTGTGTGAGTACACTTACAGTATTGGATCAGTGAATTATTGCTGGGATTACCTGTATAAGTGAAAGGCAATATAATCTCTAATAAACTAAAAAGATCAAATTCACCAAAATCTAAACAATACAAACAATTCCATCCACTTAAAGAAAGGCTCATCATCTTTAGGGGATCAGGAGGGGTATTTTGGTTGAGCCGAATCAAAAGCTTCTCAACATATCTGGAGATGATTAAGTCTGTCCTGCATGAGTTTGTGGAACTTCTTTCATGTCTGGCCAGGATATGCTTCATTTAAACAAGTATATTTGTAGCAGACCAGGGTCAGCGTCTGATCTTATTCAAAGTGACAGGAAGAAGCAAAGCAGACCAAAGAAGTGCATAGACAGTGAAGATGCAACAGTGTGACACAATTTTCTGTCAAGAGGCACACTTGGTGCTAGTGTTTATTGCATGTACCAATGTCTGCATTGGATATTCTGCTAGCACCAGCTGTGCCGTGGGTGACGTCCAGCTAAACACAGGGAAACTTTTAAAGATGAAAAGAGGCCATCTTTAAAGCATTTTTGGTGAACCAACCCGACGGCATGAATTTGAGGTGATGTTTTGAGATGTGAGGGCTGTCAACATATAATTTAACATAATTATTCACGTGTTTCTTTTTATGTTGCCTTGAGTTTTTTTTATGCATCAGGGGGGCATGAATATCTGTACAAAAACGTCATGGCAATACATCCAATAGTTGTTGAGACATTTTGCTAAAAAACAAAAATGTGACTCTCATGATGACATTACAGGAAATGTCAGGGGATCACCAAAAGCATGGGGGTACATGGGCCCGGAACCATGAATGTCTGTACAAACTTTCTAGGCATCAATATCTCTACATAAATGCATTTTTTTATATACTAGGTAAATGTGTTTAATATACATCCAACGGTGTTGTCTGCTGTTGGATAGAGGGGTACAGTACTTCTTTGATATTATGATTTGCTTTCTCATTTAGCACTTGTAGAGTGCTTTAAAATGTACAATTTTCTTCTTTCATTCACATGCCTTGCAGCCAAACAAATGTCTCTTTGTAATAAAAAAGAAAATGAATATTCATCTCGAGTTATAAATAAGGACTTGACACTTACCCTGGATCTGGACAGGTCTCAGCCACTATCCACAGCAGGCGTGATATTCATACAATCAGTTCACAGTATCCCTGCTGTGTCAATCTCCCAGAATTACAAAGGAGTCTGTTTTTAGCCCCCCTCCTCATTTAGCTTGATGACCTAACCAAGACCAGAGACCAGCCCAGGATAAACACAAGTGCAGCAGCTTCAAAGACCTCACGCTGGGACTGTTCTGGCTGCTTGGCTAACGGATGCTTATGTGAGCGCCTTGGACAGTCATAAAACATTGGGTACAAAGGTCATAAAGTTGTTTCATGATTCATTGATAAATTCAGTGACTCATTCAACTTTGATTGTACTACTCACTTTAGTGTTTGCATAGCTAAAACTTTGGTATTGTGCATTTAGACACAAGGTGGTTTTGTTCAAATGAAGTGTCTGAAATGAAAAGCGTTAATCAACAGCATTAAATGTGGGATGCTGGATGTAAATCACTATCAATTGCATGTCCTCAGTAGAAAAGAATGCTTCCTTTTTCTGATTGTGCACATCTGTCACAACAGATTAGGAAATGGAGAACAGAATACCTTCGAGGCTGGCTTTTGAATGGTAATGCATCACAGCTGTTTTAGACTGACTGCAGCCATTCAATTTTGGGTTCTACTGTATTTCTCAAAGCTAACGATAAACCTGAGGTCATATCTAATACGACACAGCTGTGAAGTTACTGTTCAGGGCTAGGATGTTCAATTTCCCTACGTGTAAGTTTTATTTGAGATTAAGTGGAGATTCAGATTTCATTAATGATTCTACAAAATTATTAGAGTGTGTCAACTCTTTTGTAGCCTAAATTTAAATGAAAAAAAAATCCACTTTAAGCAAAAATATTAGTGACTTATTTTCATAACATTACTTAAAAAATCATTTGAGATTTAAACCTCTTTTTGTTAACACTCTGGCCTGGATAAACTTCTTCTCAAAACAAAGAAGGTTAAAAGCATGAGACTGGAACTCCTCTCTGTGGGTGGTTTGGAGAGTGATATTCATATGAGTGAGACCCTCTTGAGAGTTTACTAAGCACTGCTCAGCTGGACCCAGTTCAGACAGGCTAATGAACTGAGAGTAGGGAGGGTATGCTGCCGGTGCTGTGAGTTCTTCTGTATCTCATTACGTCTGATAAACTGCCAGACAACATGCCGAACAGGCCTGAGCGGTGAAAGATTCAGCAGGAATTATTCTAAGACAAAGCTAAATTGTGTCCTGAGTATAGGTGCTGTTGGTTTGGTATTTGAAGAAAACATTAATTTAATCATAATCATAAGTTAGCTAAGTACTTGCGCATTTCAGTAAGCAAGCAATCTTGGATCTGAAAACACACGTGGAAAACCAAGATACTTCATCTTCTGTAGTCCTCATGATTAGGATTTTTCTCATTCTACGTGTTGTACGGATCATACTGACTTACATGTCCTTTACTTTTTCAAGATATTTGTTTGTTTTCTCCCAATATCACAGCTCTCCCAATTTATAGTAGCAATAGAGGGTTAGTTTTGGCACTGAGGTGAAGAAGTTGTACACACCACATGAAAAAGTGATGCCAACGCATATTTTCTATAAATGCCAGGAATACACTCATATGTAAGTGCTCATATTATGTTCATTTTCAGGTTCATAATTGTATTTAGAGGTTGTACCAGAATAGGTTTATGTGGTTTAATTATCAGAAAACAGACCTAGAACACAACACAGCAAAAAAAAAAACTTCTGGTTAACAGCAATATTTTAAAGGACAATTCCGGCGCAAAATGAACCTAGGGGTTAATAACATGTGTACCGAGTCAACCGTTCTCTAGGATATGTTTTCATGCTAACTAAATGTGTCTCTAGCTTGAAACAAGCTACCGCAAACCAGTGATTAGCTTCTAATGCTAGCCTTTGGGGCAGAAGGTAAATCGCTATTTCTACACCACTAACAAGGCTCAAAATAGCACCACACTTCAACGGTAGCATAATGAGGGTCCCTACATGTAAACCGAAGCATTGAGAACTTTGTAAGTGTACAGACAGTGCAACCAGTAACATAGCTCAAGCAGGGCATTCGTGGTTCAACTGGTCATGACTGTTTTCCCAAGATGGCACCTGCCTGTATAGTGAACGGTACAGTCTTTATAAACTATCTTTTTAATAAACTGTCTGTCTGAAACACACAATCACCTCTGTACATCCTTATGATAACACAATTATTCACTGTACATGATCATATAGTGCCTAACTCCTTTTCCTTTTGTGGACAGAAACAGAGTTGATACTTCTTTTTCCGAGGTAGTTTTACTCCAACAATCAGCCAGCAAGGAGAGTTCACTCAAGCATAAATGCTGAACCTTTATCTTGGCCTGTAGAGACAGTAGGGTTTGATCGATGTCCAGCTGACTACCACATTCTGCAGCCGCCGCCTCCTTTACACATTCAACACAAGGGGAATCCCTCTGTGCCCATTATTGGCCAGTGCAGCCTGTGATTTAACTCTAGAAATAGCTTCAGTCTCCAACAAAGATCATTGTTTGACCTGAATTGGCATGCTAGTGTGGACAACAGGCATCTCTCTTTGTCTTGTCCGCCCTTCAGGCCCCCAGGGAGTTTTTGCAGTGTTGAGTATTAACCAGATAATTACAGGTTTCCTCCAAATTGCCTTGGGCTTTGGCCAAAGTAAGTCAGGAGCCAGATTTAAGCCACAGTAAAAACAAGATGTCAAGGTATGTAATGCACATTGTGTATCTGTGTCAAGATCAGAGTAGGTAAGCTGACCAGAATGTGATTATAAAGAATAACTTCAACTAAATGGGCGCAGCTCCTGATAGGACATGCTGAAAGGACTTGTTGATGTCTCTGTCTTGACTAGTCATCACATTTGCTTGACATCCTCATTAGAAATGGACTGTCACTGCACCTCCGGGCTAAACCCAAAATATAAGCAGAAGTCACAGTTGAGTCAAAACCTGCCAGTAAATCCTGAAGACTGCCTGAATTCTGCATGTTCGGACATGCAGATATGTCCAAAAGTCTCAGATGACACACCACCAGCTCAACCATAACGTCAGCCAGACATAATGGGCACAGAGGGCTGATGGGATACAACATAAAACCACAAGAAATATTATCATGGGAAGAAGAAAGGGTCATTTGCAGCTTATACACTACTTTTACTGGTTTCACACTTAACCTTAAAGTGGGAAGAGTCTCGGAGCAATCATAATCAAACAGTCCTAGTCAAATCATAATAAAAAACAAGCAACAACATGTTACTGATATCTCTTAGGTATTCTCTATCCTTCTCCACTTTTTCCTCTGTTAACATTCGGTATCTCCTATTTGGCTGTAAAACAGTGCTGTCTTTGTGTATGATCCATTCTTGTTAAACTACGCACTACATTCAGCTGAGCCATCTTAAATTATTTTAACCAGTACAAAAAAAGCCACAAGAGACAAAATCCCTACATTGTTTCTTTGAGTCACCGGTGCCAGGAGTAAACATGGTGTGTGTTTGCTATCAGACCTTTAATCTGGCAGGGTTCCTATTATTCATTCATTTTGTAGTTTTTAAGAACCCAAGCTATGTTTGTAAAGTGAAGAGGCCACATTAATAACATAAAACATGTTTGTATATCTCATATTGCATGAAATTCAAGATATTAAAAACCAGCAAGTTTCTACAGTAGCCTACTCTGAGGGTGAGCTGAGATTTGATTTCACAAGTGACTGAATCCTGCAAACAATGAACAATGAACGTCTTGTAATATTCTACCATGTAACTTGGAAGTCTCAAAACAATGCTGCTGAAAAGAGCTGTCTTTTACCATCTTGTAGGATAATCAACCAAGTGTGTCTGACATAAACCACTGCTGCCATCTCTTTTGAAATCAAAAACTGACTCACATGTGCCCTTTTGCGTGCTGTGGAACAATACCTGCATCTAATTCTGTATTGGATGCACTCAAAAAAAACTTTTTAGACTAATTATCTCCTTCCCTGTCATGCCAGGTCAGCATATTTGTAAATAGTACCAACGGATCAGACAGGTGTATAGTTAAAAAAAACAATTGCCCAATGCCTGATGAAGTGATTGCCAAAAAGGACAGATGTGGCTTTAAAAGACAAAATATCAAAAATGTGGAAGGAAGTGTGTATTTAATAACAAAACCTGACATATAACAACTAAAAAGTTATCATGCTGACTTTTTTTCCTTCTAGAATGTCTCCATAACAGATTCATAATGAACCACTCCCATTAAACAGGACAAAACAAAGTCTCCTGGATCTCAACTCATTTCCCAAAGCTTGCATTCTGGCAAACTATCAGGAAATACAATTCAAAATTGTTTGTTTTTGTAGTCTGTAACACACCATAATAGCTTCCATATTTCACCTCACAATGTTAAAATGGCCAAGAAATAAACTTTAAAAAAGATTAATAATACAGTTGGTTAGTTAGTTTATTTTTTTTTCTGTGTCATGCCAAACATCTTGGCCCATCCCACATGGGATTACAAGACACCACAAATCAAACATCTTCCTGTTCCACAATACAAGTAAAGGAAGGCCTGGTGAAATCCAATTAGCCATAACACAAGAGATTTGTTAGTTGGTCAGTGTGTTTATAAGGAGTGTACTAAAACACAGACATCTGCTGCTCTTTGTTCCTGAGCTTTGCAAAGTTTTATTATTATCCTTCAGTAAATGTTGGCTCATCACCGTCACACAGGGTGTCACCTCAGATTTGCCCAACAGATCTGATTGAAGTTGTTCACCTCGTGGAATTTAAGCAAGCAAAAACTGGTTCTTATGACTTAAGACTGATGTGTCATGATCACTGAACTAGCTATAATCCAAGTGTTATGTTCTAAATAAATGGACTCAAACAGCTTCACGGGGCAGATGTCTGCAATTATGCATAATTTTTCTTTATAAATCACATCAGTTTATTGTATAGATTTTCCCCATCGGGTTCTGTTAACATTTGGCGAAGTCACAGCAAGTGAAGCAGTGAGCAGGAAGTACTGTTTGTCTGCCAAAGGGAGTACAGACAACAGTATTGTAAAGATGTGATGACTTGTTATAGGCAGGGGAGGGAGCTACTGATTATTGTCTGTCCCATGGCTGTTGAAGAGAGAGACACAGCTGTGAGCCTTTAAAGCTAGGCCAGCATGTATACTGCCAGCCAATCAAAATCTGGAGCCTCTCACACAGCGTGTCCACAGTGTTTCCAACAGTTAATAGATTAAGGTATGTGCATGCATGCTTTAAGCTGAGTGGTTGAAAAATGCACCGTGACTGATGAGCATATCTGACTGATGATATGGAGCAGGTACAGTAAAGTATGTGAAAGTTTGTTGCTGTCAGTTATCAAGAGACTTAAAGCTTCTATACGAAATATATTTATATTAACAATGGGTCAAATGACTTCATGTGTGTTAAAGGTGGTCACTTATGACAAACTCAGAGAAATGAAGCACAGCACAAATTTTTTCAGGAAGACGTCATTAACCCAATCATTACTCTTTCTCCGTAAATCAAATCAGCTGTTTAGAAGCGATACTTTCACTTAAACCAATCAGACATGACCACGAAATTCAAGGACCAATCACAGCATTACAGCTCTGCTTAAATATGTTCTCCCTGTGCTGTTCAGTTTTTGTTACAGGCAAAGCGCTCAACCCTCCACCTCCCCTGCCGCCTCCAGTCTTCATATTTCTCCCGGCTGGCCATTTCGTTGCCTCGTCGGTCTGGTCCCCGGTCTCTTCTCCGCCGCCACCAGTGTCTAGACTCCATCGGGGGATATGTTTCCTATTCTCTACCCCTTTAAAAAATATTAATTCGATGGAGTCTAATCTCCAAAAGACTCATACATTTTCTCATGCAGTTGTATAATAAATATTGTTCTTTTGCATATCTGCAAACAAAGTCTCTCCTGATTGAATTATCACCGACTCTGCGGTTCTTCTCGGCTCTATTGAGCGTTTTAGTGTCTTACAGCTCATGGTTTTAGTTTTACGCTCGCAACATCACACACAGCTAGTAGGTAGTGTTTAGCACCAAAAAAAACCGAATGGCCACACACTGCACACTACCTGTTTAGCACCAAACAGCAGACAGGCAAATTTAGCAACTAGCTGGTGAATACTGTCAAGCATTTAGCAGCTAATGAGCCTGATATTTCTTCCCAGGAGTTAGTGGAGAGCAAAACAGAGCTAAAAGGAAAGTGATATATTGGACTTACATAAATCAGTTGGACACAAACACCAGATGAATGCTAATGTTGCTCCATGTCTGCTTGATGTGTAAATAGACAAGGTTTAAAAGGATCATCTTATTGTTATGAAAAACATAATCTAACATACATCTTTTGCCTTGTAAATGCTAAATCCGCCATCGTTCACTTGTTCTTCTAAAATAATTGTTTGCTAATGACAGTTGATATTTTTACCAGTTCGGACGAATCACAGAAAAAACTGCTAGCCTCAAACTAAATATGTTTTGGCAAGACGAAAGCACATCAATAACCCAGCAGCGAATCTCTGGCTTTGCTGATTTGCATTAACTTTGAATAGACTTTGAATTCTGCAACAGACACTAACACTGCAAATACTACCTACAGCATCGCCATGTTTACTGTACAATGAATGAAACACAGGCTGCTGTAATGCCTTAAAACGAAAGTGCTTGACCTTGTTGGTGAATGAATGACTCTTGGCTGTACTTGTCACACAGTTACTCCTGTAAAGGCAAATACAAATATCACCGGCAACCTAGAGCTCTGACTGATGTATTATTGCTTGTTTATCCAAGATTGAAACTCCTGGTCATGCAGGGTGCAGTAATCTAATAATTTATGACTGGAAGTTGGAGGATGGTCACCGAAGACGTCATCAATCATGCAATAAGTAAAGCAAACAGTTGGGGCTGTTAAAGCTGGTCAAACAAGTGCTGCAGTGGATGTGAAGGGAAAGGAGGAAAAAGTACTGTACATTGGTGGCCACGATGAGCAGCCAAGTCTGGACTCCTTTAAACATCCTTCCATACTGCTCTCTGTGAAGCTATCATTTATCTGGCATGCTTGGACATATGTTAGGGGTCATATAAAGTAGAAACGTAGATTCAATAAATAGAAAGCTGAATACTAGACAGGAGAAGCTAAATATGCATCATTATGATCTTTATCTAACCCTCGCCATTTATCTGCATTTATTTGACCATTTTCGCAACAACAACAACCAGTAAATAAAAGATCAAAGATGCCACATCCTCCCACAAAGCCATCATCAAACATGTTCCCATCTTGTGGCTCACTCTTTGTCATTAATTAGTTTCTGTTGTGACCGGGATTAGACTAGTTCTCTCCAGTTGTATAAAACCCTGTGATTTCAGCTTTTGAAAGTGCCAAACGCTGAACTGGAGAATTCCATTATTGAGCATGCAAAGCAGTCACATAATGTATACCCCAAAACACTCTCCACTCACTGAAGTATTTCAGTTTGCCACACACATCAATTAAGTCCTAATCAAAGGACTTAAAGATGCAAAACAAAAGACAATGGGTTCCTCTCTGTCTCTCTCTCTCTTTGTCAGTGTGCACACACTTAAAAAGCTTGAGATGCCGTTGATGTGAACCAGTCCCACCAACTGGGCTCAGGATAACAAAAAGGTTTGAAGAGTGCAGTTACATTAGTATTGTGCTGCCTTTGTATGTCACCAAGATAAGGTTTCATGAAAAGAGAACAAAGAATGTGCATCAATACTGTGCACAGTATCAAACTGAAGGAAAGGGTTGCTAAAAGCATAGAAAATGCATTAGTTACAACATATCAGGCTTCCAAAATTTCAGTCACACATAACTGGCAAAGCCGCAGAGAGAAACAAAGTCACTTGTCCAAACCAGAGGCTCACACTCTCAGTCACTGGGTCAGTGGAGCACTTTAATGCTTACACCAGAAAGGAAAGTAACAATAGTCATAAATTACAATCAGGAGTAAAACTTGTGCTATTGTGATGTTACTTTACCATCTTTGCAGAGGTTTCTCTTCTATCAAGCAGAAGGTTTTTTCATTTTTGGTCCTGATAATCCTCTGCTGACAGCCTCCCTGGGCTCTGTGCTGAGAGTCTTGCCATGTTTAGAGTATCAACAACAGAAGTTGACTGAAGTACATCCACATGACAGTGAGTTGTCTTGATCGAAAAGTTACCAAAGTCACTTCCATTCTTCATAGACTATCCACAAGTCTGAGTGTGTAGCACAAAGAGCAGCAAATTGTAAGGCTGCCTGTTGATCCTCTAGCTTCACTTCTCTTTCGCTTCTCTGGCTACTCTCAGTGTTTGGGGTGAAAGAAAGAGAGCGAGAGAGAGAGAGAGAGAGAGAGAGAGAGAGAGAGAGAGAGAGGGAAGGAGGGAGTAAGAGAAGGGGAGGAGAAAAGCTTTCTCTTTCAGAGGAAATCCCCCTCCAGGCTTTTCAGAGTTTCTTCGCTCTCTCTCTCTCTGAAACACATGCAGGCTTTATCACATACCCGAGCACACCCACAGACACAATATGCCACAGATGGATACACAAAACAAAGCCAGTCTGCACCGAGACACTCACTGAATGTGTGTCTTACTGTATGTAATGTTTGAATTTAAACATTCCCACATCCTACTTTGTCATGATGTAAACACACGGATGCATGCACTCCCCTTTTGCTCGGCATCAGAGAGCTGCAGAAATCCAGCCCCTCGTTTGTGGCCCCTTTTCTTTCTATTTTAATCACTGGGAGCTTTTAAAAGGCTAAGTCAGTCTTTCTCCTCTCTCCTTTCCCTCGTAGACTTCCACTGTCTGCTCCGGGCTTTCTCATTTCCTTTCTTCAGCAATTGTCTTCCGGCAGACTGCCCAGTCTTTGACTCGTATCAAATGGAGAGAACGCAGAGGGGGCTTCCCTGCAGAGGTCCGAGTCGGACAGCAGGCATGTGAAGAGCGCTGCTATACTTCCACATTAGGCCAGAGGAATGTAGGGGTTACACCCTCTGGACTACATCTTACATCTGGATTTGGACGATGTATAGAGTATAAAATCCAAGACCTCCTGCTGCAAGAAACACAATTCCAAAGCAAGACATTCCTTGAGGAAAAAAGATTGACAGGCAATCGTTTATTTCTGTCTGAGAATGAGTGTGAGTGAGGTGGTTTAGACAAGCAGGTCACAGTTGGCCTCAACTCTTGTCTGTTTGTTGGTTCAAATTCCAGAAATTACATGAGAGTCCATGCATATTTTCAACCGGCAGAATATATTTCTTTAAATCAAAAGTTTCTCTTTATTCAGCAGGTGAAGTTTCAGCTGGAAACATAAAGCATAAGCCTCTGCCTCTTTCTCTCGCTCTGTAATTCTCTCGCTATCTGTGGTTTCCCGACTGAAGAAACTGCAGTCTTTTGAGCATTCCTCACGTTTTTTTTTTTCACAGAAAGAAAGCCATGCTAACTTGTCTTTCACCCTAAACCAAAGAAATATGTAGGTGATGTTCTTGAAATGTAGTACACTATTCCATTCTCTATTTCTCCTTTTTGTTTAGTTTTCTCCTTTTCAATCATTCTTTCTTTACTTAATTCTTACTTTTTTGACAAAGGAACACAACTTGTGTCTTTAACTTTCCACAAGAAAAGCTCTATTAAGTTCCCATTATATGGGACTTCATTATAACTTTATAAAAAAACTGAAAAGAGGGTAGCCTACTTAAAGGATGTTAACCAAATTTGTTAGCTCATACTAATTCAACAGTCTACTTAAGAGTAGGGTTGGGTACCGAAACTCGGTGCCAATAGGTCCCCGGTTCCGACGTAAACGGTAGTAACGAGACCGAATAAGAACGAAAATTTCGGTGCCTTATTTCGGTGCCTGACTTTACAATACACTCGACAGCAGGTAACGTTAGCCTACCTTTAGCTAGCAGCTGGATTAATCACGGTTAAAATGCAGACAGGTAACGTTAAACAGTGTAAAGCGTGACTGTATTTCAACACCGCGACGCAACAGTCTGCTCTGCAGCGCAGCAGCTGCCGACGTCGGAAAAACACAAATCACTGAAACTGGTAACCTACAGCCTCGCAGTGCATTCAAAGTTATTGTAAAATACCCTTTTCCCATCCTCTTCTCAACCAGCATGTCATAGAGGGGGTGGAAGTTCAGGGTGCTAACCAACTTGGACAATTCAAGTAGATATGGAAAACGTGTTAGCAAAAAGTTGTAATTGTAAATAAAATATTCACTCGTCTTTAAGCTCTGTTTTGGTCTTCACCAACTCTCAAGAATAATATCTGACGCTTTAGTGCTTTCCAGTTAGTGTACACTTGGTTAATCACATAGCCTAGACTGTGAGACCATAAACTCATTATGAAATAATTATAATTAAGCTAATAAATCAAGTAAGAAGTAGGGTCATTTCCCCATAGACTTCTATAGAAACAGACTTCTTTTTGCAACCAGTGGAGTTGACCCCTGCTGGAAATTAGATTAGAATGCATTGGCTTCACTTTTCAGGCCTGGAAGCTTCGTCTATTATTTTTACAGGCTATTGCTAATCAGGGCATTTTTTTCTGAAAAACTGCCAGCTAGCTTTGTCTAGAAATTACACTAAAAAATTTTGGCTAAAACAATGAGCTAAAAGACACTAAAAAGCTCTATGGGTTTGTTCTCACGACCCGCAACACCTGTCACATTAGGCAGTCTTAAAAAAAATTCTGTTTTTTAACACTAAATAGGCAATTTTTTTATAAGTATCCCTTTAATTTAAGTTGTGACAAAGATGTACTGAGCAGGACATTTTACAGGAGAACAAACTATGTAGGAATGTCATTGTTTTTATATCACCTCAAACATATCTTTGGCAATTTATTGTTACTTATCCACCGACTATGTATTCAGGAATATGAAATATCTGTGATAAGCTAAAATCTGCCAGTTACTATATGGTACATCAGGCTCTACTCGTTACTATTATCTACTACCTGTTATGATTTATCAGAAAGAGGGGCAATCTCCTTTTTTTGTTTCACTCATTGTCAAGGTCCAGACCAGTCCAGGCTGTCTCCCCAACAGAAACGTGACGTGGAGCTGAGGCAGGGAGGATGAAAGCGGGCCGCAGCGGGCTGACACTCAGTTTTGATCACTCCTTCATGAAAACCAGATGGGCTGTCCATCTAAGCCAACAGAAAGACAGTGGACGGGGTGGAGGGGGCTGCAATGTGCTCTGTGAGTCAGTGAATGGTGATATTTGATAGGGCCCTCTTAAAAACACAGACATAAACACAAATAGGTACACACAGAGAGAACCAGACAAAACTAGATGAAGAGATGTACACAGAGATAAAGAGCACGGGTATCCAGAGATACCGTTAAAGTCAGGAAGCACACACCCACACAGGATCATTAAGCAACCATATAAACATGCACATGTACTGCAATTTCTCAAGTACAGACATAAACACATGCATTTACAGACACTTGCACGCAAACACAGCAGGATGAGACCCTGAGCCCTCTGTCCTCCTTTACTCCCTCTGTGTCTAATTCCTTTTTAGTGAGTGAGAGACCCCTAAGGCGAGTGAGCAGGACCCCTTCAGAGCCAACACAACCTCCCATGTATACTTAGACACAGCAGCCCACAGTCTTTACAGTTTGTAAAACATGACTCACAGTGAGTGTGCACACATTAAAGAATGGGAAAACACAAACTCTCCTCTTGGCAGTCTACCCCCTGCATCACTTCTTGGATCAGTTACCTGAGTCCATTTGCTCGCCAAATTTATATTCATTAACTTTATGTGTTCCGGGTTGTTTGGATTTAACACAAGGAAAGAGGAGCAGTCTCAGCATTGATAATTCATATCCTGCTCTTGGATCAGACGCAAACACTTTCAGCATGTCTCAGTGACATTATTATGAAGTGCACTGTCTCAGTGACGAATGTCTGAATAGCTTTCAGCTGTAATCACTCTTGTCTTGATGGGACAAGATGAAATGAGCAAAGAGAAGACAAAGGGGTTATCTGTCTCTCCCTTGTTTCACGTTCCCAGGGAGAGCGGCTTTATCAGCGTCTGGAGATCTGCTGCTGTGACTGTGACATAATTTCCTGCCTAACCCTGGCCTGTCAAGATTAGGGGGCCAAGGCTTGTGATTTAGACATTTGGTTGTTCTTTCAGCAAACAGAAGCGATAGAAGTCCAGGCTTCTTCCCACTATATCTGTCTACACCACAGATGTGTTTTTGTCTGAGGTATTTCTGGGTCTTTTAAGCAAGGATTTAAGGCATGTTTTAAGTAGTGTGTTACTTATGTATGGTGCTAAAGAGAAAATAAGGGTCTTCTGGAGAATAGGTGCATTCAATGACATTCCAGCAGGGTCAGTGGGGCTCTGTGCATAGGCGTGTGCACTCGTCTTTCCTTGTTCATTCAGGTGCCGACGAGTGATACATCGTGACATTAAATGTTCCCAAATGTTCGTTTTGTAAATCCATCAAGCTTTACATATCATGCTCCATTTTTAGGGCTAATAAAAGACAGGACAGAGCCACTTGCAACACTTAAATTGCTTTTCATCTGTCCCACTTTAACAGCTTTGTTCCCACTGAGATTTTATAATGAGACATCACATTTTATCACATCACACGAGAAAGGTCTTGCTGGGATACAAATAAATCCTTTTGTCAGTGTAGCTAGTCTTAACTTTTCAAAGATATCTTGCTTCTTACAAAATACTAAAAAAAGACAGCAGACTCTTACAAAAGACTTACGTGTTCATAAATAACATAATACAGAATGTATTTTTTTTAAATGGCTACAAATTCATTGTAGAAAAGTAATGACTAGTGTAATTTACTAAATTATGGCAAACATGAGCAAACCATCCTACCACGAGGCTTTAATATGTATTATTAGTATAGTAAGATTCATTATAATCCTCTGTTGATGCCTGTAGTGCAGCAGCTCAGATATCAACATCCCAGATGATACTCTCCTCATGTTGTTACATCACAAAATCCTGTTTATAGCAAATCCTCAATATGAACTTCAATCCCTTTTTGAAAAACAATGCGCTTTGCCAATGAATCCCACTCAGCTGCAATCTAGAATATAGCCTGAATCTATCTGTGTGTGAGAGCTTAGTACATCAAATGCTTGGACTAATGGACCGTGCATGCTCTGCAGGAGAGGAGTGATGCAAACTGGAAACATCTTTGCCATAGCTGGAAAGAACAAAGCATATCTGTTCCATATTCTTAACGTAGGCTTGGACTGGACATTCAAGTGGGTAATAGTATGTGAAGTGTTTGTGGTTTTGTGATATCATATCAATTTACAGTACAGTAATAGAGGACTGTACAATGCGCTTCAAAAGAAACAATTACTGTTTCTCCAGATACCTACAATCAAATCAAAGACTTCTCAATCTCTGTGGAATATGTGCAAACTTTTGTTTCCAGAGTAAAAAAGGATTTAGATGCTGTATTGATTATTATCATATGTGAAACTCTCATGGTAGACCCACCGAGCAGTTCCACATGTTTTGGTTCTGTCCTGATGTGTTTTCCTGAGAGTCACAGCGCTGAGAGGCTTTAACCTCAGCTGGCCACTGCTGGGTGCTGGTCCAGTGTAGGAAGCAGGTGTTAAATTCACAACAGCAGACAAGTTAGAGAAAAAAAAAGAAACGGCTGCAAGCTGAGGCACAAGAATGTGGGAAGCTTGAGACTTTGGCTCAAAACGTTTGTTTACCTCTCTCCTAACAAGTTACTCAGAGTGAAACAAGACCGACAGTCTGGAGCCACGCTAGCGGCCTCGTGAGGATGTAATGCTCATTACACAACAGAAAGCAAAAGCAGATGGATTGTTACCACCAGTGAGGCAGACATTGTCAATTTCACCTGAGGGTGATGTCTTCATACCATTTAAATAGCCTGATTAAGCATAATTTGCTGTGTTATGTATTTGGAGTGGTTTGTTAACAAGTGAAACCAGATACAACATTCCTAAAATCTCCGACAACAACCAGGCGGGTGAGATCTGAATGACATGACATGAAAGCGGCATATGCTGTACTTTGCCAATGCCAGCTGTATTTGGCTATTGTTTGATCTCAATCCTTAAATATCATGTTAACATGTCTGCCATTAGCATTTTTACATGTTGACAACAATTGAATATCACAATGCTGTCAGCATGTTGATATGGTCATGGTTAGCATGCTGCTGTAAATACAAAGAAATAGCATTTTGAAACTTGAACTTGAAATTTGCATGCATACAGTTAGCATATAATATGCTGAAATAGTAACATGCTACAGTAACATGTTTTTTGTACAGTAACATGTTAAAATGTAGTATGTTAGCATGCTATGTTAGCAGTAATCCAAAATGGGTCATTCCTATGTTCCCAGGGCCCTATGTTCTTGATATAAACTAAAATTGTAAGAGATCGGTAAGGGCTATCATGCAGTTCAAATTGCAACAAAGGAAGATTGACCTTTCAAATTCACTTTGAATGGTAAAAATCTGGAGATATTAATGTCTAATGTCAAAAAAAAAACTTCTGTCAGTAGACTATAAGCTGTAGGTGGGTCATTTCAACATATTGACCCAAGCAAAACTTTGTTGAGAACATAAAACCCTTTGAAAGGTCTCCTAAATGGTCCTATGAAATAGATTTAGCGCTTGGCAACATAGATAGATAGCATAGAACATAGCTCGCTCTAAAGTACAACTAGTTGAGGTATTTTTAAAGATAATTGTCAAGTGTTCATAGATGAGGGGACATTTTGACATATTGGTGGCACTAAATGAAGTCAGGGTATCATCAAAGTCATTGAGATTCATCTTCTAGAAAAGATGAATGTCTGTACCAAATTCCTGGTCCTGGACCGACCTTACAATTGTGCTTACGTGGCTAAAAATGACTGGAAAACATGAAGGGGTTTTCTTGCTGATACTGAAGCTTTTTTAGGGAAGTCACCTGACTGAAGCAGTCATTAAGACATCCGTAAAGACTGAAAGACAGTAATGTTTAACCCTCAACTCTGCTGGTTTGTGTAAGCAAAGCTGTCGATACAATGGTGTTTTGGGAAAGTGGTATATGTAAACAACGCCTGCTGCCGGGCCATGGGAAACAGGGAGACCCAAACACGACGCTGACTCAGAGATAGACTGCTGCACACACAGACAATGTTGTTTCAGGTGAAACGGAGGACAACAGGTGTTTGTGTGAGAAACAAAGCAGCTTGGAGGAGATACCTTCATGCTTCTCCGATCCTTCTCCTAACTTATGACCAGTCCAGAGCAAGCATATAGTATTGAGAGATTGTAATGTTTGGTTCTCACTAGATCCACTAATAAACAGAGGAAACCGGCTAACAGGAGACAGCCAAAAGCTTTATTTGAAAAGGCCTGTTTTGAGATGAAGTGGGATGCATAGAGCCCAATATCAACAACAGATGTATTGTGTTATTCACAGAGCTTGACATGCCAGTAAACAGGAGTGTTAATTTTGTTGGGAAAGCCTGAGACAATGAGACAGTAATTTCTTAGCTTCATTGAAATACCACTGAGTCACCACAAGTCTGTGTAAATTGGATATGTTGACTATACCCACCCCTCTTTTTCCCCTCTCTTTTCCAGTATCTGTCTCATCAGCGTCTCCTGGGATCGTTTCTCTCTGACCTCCTCTAACTGCTTTACCTTCCCTGACACAGATCTCTCAGCACTCGTCTGTGTCAGCTATTTCCTCCATTTTCCCCTAAACACGTCTTGTCTTCCTGCCACTTTCCTCTCTTTTTTCTCACACTCTGCTTTATTCTTATCCCAATTGAACTCAGTGGTTTTGTCTCTTTTGTCTCCGCTCTTCTCAACCTCTTGCAGTTGTTTTTTCTTCTTTTTTTTTAATTTTTATACAGTAAGCAGTCCAGAAGCAGCTGTTGGGAGGTGGCTGCCTCTGAGTGGAGCTAATCTGTCTGATTTATCATTTGATAACTGGAACTTGAACTGGACAAATTTGATAATCCTTTACTGAGGCATTGAGCATGAAAAACTCACTTATGTCTCATTACTTTTTCCGCTTGTTTTTCAGTCTCTCTCTTGTCATTTTGATCTCTGTAGCTACTCCAAAACCAACCCCAAATCATTTTATTTCACTGGGTGAGACAATCACATTCTCTCCATGTTTCCCTCCTCTTGACTTCTTTGATACTACTCCTATTTTGTTTAGGCGTGTCTACTTACGTAAAACTGTGTTTACAGTAGTTGCGTTAGGTTTCTCTAAGTCCCAGCTGTGCTTGCTTCCCTCGCTTTCTCTGGGTTGTGGTTGTGGGTGCAGCAGATGTTTTAGATAACCATAAAGGCACACCACACAGCGGTGGGTTGACATTCTACAGGACCAACCCAATACACAACAGGATCAAGATTTACTGTCCATGTGATAGACATCTGGGAATGGAAGCCATTGGTAAGGGACTGTACACAAATTAATAGTTTTTTATTATTATCTTGCTGAATTTATATTTAATTGAATCCTTTCTTTACAGTATAGCTGATTGTTACATAAAAAGTTACATTAAAAAGACACATTTTACATGCACTATGGTTCATAAAGGAACACTTTGCCATATGCAGAAGACAACAGTTCTGTCTCTGTGTCAGCGTTTTATTATTGATGACATTGGTGGTGAACATTATCCGTTCCATTAAGATTATAAGGTTTAAATTGGAATATATGATTAAATATTATTTTGCCATGTTGTGGAGAGGGTGTTACTGTCAAAAGATGGGTTTAAAGAAAACATGAATAATGTTTAATGGGAAGGCCTTTTTTAAGTAAAACATAAGGTTCAGCCCCACTAATAATTTCTGTACAGTCCCTAAAGTGAGACGGAGACAAAATCGCAACTGGTACACATTAAAACTTCATTTTCAATATAGAACATGGTGAAAATATACAGTTGTACTTGGGCATACATTCACACTAAATACACCAGTGAGCCTGTGTTCCTCCTTCACTGAACTTGCAGTGTAAATATGAGACCACTAGGTGTCATGTTTCATCAACTGTCACAATTGTGTTGTCACTGTAATATGAGAAGTCTCTGCCACTCAACAAGACCACAGAAAGAGAGGGTTGTAAATGCTCTCAGTGACTTGTTTAGCATCTACATATCATATCTTGACTTCAAAGCCTCTAAATGAAAAAGACTTAAACATATAGTTCAAGTGCGGGAGGACAAGATGATCCACTGACACGAGCCTGGACCAAACAAGGACTAATGATAAGTGTTTTCTCCCTAATGCCAGGTGAAGGCAGTAATTTCCACTGAGAGGATAAATTGATCCAGATGGCATGTGGACTTACGGGCATTATGACACTCTCTTTGCCTGCCTCCTTGTAAGGTATTATTATCTCAAAACCAGAAAACATATGGCTGGCAAAGTTGTGTGATGCAGGGTTCACACGCATTCACAAAACATGTCTTTAAAGAAAGATTCTCCTGGTTTGATAAGATAGTGTCTGGCTTTAAATCTGGATTTGCTCCAACTTCTCTGGTGGTGGACAAAAGTGGAACTCATCGTGTCATATTATTAAAGACACAATTGGTTTGTTGCAAAGAGAAGTGATATACACAAGTTGTCCAACATAGGGTGTCTGAAGCATTGTGTGCTAAAAGCAACCGTGTGAGAGAGAGAGAGAGAGAGACAGAGAGAGAGAGAGCGACAGAGAGAGAGACAGAGAGAGAGAGAGAGAGAGAGACAGAGAGAGAGAGAGAGAGAAAGAGAGAGAGAGAGAGAGAGAGAGAGAGAGAGGATCCTCAAGTGTGCAGCTGTGTAAGCAATCAACCTGACAGGTACATTAGTAGCAAAGAGTCTTGTCCTTTAACACATACACACACACACACACACACACACACACACATACACACACACAAAGGATGTACTCTTAACGGGGCACACAAGATGCATGCTGTGAATTTGAATTTAATTTTATTTGACACAGTGATTTAGCAATTTTCATCAATCTTTCTAGATTTCTACAAGTCTAAAATGTAAAAGAAAAAAGAACACGCAGATCTAGTATAGAACAACTGTCCATGTTCTCGTTTTGTGATGGGTTTACATACACACCTGTCTGTCTGTGCCTGTGTTTGCCAAGGATTGTAAGGCTTTCCGTTCTAGGAAACATTAAAAACTCTTATGTGGGAAATGTGATGGTTCATCAGCTGAACAGGGGGGGAAATGTTATAATAGAAAAGCCAGGATTAATATAGCCACTGCCTCAGAAATAAGGCAAAATACACACTGCAGTGAGTTATATTTCTAAGAAAGATTTTGTATTTTATAGTAAACATTTTTTGAATTGAAAGCAGCTAAAACTGCAGTTCAAAACATGTCATTAAACATATAATTCAGGGGTATAAAAGAGTGAAAGCTTAATTACAGAAGCAACGGTCTTTGTATTTTAAGAATACTTAATTGATGGGTCATGTTGCTCAAGTTGTAAAAGCCTAATGGCAGCTCAGCTCATTGCAAAAGTCCTAAAATAAAGACCAAGGCATGTTAAAGTACTCTGCTGAACCCGAGACAGGCCACAGGACACTATTAAGAGGTTGTGACCTTTAGTCTCTGAGACTCGACATATTCCACAAGTCTAGAAAGAAAACAACAGATACACACACTCACACACATCAATGTCTGTGGCCAACAGGTGGGATTCCTTGATGGAAGACAGAGTCCTGAACAGAAAAGTCAGTGAAACTACAGTCTTTGTGTAAGTTAAAAGGCCAAGAGGCAGGAAATGTGACCTCCTGGATCAAATGAATGGCTTTACGTCAACTTACTTTGTCCAGATGCCTTTTGTCTAAACATCCAACAAACTCATCTCTGTGTCATCTTACTGCTAGGCCTCTGAAACGATAGCTTATATCACCTTTCTACCACATTATTTCTAACAATATTTTAACGCTTTAAATATTATATTCACATATATTTTTCTTAGAGGATTAGGAACTTGTCCTGGACTTTCAAACTTCCAGACATACACACAAAAAAAGTAAAAAGAAAACCTGCTTGCTGTGATTTCTCCATCGGATACTGAAAAGATCTGAAACCTGCACACAAACAACTGAGCTGAGACGAGCTTCAAAGCAAAGCCTTGGAAAGAGCATTTCTCTCACAGAACATGCTGTAACTGGAGCCAGAAATCTTGCTCTAATTGGCCTCCCCTGTGGAAAAAGACACTGCATTGTTGTCAATTTGGCAACAGAATTTCAATTAGTAGTTGTGTCCCACTTAGTTTCACCAGCCAACCCTCGCTGCCATTGAAAACAAAAAAAAAATACAACAAGATTCCCAAATCATCATAGGCTAAGTTGTTTTCATTTGCACTTTATAGACTGCAAACCTAAAAAAAAAAGAAATGTTTATATTAAATGTTATTAAAAGAATATATTGCTTTCTATGGCACTTTTTCACATGGTGGAAGAAGTATTCAGATAATTGCAGTCCTGATTATGGGGAGTGTATGTATTGAAGTAGCTTAAATGGCATGCTCCCAAAACCTATTTTTAATTCACAATTTAAAACATTATGACACAGACTGTAAAAAGGCTCATCTGGAATGATAGAAAATAAAACTATTAACACAATCTGTGTGTAACACTTGAAACAAAGTAACTCTGCCCTTGTTCAAGACTCCACAGAGAACACTCTGGCCTTCATAGATCATCTGGTGATAAAGGTTGTTGGAGGTAACCTCTTTTAAATAAATATAGCTATGTATCTCATGCATAGCCCGACCCTGTTCTCGCTGTGCCCAGTGTGCCTGCCTTTCACCCGTCACACAAAATGGAGCTCTGAATTTGGGTCAAGCAGCCCCAGGAGTTGTTCAGACTGCAGCATCATTGCATAGATTGTTCTGCAACATTTATCTTAATCACAGGCTTCCTTTTTATCTCTACGCTCACAGGCTTTGATAACTACATTACTAAAACGCCACAGTGGGGTGGTGTGTTAGTACAGCTGAGGGAGTACAAGAAAGCAACAAACAAAGATGACAGGTGGGATAGACTTTGCCTCCACATGCATCGTTTATCGTCTCATTTTTGTCCAATGCTGAAACACTTCTAACTGAAATTATGTTTTGCCCATTCATGTCAGTGTTTTGTTTTCCTGAAAAAGAAAAGGTTTCCTCTGTTGGGAAATGTATTTGTGTGTACCTGTGTACAGTATAAGAGTCCTTTTCCACCATGAAAAGAAAAAACAATGGGAAAAAGTTAAAGAATGACAAGATTGAAACATACAGTCAAAATATATATTCTAAATCAAAATGAATCTTACCCACTTAATTTTGAGATTTGGAGTCACAATTACAACAGTGGTTCTAGGCCTCTGAATCATTGCACAAATCTCCCCCTAAACATAATTTTTTCATCATTATTTAGTGATTATAATATTATTGTTCGATATTACTTACTATATTAAAATTGTGAGATACTATAAATACTAAATCAACATTTTGACTTATGTAATTATTAGCCTATGGATTGTCTCATGATTTTTAATTTAAAAATGAAAATTGAAAATGTGCTTCCGTACATATGTATGTAATCTTCATCCAGCGAAAACATTGCAGTTTCAGAGACTGATGGCTTGTGTTTATACAAGGACAAATGTGGATTATCTGACTGCTACTTCATGTACAGAGTTCTGCATACAGTACACTGCAGTTCACTGTAAACAGTATACTGCATGCAGTGCACCTCAGCATGACTACACCTCCTCCTATAGAGAATATGTTATCACCAGCACCCTGCTGGGTTTTCATGCAGAGATATAGGCCAGTTTTAGTCTGATCTAATCCTTCACTCTTCAAGTCTTTAATTATTGTCAGTGGTTCAGAGATGATCACAGACCTGGCGTGCTTTTGTTGGATCAGTATGGAAATACAGAGCTGTAACATCGGGAAACATTTTTGTAACAGGAAATCTTCTAGTTGTAACTAGATGCTTGATGTCGATGCTTGATGTCATCAGAGATGTCATCATGAGAGCTTGCTTGCTTGTTATGGTGAGGAAACCTAACCTCTATGTTCTGCAGAGAGAATGTACTCTCTACTAATGCTGCAGTGTTAACTAAATACTATCATGTGTCCTTGTATAAATTAAAATGTCATAAAAATGATGTTCTCTAATTTTCAATTCAACCAGGCTTCACAGCACACACCACCTTTCAGGACTGACTGGCATGCAATCGTCTTAATCAAATAAACAGAAGTAGTAGTTGTAGTTGTAGAATTACAATATACAACCAAGAACTGCAAAGTAGCAAAGCATACGAGGAAAGCAAGATTATTTTTCATTACAATTAGATGTTGATATGACATGTCAAATATTTTCTCATAACGAAATACTTGCAATACCGCAATGGGACCGAGAATTTTCATTATAATAACTTTTCATAATTGTTTTAGCGGCAGCTCCCCATACACAAGTACATAATAGTTGTCTGTTATGTTTTTCCCAACAACTGCTTTGTTTCCGTTTTAATGATAGCACGTTTCCCAGTGTAAAGTAGCAAGCAGTTATTTGTCTTCACAGATAATGTGACAGTTCTGTGTTTACCTTTTGCTCCCAGATATGGAAGATCTTGCTTCAGGCTTTCAGATATTTCCAGCAAAACTACTAATGAAGCTCAGCGTAAATTCTTTCAGGACTTCAACCACCTCTCTCTCTTCCTAAAACTGATCAGCTGTTTCGAGGCGTTCACCTTTCAGTTGCCCATAAATTTCACAAGCCAGTCACAGCATGGCATCCCTGCTGTTCTTCTGTCTGCTGCTGTCAGTTGTCATTTCAGGCAAAGCGTGCAACCCTCCTCTTCCCCTTCCACCTCCAGTCATCGTCACACACAGCACCCTGGGTCCTCCTCCGGCAGACCACTCCCGTCGGCTCCTTCGGTCCGGTCTTTGGGCTCCTTCACCACCATCACCAGTGTCTATACTCCATCATGGGGATATGCTTTGGCTTCTCTACCCTTTCAAATTATTTGTATAACGATGGAGTCTAATCTTCAAAGACTCTGTACATTTCATATTATGCATATGTACAAATAAACCTTTGCATATTTGCAACAAAGTCTCTCCTGATTGAAATGAAAGCACATAATATGCAGAGCTAAAAGTAACCATGCTGATTCAAAAACTGCTTGTAACACAAACAGAAACCCTAATGAGTTGGGTTGTGATCTGCCGTAGGAGCTGCAGGTCTGAGACCAAAGCAAAATATTAGGAATTCAGCATTTTTGTTTGTGTTGCCTTTCAAATATTATTGATGAGATATGCGGTGTGCACTAACCCACACATGACTACACTCCTTCGCAGGAATACTACTCATCCTTAGGCTAACTCTGACTTTAAAGATATGTATTTTTAGCAAATATGACTCATTTCCTCCTGTCAACACCGGGTCACACATTCAAACAGGCATGTTGTTTGAGGCAGAAATACTTTCATGTGCTGTAGGAATGAAAAATCTATCCTGGGGCTACTGTACTTTACAGCGGAAAAAAATAATTAATAATTATTGATCTGTACAGTAAAACCACACTGATTACATTATGTTTTACATTATGTTACAATTTACTAGCCTGGAAATCCAGACCCAAATCCGAAAGATTAAGGGTCTGGCATTGAGTAATGAAAATGGCCCAACTCGAGGGGCGGTACCAAGCATGCATTTGAAAATCTCACTGCACGCAATTGGATAACACTACAACCAATCACAACAATACATGGGGTGACATATCCAGAGCCCCATACGCTTAGCTACCAGTGGAGCTAACTGGTAGATTAAACTGTCGTCATCTGTTTAGCTCGCCTCTGGCCCGCCTATATCAGATACACCGATGTGATTGGTGCAGCTCGGCTACAAGGGCATAGTTAATGAGCATCATTACTCAATGCCAGAGTGACTCGCTGAGCAAATTCAAATTGTGCTCTTGCAAGTACTCTGGATTTCCAGGGTAACAATGTACTGCATTATAGCAAAACTCATGCTCATGGTTCAAATCCCGGAAGTGGAACGTCATGGATATGGACTACAAACCATTTAACACCATTTAAAGCTTTAGTGTGTAACTTTTTGATATTATCGAACATCCTTTACATTCAAGCCACTGCCAAATGTGTTACTACAAAGCTAATTAAGACTATCAGCTCCACACAACTCTGTGTGGCTGTGTTCAGAAACTAGTGCGATTTTCGTGCTCAGAAACTCGAGTGAAGATAATTACCTCTTCTGAAGAGTCCATCTTGTTTCTTTAATCCTCCGTGTTCTCCGTGGCTACTAGCAACTGTGTGGAGGAGGGGTGGTTGTGGTGCACGATCACGGAAGGCTTGTATCATGTGGACACGGCCAACAGTTTTGTTGTCATTACTTAGAATTCCTTATGGGGGCGACAGAAACTACACACTATAGCTTTAATTTCCACTGCTGCCCTGAAAAAACAACCACATCAGGAGCAATAATTTGCAGCTGGACTAAAACATCTTCTTCTACAGACATCTTAGATAATCAGAGTTCATGAAGATCTAAATGAAAATATCATAGTGTCTCTCCCCCTCCAGCACCACAAATATTTCCATGTAAAATGTTCCAAAATGGCTTATTCATGCAATGCCTCTAGACATGGAGTTTCTCTTTAAAAGTCAAGTGAAGTCAATTTGACTGAAATTGATCTAAACTTAATTATCATGAGAACCAAAAGTGCACACCCTCTTAAAAAAGTTTCTCATATGGTAATTATTGATCGCTCTGCAAGTTATGAGTCTGTTAATATTTTTAGGATCAAATCCTTAAAGTCAAATTTTCCAAACCAGCTATTTTATATCCCAAAATGAAACTCTTCATTTTTGCTCAGTTAGGCAAGATATGCAAATTAAAAAGCTGATTTGCCTTTTGCTATTAGAATTGAGCGAACTTCAGTACTCAGTTGCACAAAAGTACTCTCACTGCAAATTGAAACAGCTGATGCTAAGCTTCTAGAATGTGAACAAATACAAACACACACATTCACACTCTTACACAACATACTGTACTCAATACTCTCTCTTCCCACACACACTCTGATGCAACTCTGGATGACCCTGCCTGTCTGTATTTGTATCACTTCACAACCATTACCCAAACAATAACAGGAAGTTATACTGTTTTTTTGTTTGCAGGCACTGACAAGCTGCATGGCTGTCAGTTATAAACACTCTTGCTTTTTTTGTGCTGAAAAGTTGAATGTTATTAGGGGAGTATCAAACCCATGAGAGGATGCTGCTCAGGGCTTAATTTGAACCGGAACACGTCGGAACATGTTCCAGCACCTCCGACGTTGGATCCAGAACCTTCTTTATTGGATCCGGCACCTCCTGTGTCACTATGAACAATTAATCGCCTAAATGAAAAAAATGAATTACTGTTTGTGTTCAATGTGGTTATCTGTCTTGTTAGCCTTTATTCCCCATTGAAGTTCCACAAAAATCTTGTGTTTGCATTTTCTTCTTGCTATCACAGCTGATTTATGCTTGACGCGTTGGAGGTGGCGCGCGCATTCGTGACATCAAAATGACGCAATTTCCGGCTAGCGCGTTCGATTTTCAGCGCGCAAGCGGAGGGCGCGCACCAGTCTATTTTTTTCAGCGGCGCTCGACAAACCGGAAACAAGAAGCCTGAACGAGCTCCTGGAAAACCAGATGCCAGGACTCGCCGACTGACTGCAAGTCTCTCCTGTAAACTTACTGGGTTAAGATGAGCTTTTTTTTGTGAATGAAAGGCTTGATCTGACGAAGTAGCTCATTGAATCAAATCGAAGCATTGACGGCACTGTTGCTGCCTGTTCTGCCGTTGTTTATGTTTTTCTTCTTCTTCTAGTCCTTAGAAAGAAAAACATCAGTAGCCTTTGCTCCTTAGCGCCACCGCTGTTCAGGAGAAGACTGCAACTAGTGTCGCGACCACCACGCGCGAGTATAAATACTCATGGCAGTCCCGTGATGTCACGATTTCTGCACGCACTTTTGGAAGCGCTAGTATATAACGGCCTTTATACCGGCAGGATAAATGACTCTTGCGCCCGACGCAAATCTAAAATGGGTTGGTCTGAAGTAGCTAGGTGTGGTTTGGGCGTAGCGTTCAATAAACCAATCAGAGCATCATCTCACATTCCCTTCAAGAGCAGGTGCGCTTGTTTCATGGCGGATTGTTATTATGACGGCGGATTTGCCTGGCGTACGCCAGGAGTGGTTATGGCTGAGGAGACGTTCTCGTCAGGGCTGGAGCGGGAGCCGTCCGGGATGCGGCAAAGTAATAAATGCCCGTCTTGACCGGGTGGCGATGTTGCTGCGGCCTCTCGGGCGCATCTCCTCAAGCCTGGAGAGGATTGCTGCAGGCATGGAGCGTGGGCCTCCAAACGCACCACCTGCTCCTGTTGTGCCCCTTCCTCCTCCCCCCCACTCCATCTCCATCCACCCGCTCCACCAGGAGCACATCGCGCATTGCCACTCCCGGACCCTCAAGTGTCCAATCCCGCCGTTCAACATCACGTCTACTTAAGTCGTCTAATATTTCCTCATTTATGTCACAAGCACAAAGAATGCTGCGACTTTTTGAGGACTGTACTGTAAAGTGCCTCCTGACCTATCCAAACATATTTTTCCTTGTAATTATGTATGGTTAGCAAAAATGGGAACTGCTGCGTCCGTGTGGATGAGAGAAGCAAAGTGTGCGCGTTGTGCACACGATATGGCCAAGCATGCGCCCCTAAAATAGCATCTGATTAACGCGCCACCGACTTTAGACTAGCGCCACTGACTTTAGACTAGGATTTTCCTGGTCAGTGGCGGAATTATTTTCTGAAACTACAAAATAGCATCAGGGAACATTTGCGCCTGAACACGCCTCTTCTCTTCTAGTCAGAGAAGCTGTAGCCAGTGTCATTTTTTTTGTGTTCCGTTACCTCCATCCCCCGTTTTGAGTTGCCGGATCCACGGCCCCCCTGTGCTCCGGGACCCCACTTTACAAATTAAGCACTGATGCTGCTATATATGCAAGTGGAATTTAGGACACTGCAAAAAAGTATAATACATGAGCAATAGCAACCTCTAGTGGTTCACAAGGTCTGGGTATAGGTGGGTGACCACTTGGTGGAAATACCTTTGATGGGGAGATGATTAAACACTATGTGTGAGATACAGGGAAAAGAGAGAGATACAGGGAAAAGAGAGAGAGAATGGGGGTGTTCAGACGTACATTTTGTTGTGAAGTTTGCAGATACTGTAAAAGTGTAGGTGTGTGCTTTGCTGTGTGTCTGAATAAAATGTAAAGGTCCAATATGTAACATACTGTATTAACTGAAAAAGAAATACCACAATATGACTATTATTTGGGAAGATTGTACAATTATGAAACCTGTCACAATGGTACAATCTTCCCAAATTAAAGTCCCAGTTTACTGGCCCAGTAGCTACAACCCCAAATCAGAAAAAGTTGGGACAGTATGAAAAACACAAATAAAAAAAGAAAGTAGTGATTTCTAAATGTACTTTGACTTGTATTTCATTGCAGACAATGTGAACACAAAATATTTCATGTTTTGTCTGGTCAACTTAATTTCATTTGTAAATATACATCCTTTCCTGTCATTCAGACCTGCAACACATTCCAAAAAAGGTTGGGACAGGAGCAATTAAGGGCTAGTAATCAGGTAAATTGGTTAAATAATGATGTGATTTGAAACAGGTGATGTCAACAGGTGATTGTAATTATGATTTGGTACAAAAGCAGCATCCAAAATAGGTCTAGTCCTTTAGGAGCAAAGATGGGCCGAGGATCGCCAGTTTGCCAACAAATACGTGAGAAAATTATTGAAATGTTTAAAAACAATGTTCCTCAAAGAAAGATAGGAAGACATTTGCTTATTTCACCTTCAACAGTGCATAACATATTTAAAAGATTCAAGGAATGAGGAGGAATTTCAGTGCGTAAAGGACAAGTGCGCAAGCCTAAGCTGAACAACCGTGATCTCCGATCCCTCAGGCGGCACTGCATCAAGAATCGTCATTCATCTATAAGCGATATCACCACATGGGCTCAGGACTGCTTTGGCAAACCTTTGTCAAGTACCACAATACGTAGTTACAGCCACAAATGCCAGTTAAAACTGTACTGTGCCAAAAGGAAGCCCTATGTTTACAGTGTCCAGAAGCGCCGTCAACTTCTCTGGGCTCGGAGGCATCTGGGATGGACCATCACACAGTGGAAACGTGTACTGTGGTCAGATGAATCAGTATTTCAGGTATTTTTTGGGAGAAATGGACGCCGTGTGCTCCGGACCAAAGAAGAAAAGGATCATCCAGACTGTTACCAGCAACAAGTCCAAAAGCCAGGGTCTGTCATGGTATGGGGTTGTGTCAGTGCCCTTGGCAAAGGTAACTTGCACTTCTGTGATGGCACCATTAATGCTGAAAAGTACATAGAGATTTTGGAGCACAATATGCTGCCTTCAAGAAGACATCTTTTCCAGGGACGTCCATGCATATTTCAACAAGATAATGCAAAACCATATTCTGCAGACATTACAAAGTCCTGGCTGCGGAGGAAGAGGATACGGGTACTTGACTGGCCTGCCTGCAGTCCCGACCTGTCTCCAATAGAGATTGTGTGGCGCATTTTGAAGCGCAAAATGCGACAACGAAGACCCCGTACTGTTGCCCACCTTAAGACTTGTTTGCAGCAAGAATGGGACACAATTACACCTGAAACACTTAATCACTTGGTGTCTTCAGTCCCTAAACGTTTTTTAAGTGTTGTGAAAAGGAATGGCAACATTACAAAGTGGTAAATGCTTTACTGTTCCAACTTTTTTTGAAATGTGTTGCAAGAACCAAAATAGGAATTTTGTTTTTTTGAAAAAAAATCATGAGGAACACATTAAATTATGTGTTGTTGTATTGTCTGCAATGAAATACAAGTCAAAGTACATTTAGAAATCACTACTTTCTTTTTTTATTTGTGTTTTCCATACTGTCCCAACTTTTTCTGATTTGGGGTTGTATATAGTGCAGGCTACTGTACATTCATGAAACAACAGGGAGAGGACAGTTCAATGTTTTTTGACCTTATATTTTGCTGAGAGACTAGCATCTAGCTTACACTGACATTGTGGGACATTGGGTTCAGCGTTCTCAACTTGGCAAATGTACTGTACTGTATGACACACGTGTGTTTGATCATTGTTCCTCTTCAGAGAGACAGCGGAGCATTGGATGAATGCTGTGTGGAGGGATGAATGATGCTCTGGGATTTTACTTCTATCAGATGTCTGCTCCCTTTTTCATCTTTTATTTAATCTTTCTTCAGTCCAGACAGGTGGGAGTTAGAGAAGGAGAAAAAAAGAAAGGGCAGGTGCAAGGCAAGGTAATTACGCACATTTCATTACAAGTAAACTCAACATTCTTTACATTACAATTCTTATTGCAACAAGTAACATACACAGAAGACAATTAAAATACAAGAAACAAAAAAGGGAAAATACAACAAAAAGCAACCACCTACACAAGAACAGGGAGGACCTCTACATCTACCCCACAGACAGAGATATGTACACTGCACACACACGCACAGTAACTTATCATAAGCCTGAGAAAATGGAAAGGTTTTCGTTTTTTGCTTCAATGTGGTCCGAATTTCTCTCATTTGGTCTCTTTTTGGTAAAATACTGAATACGTTTACCTTTTCAGGCCTGTAAGATTGGATGGCAAAATATGGCTGGGCGATATGGCTGAAAACTGTATCACCATATAAGTGTTTCCTATTGGTCGATATCGATAATTATTGATATTTTTTATTTATTTTATTTTTTATATAAAATAAGGACCAGGAGAAAAATATATTAAATTTAAACATTTTAATTTTAAACTTAACCTTCCTTTGATTATATTCCCCTCAGTTATAAAGGCAGAAATGTCAACACAACCATGGAAAACACTCAAATAATTAAAATGTAAACATAAGTCTAAAATCACAATGAACCCTTAATTATCTCTTCTATCTCGACATTAAGGTGCAAAATTAAAGAATACGTAAGAAATGCTTAATAAAGTGTAATAAAATAGTGCAAAATGTTAAATATAAACATAGAGAAACCTGAGAAGAACTATTTTGTGTAAGTTTAGTGCTAGGAAGTTCACAAGCTGATTCACCTCTTCTTTGACTATATGATATGCCACTGCCTCCGTTATTTCTTTGTACCGTTTAGATGCTTTGTCATAAGGCACTGATGCAGAGTACCTCTCTGCATCTGAGGCACCGACACAGGGATATAATAAACCAAACTTGCTTTGCAACCTCTGGTTTCTTCCGAGGAAGAAAAAAAAGTTATTGAACGTTTTATCGAACGCAGTTTTTATTGATATTGATTAGGTGTCTTTTGCGAGACATATCGTTATCGTTTTAACGCCCAGCCCTATGGCAAAATCCCTCTTTGGTTGCTCACATCTCATGGCCAATCTAAGGTCATCAACAAGGGTTGGGGTCACAAGTAGATACTGTTTTATTTTAAGGAGTCACAAGCCAAAAATATAGTTTGTGTTGCCACTTCTGCATCCAGCATACGCTGAGAAAAGGTCTGGGGACCAAACAAACAAATGAAAAGTCGATAACAAAACTGATGCTATACAGAGGAATACTGTTACACATGCCTGGTTTGAAACATGAACGTGGACGAAGATTTTCAGGTTTGTGAACAATTGGCTTCACAAGTGAACGCAGATGTGACATCTTTGAACAGCCTCAAGCAGCTACTGCTGCTGCAGCAAAGCCATTCATAACCCAAGCACAGAAAATCAAGTTTATTTATTATTATTTTAGACTAGACCACAAAGTAGATGGATGTGATTTCTCTCTGATCAAATCACAAGATTTATGATGGGGTATGCAGTTTCACTTTTATTTGGATACATAATCACCATGTCATTTCAAAATGAAGAACTGTGGCTGACCTAATGACAAGAGAAAACAGATAGAATGACATGAATAATTAAATCCCTGGGTAGCAGGGGGCTAAATGCAAACACGAAGTCATCAATATCTGGGCCTCTTAATGAGACACCATTAGAGATTATCACAATTTAATTGTGCAAAATGATCTCCACAGACAGTGACACCCACCTACCTGCATCTGAAGAAGAAGTAAGTTATTTTTCCTATTATGCAAATAGGTTTGTCATATCAACTTTTATTATTGAGACTCACTGGCCACGCACGCACACGCACACACATACACACGCACACGCACGCACGCACACACACACACACACACACACAAACACACACACACACACACACACACACACACACACACACACACACACACACACACAAACACACACACAAGTACCAATTAATCAAACACAGATGATAGTAAACTTTCGTCTTGTCGATGCTACTAGCTGACATCATAGCGAGGGAGAGTCATGAGTTATCAGTTTGTACTGAGCAGACTGTCCATGAATGTCACTTGGGTTAACAGACGGACAGACGGATAGTGGATTGTGGTTACTGAAATGTCTCTTGTGTGAGCTGTGTGTTTGTTTTTATCAGAGGTCAGGTAAAGCCTGAAAAAATAATTTATTAATAACATAAAACAACAATTGAGTAAAGCTAAAAATGACTAAAGTCTCTTCTGAATTACATAAATAGGAACAAAATAGTTTGTATTGTAGATAATGGACACAGTTTTAAAAACAAACAATATGAGCAAAAAAAGACTTACTTTTTAAATCCAATTTCAAAAACGTCCAGACTATTCTCACCATGGCTGCTAAATGGCCACTTTCCTGTAAAACACTCATAAAATAGATACTTTAATTTTTTTAAATGATCCTCATAATAAATGTTGGTTGAAGAATGAAAACACTACCAGTGATCTGTGTGTCAATTACGCGTTGCTAAAGATGTCATGAAAAGTGTTTGGCTCACTGATCAATACATTTGGAAAACTACTTACTTCCTGTTTTTTTAGCTCTTACCCTGGGTATGATTTTGCCAATGTTACTTTTCACCGTAATTTATTTACATTTGTCTTGTGTTGTACAAAATAACATCTGAGGTGAGGAAAAAGAGACTCTAAAATCAAATGTGTCAAAGGCGAAATTACAAAAACAATATTCCTAAACATATTTAGCAATACCATAACAGTAAAATGGCCATGACATTGAGTTTTTGTTGTTTTAAGATTGTAGCACAACCAGCAACAATCTGCATTTAGAGCAACACTGCAAGGCAGTAGGCCTATTCAGATTGTAGCACTTTATACGTTTTAGACTTTTAAATGTTGCAGCTGTTAGAGTATTAAGCAACAGAAGTAATTTTGTCTTTAGAGTTTTGATTTTAATTTTTACTGTTAATGCTGTTATCTCACTTTAACTGGGTTTGGCTCATTTGCATTGGATGCACAGTTGGGAATCCCTTAGGGATACAGCAGTTTTCAACATCTTGTAAAAACAGAGGAAAGGATGCCTGAGGAGAGATGGAAAGATAAAGACACAGTGAGCTACACAAGCATACATAAACGAACACACACACACACACACACACACACACACACACACACACACACACACACAGAATATACAGACAAACACTTATCACAAACTCTCAGATTCTGCTGAAGACCAACATTAAAGGACACAAAATTTGCACAAACATGAAAGCCACAGATCTCTGAAGCAAATCCAACATGTTTTATAACCAGAATGTTTAAGACTTCTGTCAGGATGCCACACAGGCATAAAAACAACAATCTCAAAATATCACTAAAAATTGCCATCACATAGATTGCAATTATTATTGCAATTACATGACAGTTCTAAAGACTAAATTTGGTATTAGTCGAAAGCTAAAAAAATAAAAGTGGTAACTCCTTAAAAGGGCTATATGACACATTTCTATTACATTAAGGGTAGAAATATGCTTAGGTTAAAGCTTTAGTGCGTAACTTTTTGATATTAATGAACGTCCGTTACATTCAAGCCATTGCCAAATTAGTTGCTAAAACTATCAGCTCCTTAACACTGTCTCAGTATTTCTCAGTATGGCTATGTTCAGAAGATTGTGTCGTCCGCGCGCAGAAACTCAAGTGAAGATAATTACCTCTTCTGAAGAGTCCATCATGTTTTTTTATTCCTCTGTGTCCTCCTTAGAATTCCTCATGGGGGAGACAGAAACTACACACTCTAGCTTTAAAGATTAAGGATGTATCAGTTATGGTTAAGATAAGAACTGCATTACATTTACGTATTTGGCAGATGCTGTTGTCCAATGTGACTTACATGTTTTAATTTTATACAGTTTTGGGGCTCAGTGTCTTGCTCAAGGCTACCTTAACATGTGGACAAGAGGAGGGATTAAGCCACCAACCCTACAATGAACGGCCAACTGAGCTACAACCGGCAGGAATTGACTGTAAGTCAATATAATGTCCCAGTTAGTACTGTAGTGCAAGTTTGTGTGGGTGATTAAGCATCGCTGACTGTGGCATATGTTGAGGCTTATTAACACATAGACAAGGTCATGATGATGGTGATGTCAATGACGTGATAACCAACATGTCATGTCATACTTCAACAATGGTAAATATATAGCACTGTGTACTTTAGCATAATATTCACATTAAATTTGTTATTTATCCTGTTTAACTTAACCATTAACATTTGACTTGGTTACTGTAAAGGCCAAGTACAATAAATATGTGTAATGTGTTATTTAATGGGAGTGGTTTAAAGATAATTGTAGATATGTAAGGTAAACACACAAGCTAAAACATTACAGTGCAAAGAGGCTGTGAAAACAAATAGATAATTCATGTCATCTTCACTTACACATTCTGTAGCTTTCCTGTACATTTAACATTCAACAGTGCTAGTGTTTAATGCAGATTTTTCACAAAGGCACAGAAACGCTTTGCATGAATGCACCAAGTGTTTCCAAGGCCTTGTAGGCCTGAATAATGCACTAGTGCAGAACAGATGCATAGTAGCCTATGTATTTATAATACATAACGTTCAGAGAATAAACTGGAAGCTGGTGCTGGTTTTTACAGCTAAATCATTACTTGCAATCCCACATTCATGTGAATTTTCTCCACTTTGGACCCAAAGACAGTAATATTATGCCTTCTGTATGATCTTTTGTTTAATACCAAATCAGGCAGGAGGCTTTCTTAATAGTTTGGTTTTTGAGATAGTTTGATAGTTTTCTAAATCTAGTTGCAGACTGCAACTGAAAATCATTTCAAGTGTTTTGTCAGATCTTCAGGAAAAGGTCAGTAACTGTTTGGCTGTTAGGGGTGGTGATGGCGCAGTGGTTAGAACACATACCTTTGGTGTGGGAGACCTGGGTTCGTATTCCCACCATGATCCATCAACCAATGTGTCCCTGAGCAAGACACTTAATCCCTAGTTGCTCCAGAGGCGTGTGACCTCTGATATACATAGCAATTGTAAGTTGCTTTGGATAAAAGCGTCAGCTAAATGACATGTAATGTAAAAATGTAATGTTTGACTAGAATATTTACCACATGAGTACAAAGTGACCACTTTGACACTGGATACTAAAGCTCTTTACATATTATTTTTATTTTGACATATGCCATTGCCCCAATTACTGTAATAATTGTAATGGCCACTATGCTGAACAGGATTGTCCTCATCTGGTCAAAAATCCTTTCAAGAATCTTCCCTTTAACCAGAGCTAATCCTACAATGTTAAAGAAGATACATTTCTTGCCACTATTATTTTTAGGGGTCAAAAAAGCATTCTGGCTTTGTTAGCTTTGCACTTTTTGCAGTCATGCTAATCCATTAGTCCCTACTTCTGTTGCAAAGCTGCTTCTGCTCCCATTTGGCTTATTTCATCCCCCCCCCATCTCTTAATGTCCATGCTAGCATTAAGGAACCATCTGTGGCTGTGTTTCATCGGCCACTGGCTCAAGGCTCTGGTTTTTAAATAGAAGAAGTGGATGGGTTAGCCCCAAATGGAGCATGGTCAGGCTTTGGATATGTTGGTGAGTATGTTTAAAGCATGGATGTTGTTGAGTGTATTAGATGGATACACACTAAAAACAGGAAACAGTGGATTATCCTCCAAGAGGATGTGATGCAAAGTGAGATAGCAAGCCTTCACTCTGGACCCACATCCAGACTGCACATGTAGCTGTACATGCTGTAGCACTGCCATCACATAGACTGCAATGTCACATAAACAGATCTCTGTTACTTCCACAACCTTTCAATGCATATGTCACAGATTTATCTTACTGCAAAATGTCAGGGAAAGAAGCTCAGTCCATATTATGCTTTAATTGTATACATAACAGTATATAATGTATATAACAGTATAGTATTTACAGTATTTACATTCTCTTAGGTACTTTTTGATATAGAGGGGAGGTGGGCTACAAACACACTTACAGAACTGGAGTTACATCCAGGTAACTTCACCTTGACCAAGTATTCCACCTACTGAATAGAAGACTACTGCCAACAGTTGTGAAAGAAAGTTGTAATCGTGGCAAGCGTCTTTGCTAGATGTGTGTTCCTGAAAAGGAGAAATAACTGAGTCTTTCTTCAACTTTCTTGATGTTGTCATCAACAATCTCTACCAGCATCAACAACTTGTAGGAGGCCCAACAAAAGGCCTATGCTGACCAGTTAGTGCTAGTGACCACCATAGCCTGAAGTCTATTTGTGGAGATTTGCTCGTCAGCTATGCTGTGGCTGTGGAAGCTAAATTTGTAGGCTTCATAGCTATCCCGTAACCCCTCAACATACAACAACAACAAGGCCATGTTCATCTTAATGTAGCCACTCTGGCAGCCCAGTGCAGGTGCTCATGCAAAAAAAAATCCAGGATCACCCAGGAAAAAAAGTTGATCCAGGTTCAACGCACTGCATTGGCCAATCACATACATGGAAGTGCACATTCCTGGTAGATTACTTATAGTAACGTGGACGTGGTATTTCTACAGTTTACATTGCGATTGATGGAAAGAGATGTTGAAGATGTACAGCATGAGGGATGATGTGGGGAAGGATGAAGCCAAAGACAGAGAGAAGAATGAAAAGAAATTGAGGTCAAAACTCAATAACAACAGAAAATAATAACAATAACAATTTTCTTCATGAAAATACGAGCTCTACTTGCTGGTTAACCTCTAACTTGCCCTTTCACTCGCACATTGCAAACGTGTGCAATTGTGTATGCATGTGGCACTGTGAGTTTTTTAACCTTTGTTCGCCTATATAGTGAATGTGTGTATAGACTATACATTTGTGCCAGTGCACGTTTGTTAGTGTCTATCTGGGATTGAGTCACAGATCACGTGACTGACTGACTGATTGACGTGGTTCGTCTGCTGATGAGAGTAGAAAGAGAGACACAAGCTCGAGAACCGTAAAGACAAATAAACCGTTTTTGTTGGCCTGAGTGAGAGGCCGTACATTTTTATGACATTTCTTCTGGCAACATTTCCGGTCTGAACAAGAGAAAAGACAATAGAGGGAGAAAGAAATGTAAATACAAAACAATGCAGCAGTTTGGCTCCTTGTCTCATGATGGACTGGGTAGTTGGTCTTCCTTTGCTTGGCTTACTTTCACAGAGGAAATAATTGGTGTGACCTCTGGGAGTCTAACACAGATCAATTAGTTGTGTTTTTTGTGTCAGAGCTGTCTTCTTACAGCCTGACTGAAGCAAAGGTCAGAGAGGCAGCAGAATGGGCAGGTAAAACCCACTTGATGGTGTACACATAGGCTAGGTGGTATGTCTGAGGTGAAAGTAAAAAGGGTTTACAATATGATATTGTGCTCAGAATTGGATTATAACATTGTTTCTGCAATAGCAACAGGTTTGGGGTTTCATTTCAAAAGGAATAGGAAATTTCCTGATTGTGGTGGCATGGAAAGTAATTTATAGATGTACAGATACTGCTGGAAGATGAATTGTGCAATATGTTGCTGTAAAAATAGAACAGGGAGTTAGAAGTGACATCTCAGCACAAGCAAGAATGGTCTACATTAAAGGTGGTGTGGAATTTCCATTAATATGTTGACTGGAATGAAATTGTTTTAGTGCTTGGTGTAATAAAAATATTTATCAACTGATCTACTGTTTGTTTCATTTTGTCTTGATACAAAAAGGAAATGGGGTTACTCTATAGATGCAGAGAGATTAATTCCTAATCGGTATGAGATTAAAACAAAATACAAATGACAATTCATTATAATGAAAATACTGTATCATCAATATTATATTGAGAGCAAATCCTACACAGGTTATTTTAATACATTGATTCCCAGAGCACTTTAACTTGATTGCACAACGATAAAATTCCTGCACTATAATACAGTTCTGATTGCTGAAAGCCTGGTTTTGTCCGAGGCAGTATCGTCCTCTGGGCTGATGATGCAGCCACCGGCTTCTCCCAGTGGCCCATAAACTCCAGTGTTCCTGCCACTGGCTTCAAGTCTCATTTGTCAGCATTCACTCCAGGGACCAGAGTCATGGAAGGAAGCCTGGCTAAGACCAGGATCAAGGTCTGGACAGTCCTGCTGTGACCTCTTGTCAAATCCTGAGCTCTGAAAAGCTCAGCCATTTTATCAACGACAAGTCTATAATTAATGTTATGTATTATTGGATTCATATTTAATCATTTGTTTTCTGTCAGAATTTCCCTAAGTGTGACTGGCAGGATTTGAATAGTAGATTTGGACAGTGTAGTTGGAACAGCTCTGATTGTTGGCACAGAAGGTTAAATATCTACGAAGGCACAGCTATTTCTATTTGAATGCTCTACTTTCTATGCTGGTTTCACTTGTCCTTGTTTAGTCATTAATCACACTGTTTCTTTGTGTGTAGAAAATTGTATGCATCTGTTTTTTAGGATGCCACTAACAGTTGTGTTGATTAGAAGTATGTTTTTGTTTTTGTAGCCACGCTAGCAGCATGACTTTGTGGATGGCTATTTCGGTCTGACGGTCGTTCTGTCAGTGGGTCAGTTGATCTACCACTTTGATCTCAACAACTATTTGATGGCTTGCCATGAAATCAAAACTTAGGATGAACTGCATTTACTTTGGTGATTCCTATTCCTTAACATTTCATCCAGTCTAGCATCACCATCAGGACAACTTTGTGCAAAAACGAATGACATGTTGAATATGCCTGCATGCTAACACAATAAACTAAGGATAACAAGAAAAACATTACCTGCTAAACATTAGCATGTTAGCATTTAGCTCAAAGCACTTTACAGCCTCACAATGCTAATGGAATAAATCTTGTGTAAAATTCCATGGATAAATTCTGTAGAACTTGGAAAAAAATAAACATTGTAGTTATAGAACTAAAGTAAATGTCATGGCCCTGAATGCTCTAAATCAGGATTTACAAACGTGTAAAAAAGAGACTTGTGTTTAAAGCTATTTTCATTTTATTTTCATAAGCTTTAAGTTTAAATGTCCTTTATGTGGGAGTTAGCTACTGAGGCAATTGGTTCTAAATGGGAAAAAACAGCAATTGTAGTGGAGGTTATATATATTTTTTGGACAAGATGATAACAAATGACCACAAAACACTAATGAGGATAGGGAAATCAATTTACCACTGTATAAACTCTCTTCCTGCTGGTTCTACTTACTGGCCGGTCGAGATTTTCAAATGTAAAAAAAAAAATAAAACATTAGCAAAAAGTGAGAAGTAGGAATGATGAACTTCATCTTCGATCCTCACTACATGGGGAAGAGCGACCATGCGGCCGCTTGCTGAGGTTAAAGTATGTAAACAAACTAAAGCGCATCCTGCCAGTGACACAAGAGGTCAGGAAATGGTCATGCCAATCAGAGGCCACCCTATAGTCTGTAGCACTGTAGCAAGTTCCAGGACACCACTGTTAACGTCACTGATGACATCAATGGATTCACTGAGTCTGTGGTATTTAATTTGTAAAACAAAAGAAGCAACTGCCATTAACACACCCACTGCAGCCTACAAATTAAAAATGCAGTCTGGAAACATGGACAATTTTAAAGCAGCAGCCTACAATGTGAGAAAAGCAGTAAAGGAGGCAAAAAGGGACTACGTGAAGAAATGGGACCAACCATTACAGAAGGGAAACCCCAAAAGCACGTGCCAAGGTCTAAGCACTATGACAAATTACAAGCCCACCCTCTTCTCCTTGTCAAGTGCTGATGCGTCTTTAGCAAATGATCTAAACACATTTTATGCTGGCTTTAAGGCCATCGGCAGCCAACAAGCATAAACAACTGAAGCAGAGGTTAATGGATGGGTGGGTGCATCTGTCACACCCATCTCCCTTTCTGAGCATGACATCAGGAGGGATTTCAAACACCAAGAAAGCCGCAGGACCTGACGGTATCAGTGGGCGGGTCCTAAAACTGTGTGCTGACCAACTAGCAACGGTGTTCACAATGATATTCAACCTGTCACTGACTCAGTCTGTCATACATGTACCCATCTGCTTCAAGAAGTCCACCATCATCCTTGTGCCCAAGAAAACAAGACCAGCCTGCCTGAATGACTATCGCTCAGTGGCACTCACCTCTGTAGTGATGAAATGCTGGTCAAGGATTACATCTGCTCCTCAGTACCACGCACAGTGGACTCATTACAGTTTGTTTACTGTCCCAACAGATAAACGGAAGACACCATAGCACACATCCTCCTATCTCACCTGGAACAGAAAGCAATCTACTAACTCAGTGGTGAAAAAGGCAAGGCAGAGGCTATTTCACCTTAAGACGCCTGAGGAAATTCTAATCCCTCCCTTACAGAAACAGCACCAAACAGGACTGCAAGGCTCTGCAAAGAGTGGTTCGTTGACTTAACATACAATGGTCCGTGCCCTACCCTGCCTAAAATATATTTACACCCGGCATTGCAAGAAAAATGCAAGGAGAATCATTACCGATCCAAACCACCTAGCCAACAGCCTTTTCTCCCTGTTGAGGTTGGGTTGAAGGAGGAGCTTATACCCTCAGGTCACTAGGATCCTAAATAAGGACACTGCTTAAGGCTGTCCCCAACCCCCGCACATTCTGCTTTATGATGAATCATGCACAAGTTGAAGGAGCTGATAAGATTACATTTTCTTCGATTTCATGTTTCCATTTTCATGATTGATTGATTGATTTACCATCTTTTAAAGGTCTTTGTATCAAATTTGAGCGGTGTTGACAGAACGATATATAGCACTGAAATCCCACTTGAAATCTGGCATACACTATACAGTGTGATTTTTACCTTACATGCTGTGAAATTGTATAATGTGCTTATTACAGGCAGTGAATGCTTATTATATGCATTGATATAGGATGACCAAACGTCCTCTTTTGCCCGGACATGTCCACTTTTTAAGTACTGTCCGGGGCGTCCAGGGGGGGGTTATAAATTCATGAAAATGTCCGGTTTTCACTGTTTTTCATAGGACCAAAAGCATGTACTTAAATTGACTGGCGCGTTGCACACAATACTACGGTACCTTGTTGCGTGACGTAATTCCCGAGAGGCTGCCTTGTGGGCGGCTCTGCGACGCGCACATACACTGGGAGCAGAGCAGACAGCGAGCAGCATTGCACACAAAATGCCGAAGCGTAAGTGCAGCTTCACAGTTGGACTGCAAAAAAAGTTTCCCACGTACCGTCCCGGTCGTCAATTGGGAGGCGGAGTGCACCGTGTGCAAAGCTGGCACATACAGCAAAATATGGATGGGCAGACAAGGAGGATGAAGAAGAAAAGCAGGATGAAGACAACTAAAGATTAAAAGTATTATAGAGTATTATAGTACTATATGTCCTTTCTGTTTGTTAAGTTAGTATCTTTGTGAGACTGTTTTATTATTTATCTTATTACATTGAAAAGGCATTAAGAGATATTTATTTGAAGCTAGATTTTCTGACACAGAAGAGGTCATATTTGGAACATTATTTCATATTAAGAGAGCTATTATTTTGTTACAGTTTATAGCAGATTTTATTTTATTTTATTACAGAAGTTATTTTTGTACCATTGAGGCATAATAAAGAATGTTCATTAACCTCTGAGAAGCCTGTCTGAATTTGTGTCTCGAAAATATGGTCACCCTACATTGATAGGTATTCTAACATCATTATTTTTCTTAAAGACCCACACAGAGCCGTTGTGGAGTAAAAATGGTGCAATTTAACTGTTTTTTACAGATCAACAGACTGCACAAGGCAACAGTGCAACAGACATACACTGCACAATGAGTGGAGATGATGTGGACATTGTACTTGCATTTATAATAGATAAACCTTTACCCTTGACATCCTACTCCATAACAAAAACTAATCAAAGGTGGTTTCATCCCACCAGCTAAGTTGGCCTGAGTGCTTTGATTACTTGACCACGTCCTCCTCACATTGCAGGAAGCTCTAAATTTGAAATCCAATTACCCATCGAGCTAAAAAGCGTTGCAACTGACAACAGCTGACAGCCTATTCAGATGGTAACATTTAGCAGAGGCGTGCGTGCGTGCGAGCGTGCGTGCGTGCGTGTGTGTGTGTGTGTATGTGTGTGTGTGTTTGTTTGTTTGACTTGTAAATTGGCAGTTCTCTCTTTCTGTTGACTTATATTAAGCATTCAGCAGTGTCTGCATTAAAATGAATGATCTGACAGGAGGACAGGTGTTTGGCAGGGATAGATGCTCGAAAGCAGTTGGTCATAACATTATCAGAGTGCAGGCGGGTAGATTTAGAAATGGAGGCATGTGCCATTGTTTATGTTCTCAGTATTGCCTTTGAGAGCTGCTTGATATGCAAGCTTTTGTTTAATCAAGGTGATTGTATTCCAGTGAAAACAATGTATTATTGAGAGGTGCAGTACTGAATTCAAGTCAGGTGTAGCTCAACGTTCTCAAGGTATGTGGAATTTGTCATGTTTGTCTACAGCCAACAAATGACAAATTGATAAATCTGAAGAAGTTGCTACAACATGTGTGATTTATTTATTTATATGTAGTTTGTGAGCTGATTATATAGCTATTATTAAGAACCAGTTGGTTGCCTTTTTAAATAGCATGTAATAGTTAATGCCTGTGTTTCGGTCTATTTATATGAAGAATAGAGACATTTTATGATCAACATAACTGCTGATTCACCACACAAAAACAGACACAATTACCAATAAGAAATTAGGTTGAGAGCTAAAATACTTAGTCGATTAATTGATACAAAATTACTCTGCAACTATTTTGATAAACAATTGAAATAATTGATTAAAGGTGCCCTGCCACACAAAACCGTTTTTACTTGCATTTTTTGAAATATGTTAGGTCCATATGTGTTTGTGTTATGTCGTGAATGTGAAAATGAACTGCTACCTCCTCTGTCAGCTCTAGCCACTGATAAGAAATAAGCAGAGGAATCAGGCCAATTACAAAAGCTGGTCAGTCTGATGTCATGTTGCCTGAGTTCATTACTATTCATGAGCTCACCCAGTTGCACTGGGTAAAGGATGCTGATATCCAGGCTCTCATTGGCTAGCTGTTAGCCAATCAGAACCAAGCAGCTTAGCTAGTTGAATATTAATGAGAACTAGCAGAAATCAAGCTGAGTCTTCCTGCAGGCTTTCTATACCACACTAGAATGGCTTGAAACAAGGTAACTAAGGCATTTTTTCCTCAAAATGTTTTACAGAGTCCATGGTAGAACTTCAGACATTACCACAAAGTAATGCAATATGTGTGGCAGGGCACCTTTAAGTAATAATTTAAGGAGAAATTGCAGAAATATCCTATAAAAAAAATAAATAAATAAAAAAATAAAAATAAAAAAAATGAGCATAAGATTAATCAATAATGAAAATAATTGAGTTGCAGCCATAGTTCAGACATACCAAATTAAATTTAAAAGCTTATTTAAGAGGGTCTTTGTATAGTCATCAGATGGCTGACATCTAGAGCTATGTAAATCACCACCGTAATAGGGATGCATTCTCTTTCCTGTACCTCTTCTTCTTTATCTTCCACCGTCTGACTGAAGATCCAGACTTACTTAAGACTTCATTTGTTAATAAAAAGTGTGGTGTAAATTATGGAGTCCTTTTGGGTTTTCTTCAGGAGTCAAAGCTCAGTATACAGTTACACAAAGCTCTGAACTATAACATGGCTCTACCGACTGCCATTCAACTTTTGTTACTTTGGTTAATGAGCTGTCAAGCATTCTCTTACACAGCATGCAGTTAGTCAATGTTGTCAGCGATGTTGATGAGCAGGTGCAGACATAAACAGGACTATTTCCTTAATTAGTCCAGGTCACAGTCACACCAGTGTTCATGGAACAGAGTGAAAGGTCCCTTCCTTTCTGCGAAATGTCACTACTAATTCTGATCCTTCTGCAATCTCCTGATTTTCCTGATTGTCTGAAACTTTATCTTCTTCTCCGAAGAGAGCATTAAACAGCTTTAATTATGTGTGTGTGTGTGTGTGTGTGTGTGTGTGTGTGTGTGTGTGTGTGTGTGTGTGTGTGTGTGTGTGTGTGTGTGTGTGTGTGTGTGTGTGTGTGTGTGTGTGTGTGTGTGTGTGTGTATGAGAGACCATCTGTTCATCAGCTGGACCATCACATGACTTGCTGCTCTGCCACAGTCATTCTCTTTCCTTCATTTTAATCCAGTTAATGCATGCATATTTACTTCTAGCACTGATGTTGAACATGAATTAATCCTGCTGTGGCAATAAAGCTAAATGAGCTAAAATGTAAATTAATGGTTTTTAATATATGTGGTTATGTGGCGGAGGCTTTATGGACACCGCTATCTTGTAAAGCAAATGTTGTGGAAAAGCTCAAATAGATGCCTATTAGGGTTTGATTACTTATGATTATGATGTCTCTCTAGTACATAACTTCCTCGCACACAACACACACACACACACACATGCAAACACAACTCACCTCCCCTTCTAATTAAGCAGGTAATCCTCCCCTCATATTTCCTTCTCACACAGCACAGATGTTGCTGAAAGACATGCTTAGAGAGGGAGAGAGCAGTAGAGAGACACTTTGATTTAGATGCACATGAGCTGGGCTTATCTGCAGGATTCATGTTGCAGCAGACATGATCAGAATACACGGTGAAGTGCCTGCCAAGCATTGTGGGTTCAAGTCTGAATTAAGGGCTTTTACCATCGGTCTGTCTCCTTTGGTGCTTTTTAAGCTACTAAGACAGTGGAGAAAAATGTCACAGAGCTGGTCACTTCTTGCACTTTACTCTAAGTGGGTAGAATCTTCATCTCCTGGAGAAAGTGTCAAGTGAAAAGTAACTGAGCAGTCACTTCATTACCAGTTCGGTTTTACTGTAAATATTGGCCTCAAAGTACTTGAAGGGAGGTCTGATGGCAGTGTGATCAATGAGCAACAACTTGCTCTGCTTTGGAGAAAAGTGGTTACTGTAGTCTGCTGAAATTGATTGATTGAGAGAGAGCAGTGCTTTGGAATAGATCCACATTGCACTACTGCACTAGCAGCCTTCTAACCCACTAATTGTTTTTGTGTTTGTTTTTTACTGCAGAGCTAAATTGAGATTATTACATCTGAGATAAGTTAAAACTGCAAAGCAACTGACAAATCACCATTTTGGCCAAAAGATACAGAAGTATTTTGCAATTGTAGTGCTAATAAGAATTATGAATGGGTTATTCTTACTTCCAGTGTGTGTGAATGTGTGTGAGAGAAATAACCCTCCTTGTGTACCCAGCTTTGTAGTACATTAAGGTAAATGTCAACCTTTTAAGAAATACTTGTATTTTCTCCCTGGCCTTCACCTCCCATGGACAAGAGCAATCAAATGTGACAGGTGGAAGCAGGCCTATAATAAAGCAATAAACCTGTGGTCCTCCTGCTGCATTAACTTGAATAAACCGTGTTTGATGTCTCACCACCACACATGCCTTCCTGTCTTTTTCAGTCTATAGACAATGGTGTATGGTTAGTGTGTGTTCAGTGTCATTAGATTGTGGATGTAATAGTGTTTTTTTTTCACTAATTCCAGCATATCTTTAGTCTGTCCCAAGCTGAATTTAGATTGACGTAATAAAAGAGGTGGCAGCAAGAACAAGAGCAAAGTGTTTGGCCTAGTTAGGATACACAGTGAGCTGTCCATGGTCCTGAATCCATTTCATATCTCTCTGTCTATTACTCTCTCTCAGTTCTCTGTCTGTACTTTATTGGCATAACATACAGACTCCATAGAGTGGTAAAGCAGAGGGTGACAAAATTAATTACATTCCCTGTACAGAAAGATCAGTCTGATAAGAACAGATGGGCAAATCTACAGTGTTTTGTATTCAGTATGGTTGCCCGTTTCCCTTAATGTGAGACAACAATCAACACATCTTGCAGGAAGTAAATTGGACAGAATACATATGTTTTTCTCCCTCTCTCAGTTCACTTCACTTCATACAGTATATGCCCTATTGGTTTTAAAGGAAATAGGCTTAATGCTACCTAACCAATGCACCCATGATGTTGAAAGTGAGCTAGAATTGACTAGATACTCTTCTCTTTCAAATTATCATTTTGTTTTGTTTTTTGTTTTACCTCCTAAACTTTAAATCATTTTATATTTTTGCTGAACATTTTTTGTTCCCTACACTTCCAGACAGCCATTGGTTTCCATTTATTTCTGCTCGGTAGGCTACTTTATTAAACAAGCTGATGTTGTGTAATCCATCAAAGTGAAGTTCAAGGCTGCATTTATTTTTGCCACAAGTCGCATTATCATTACCATATAGTGGTAATGCATTTCATGTGCAGATTCATAATAATAATTAGGGCTGTCAAAATAACGCGTTCATTTCAATTAATTAATCTGAGAAAAAATAGTGCGTTAAAAAAAATAACGCAGATTAATCGACTCCATATTGACCTTTCAACCTGAGCCGTTCTAGCCACTGTTCAACTGTAAAATGAAGGAGGGAGACAAGAGAATGCGTTGCCACAGGCAACAGAAACATCGCTGCACGTGACACTAGTTAACACTACACTCAACAGCAGGTAACGTTAGCGTATCGCTAGCTAGCTAGCAGCTGGACTAAACACGGTTAAAATGCTGACAGCTAATGCTAAACGGTGTAAAGTTTGACTGTGTTTCACTCACTGTGGAGGATTCCGACAGTGAGCTGCAGCCGTTGTCCGAAAAACACATACGGAGACGGTGGGTTCAATGAAACTGGTAACCTACAGCCTTGTGGTGCATTCATAGTTATTGTAAAATACCATTTTACCATCTGGTGGATGTTTTTGTCGTTCAATAACAATTTTCTAGTGAAATAACCCTATTCCTGAAGCACTTTTGAATTTATTTCCTCAGCATATTAGGTCATCGTCAGGAGTCTAAAAGATAAGGTAATTTACCCTATAGGGAGGGTCTATCGAAATGCTGTAATGCTTTAATTGCTTTATGGGAAATGCATGATCTAGTGTTTTTGGAGCTTGACTCATAGGGACTATAAAAGTGTTTCTTGGCCTCTGCTGCATCGCTTTAAATTATTCTTTTTTTAAATCTTTTGTGAGTCCCCCAATTTTATCGGAGTGCAATACTAAATTTCTAACCATCATGACCATATTAATGCGGCTGTTTACTGTCATGGTTTACACAGCTCAAGCAAATTGCAAGTTTGAGTGTGCCAATATCAATGGATATTAATGGACGCCAATGCCTGCCTGGAACAGCAGACAACAACATTTCTAAAACAAAACACTGGTTTGGCAAAATAGTTAGTGTGATGTACAAATACAAACACAGAAATAACATTAGTAAAGTAATTTAAATGAAATCGTCATCATACTGTACAAGTGGATACAAATAACTACAAATGAACTACAAATGAACGACTGGTAGCCTAAATACAATGAAGCCTTTCATTTGTGATTTGCCATCTCTCTTTCTCTCTCTCTCTCTCTCTCTCTCTCTCTCTCTCTCTCTCTCTCTCTCTCTCTCTCTCTCTCTCTCTCTCTCTCTCTCTCTCAGCAGCTGTATCTCAGTATCCTCCCGGCTCGCCTGACAGACGGAGGCAGTCCTCCTCTCTGTCTCTCCGTTTGTCTGTCGTCACGTTGAGGTGAATACTATAAAGCTCGGTAATGGAGACTGCTGCGGACCGGGGCTCTTGCTTTTCTCCTCGTCGGAGATACACAAACTCACTGGACAAATAAGGCGTCAAATGATAAGTACCGGTTTTCAACGCTTGTCTTCTTCTTCTTCTTCTTCTTCTTCTTCTTCTTCTTCTTCTTCTTCTTCTTCTTCTTCTTCTTCTTCTTCTTCTTCTTCTTCTTCTTGTCTATCAACGCCTCTTCAAAAACAGATGACCTGCTCGGGAAGTTACGGACAAAACACGGATAAATCTGCCAAGTCGTCTTCTTCAATTTCCAAAAGGCGCTCTCATCCGAAGGTAAAACGGCTCCATGGAGACCACCACTGTTGAATTGCTGGTTGATGTTTGTGTCTATCAGCCTACGTATCGCCCACTGAATGTACCTTTGTGTGTTTTACATATTAAGTCAAAAATGTTTGACAGGAGTGAACATTGCGTGCAAAGTGGGTGGGAAGGTGACTCATAGGCTACTGATTTCAAATGCTGTTTTGGAGTCAGTATTTACACTGCGCCTTTGCGGGTTTAAAAGACATGCAGGCTATTTCTTAAAACATGTCACTGGCTCACAGGACGTCGGGTTTGCCGGTCTGTATGTGGTGAAACAACACAACAGTGGGCGATCTGTCTGTGTGATGTGATGTGTGAGTGAAATGATGAAGCTCATCCTCCGCGGTTTTCTCACCAATTCTATTTTGACAGTAAAATAAATGCGTAATGGAGGTTTGTAGTCTAATTGGCCGTTGACATTGCGACTTGCCAGATTGGGTTAATAGGATGTTTATCACAGACTGCAGGGTTAGTTCCGTGTGTGTGTGTGTGTGTGTGTGTGTGTGTGTGTGTGTGTGTGTGTGTGTGTGTGTGCGTGCGCGCGTGCGTGCGTGCGTGCGTTTGTGCCACAATAACAAAACCTCACATTACTATTGCCACTTCCAGAGGTGATATGGTGTTTTGAGTTTACCACCAGTTTATGATTTTTGCTAATGGTCTCACTAGACACTATATATATATATATATATATATATATATATATATATATATATATATATATATATATATATATATATATATATATATATATTCCGATAGAATGCCATAATGTCAGGTGTTATATCTTCATTGTTCACTTTTGAACATATGAATAGGCATAATTGTATTGGGTAAAGACACCCCAGCACAGACACACTTGAAAGGAATGAATCCAGTGTGTCTTTAATCTTTTGTTGAACTGAGAACTGTGACAGACTAGAGGTGCCATGTGTTTTATGGAGGGTTAAAAACATTATATTTAGTGGAAGATTAGTTTACTGCAACTTATTAGAAAAAATGGCATCCTATCATTTAGCCTGCTTCCAGAGATGATGATTTAGCTCAGACTCCCAGTCCCGTATTTACAAGGTCAGTTAATCCACAAACTCAAATGAGTCCAGCTCTGTCCACTAAGCAGTCACTCACTTTTCCACAGCATGAATGAGCAGGGCCAGATCAAAGGATAGAGATGTTACCAGAATGTTTATTCATTTTTTTTTACAAATAAACTGTACAATTATGAATATGAAGAAGAATCTGGCTGTCTCTGTTTGGCACTTTTAACTGATCCAGATCCAGCTGTGCTTAGCCAGTGATACTAATCAAGATAAATCAATAGTATGTTTCCCAACAGTTTAATCAAATCAACTCCAGTGTGGCTCCACTGTATAGTTGACATGAGACAAGTTGTAATCACTTGATGTACTACAAAATGCTTGGATCTTTCATTCCATCAAATTAACAATTAATTTAGGCCTAGCTACCATTTCAGCACTGCTTTTTGAGTGACCTGAAAAGCAGCCTAACTGCTGTGTTAGTGCCCTCAATTTGCTTCAAAAATACAGACAAAATATAGCAGGCTATGCTAACTCACAGCCATTTATGTCCACCTTCCCTCTCTTGCTCTCTCGCTCTCTCATCCACTTTCACACACACTACCTCTCTCTCCCTCCTGCTAGTATGCACTCAAACTGTGTCTCATCGCATCTCGTCACTCTCAGCGGCACTCTGCCCTCTCTGCTCGTCTCTGTCGCACTTGCGCACACTCGCACATGTGCACGCACAAAAAGAAGCACACCAGCCCACAGCCATGTTAGATATTATTTGATAAATTCTGTAATATTTGCACTTACCTCTCATATGCATCATCTTGTGTCACAATTTGATTCTTCATGTTTATTTTTTGGGTTTGTGTGTTCTTCTTGAGTTGTAGTCTACTGTACGTGATGACCTCGCTCTTTGACCATAGAAGGTTATCAGTTTGTTTAGGTATATTACGAATGCCTGTGTTTCATGTGACATATTTTATGGACAAAAATATAAAAGAATCAGAATAGAACTTCCAAACCTCAGAGGGTTTCCAAGGGCAGGTCATTTCTATTTTCTCTATTTGCGCAGTGGCTTCATTTTAGAAGGATGGTATATTGCAGAGGGCCATTTATAATGTATAGAGCAGTCCTGTATTAAATATCTGCAGAGTCAGAGGTGTGTATTCCACTGCACAGTCAGGGGGCTAGATTACACCAAATTGCATCAATGAAGTGATGAAGGCAATATGGGGAAAGTACGCCATGGTGTTGTGAGTTTTTGGAGTGTGTGGGCTCAGTCATAATTAATATTTAAGTGGCTGCTTTAATGGTACTGCAGTAAATATGAGTTATCATGTTGGCGTTTTATAGAAAAGGTTAAAGATAAAAAGTGGATGTCACTGGTGCTGAAGTTCAAAGATGAAAACATAAAAGGAAGTCTATGATCTTGTATCAACAGACTCTGAAGCTGCAGAAACAGATAAAGTTGCTGAAGTCTATATTTAAACAGCCTCACTAGAGAAATAGGATGTCGTCATTCCCCACAGTTAGAAACCGAGTCTGCAGAAGAAACCAAATATTTCATATCTCTATGTCCTTTTTCTACTTGTTTTTTATAAAGCTGTTTTAGAAATAGATCACAGCCTTGCATCTATTTACAATATTGTTACAGGTTGTTTTGGATGAAGAGTCTGTGCCTGTTTTGATATAAGAGCAAAAAAGCCATCACATTTGTTTATTTACCTTCCATAGCAGTTGGCAGGCATAACCAGTGATGTCAAAACAGAATAATTCACACAGTGAAAATATTAAGCAACCCCCCCCCCCCCCCCCCCCCTTTTTGCTCTTTGTTTGCCAAAAATCCTGTAGGATATTGGACAACAAGCTATCTTTCCTTTTTAAAAGCTAGTTGAGATGCAAGGCAATCAACAATAATATTGGAAGAAAACTAGATTATGCTAAGCAAAGTCCCTATCACTCATTTGTTTAGGAAACTGCATTGCAGTGATTGCAATGAAGCACAATAGAACTGAATGAAAGAAATGTTTGTTAATCAAATTAAGTCATGACACAATTCAGACCATCGTCACAAAGTGGTGTGTAACCAAAAAAAGGATCAAGTCAGTGTTACTGCTGCAGTTCTTTCTCCTCGTTTTGCTTACTTTTGTCTCTCACTTGCTCTAACCTGTCAGGCTTTCACATTTCAGTTGTCTTGAGCTAGGGCTGCACAATTAAATGAATATTAATCGCGATAGCGATTTTGGCTTCCCCACAATTAAAGCTATAGTGCGCAGTTTCTGTCACCCCCATGAGGAATTAAGTAATGACAACAAAACTGTTGGCGTGTCCACATGGTACAAGCCTTACGTGATCACGCACGGACGTTTATTAATATCAAAAGGTTACGCACTAAAGCTTTAAATTATCATGATCGACAGTGATATTGACATTTAAAATGTGTTCTCCACTCATATAAAACTTCCGCTGCATATCAAATCAAGCCAGGGTTTCTGCCAGTGTATTGCAAGCACGGCGACCGGGCGGCCCGCCGGGCCTAAGTTGACCCTTTGCCAATCTTAAACATTAGGGATTTCTTTTTAAAAAGTATTTTTAAGATGTTTTTCAAATAAAATGTGTTACACAAGTAGTGAACTCCTAGTGCATAGGCTGTGCAGAGCAGTGCAGTGTTTGTACAGTTTAGGCTATTTGACGTTGAATAAATGCTCCAACTTCTCAAGAGCCAAGCCTGGTTCCTGCTGATTAAAGCGAAGGGGGTTGGTGGGTTGGTGGGTTAGCCCCAAAGTTAGCGACAACTTCAGCACAGGCTCAGTCAAGGTTGGCGGACCTTTAAGATGGATCAGCTGTTCTCATTTATTGACAAGCCACTCCTCAGAGTTTTGTGCAGCAGCAGATCTTGTTTAGATGAAGATTTGTTAATAGCAGGTATGTAGCACAATATGAAAAGTAAAACGGTGCATTGTTGATTTAATTTTAAATCCTATTGTAAGTCTTGATGTGAAGATTTGTACATTAGCAGGAATGTAGCACAACATGGTGAAGTGAAATCAATCGCTAAAATCGATGAATAATATAATTATGATTGATATAATCGTGATTATCATTTTTGTCATAATCCTGCAGCCCTATCCTAAACACAAACTAGCTGATTATATCTTTACTTAAAACGAATGAATTAGAAAGAGGTGAAACCCTCCCACCTCAAACCTCCCACTTTTCCACCTTGAAATCAGAGCAGTGTGGGTATAGCTGACATGAAGTTAGACACTTTTGACATCAATTAAAGCCTCCTCTACGAAACCCAACTTCAAATCCCAAAACCATCCACTCTAATTTAACCTCACGTCTTACTTCCCTGAAGGTGGCAGGCTTAGGAATGGGTGCCAACCCCTCTTTTCACATGTCCTTAGCTAATAGCCATGCTAGCTGTGCTGTGCTGGGATACTAGGGTTGGCAGAAGTTCAGGCTGGCAAGGGGAGCCTTACCAGAGAGGCTGTTGTAATTCTGCAAACAACATGACATGCCACTATAGTTGGTGTGACGCTCATTAACACTGCAAAAATAATCTGTTTTGTGTACCTTTAAGTCAAGGATTTAGGGAGGAATTACAACCCGTTTGTCAAACAAAAGTATTCTGCAAAATTGTGGATTATAATATAAAACTCAATGGCAGGGTTTTTCTATTGATTACTCCTGCGGTGTTTGTGCATACAAATTATGGAAACATTTAGGCAAGTAAAGTACTTAAAGTTAGTTGAAGATAATATTTTGTTTGAAAAACACAGTGCAGTAATGCTAATCAGAACATGAAAATACCATATGAGGATCCTGGTCAGACATGGTAAAAGATACTCTTTGTACAAAGTTTGCATACTGATTTATCAAATGTTTATCTGCATGTCATGCATTCAAATAGGCATCCTCTAAGGAGATTCTTCACACTGTGGCACTCCACATTTTTATTCTGCAAAGCTCAAACTCTTGGAACCCCAAGGATAATTTGCACTTTTCCAAAGATCTGCTAATGACCATATAAAGTTAACACCCACCTAAGGTTAACAAATGTTGTACACCTGGGAGAAATTAAAATGATTCTCAGATTTCAGATTTCAATGCCAGCTAGAGTACAAAGCATGTGTGTGTGTGTGTCTTGATTTTGTGTTTGATGAACTTAAAGTTCTAAAGAACTAAAGAAAGTTATAGTTTGGATTGCTCGGTCAGTCAGTCACCAGACATATGCTAACGTCCCTCTTCTTGGCACTGTAATGCCTCGAGGGAAGCTTACATCCAGACTCAGCAAATGGAAAAAGGATTAAGATGTGTTTGTCAGGTGGTTACACTATTTGTCTAAACAAGTGCCATCCATCAGATAGCTTAAAGCGATCAACAGACCAAATACCCAGAAGAATATAACATGATTTTGGTACGTCGGCACCTGGATTACATTCTTGTGTGCTACAGCAATTATTTAGCCTTTGCCAGTAAAATGATCGTCAAACGACCTTTTGTTTTTCAGCTGCTTTGGCTGAAAAAAGATCTGTTTTATTCAATGTGATTCTAACTGAAACCTAACAGTGTCAAATCAAACAGCCATGACTGAAGGAGGCCAATGGAGTGTGAAATGCTGTTACAGTATGATGGATCCATGTTAGGTTAATGTGTGTGTGTGTGTGTGTGTGTGTGTGTGTGTGTGTGTGTGTGTGTGTGTGTGTGTGTGTGTGTGTGTGTGTGTGTGTGTGTGTGTGTGTGTGTGTGTGTGTGTGTGTGTGTGTGTGTGTGTGTGTGTGTGTGTGTGTGCGCCGCGTGTCTGATTATAATGCAGAAGTCCTTTGAAGTAAACAAGATGTTGACAAGAGACTTTTTTTTTTTCAAATGCATCTATTCAGGCATATTGATGTCACGGACGCCACAATCTTCTGAACAGAAGAAATACAGAGAGAGTTGTGTGGAGCTGATCATCTTAATTAGCTTTGTAGCAACTCATTTGGCAAGTGCTTGAATGTAAATGACGTTTATTAATATCAAAAAGTCACGCACTAAAGCTTTAAATGATAGTTACGCAATGACGCGTTAAATGATCATGATCGACAGCGATACTGACATTTAAAATGTGTTCTCCGCTCATAGAAAACTTCCGCTGCATATCAGTGTATTGCAAGCCCGGCGACCTGTCATGCCTAAGTTGAGCCCTTACCCGTCTTAAACATTAGGGATTTCTTTTATCCCTGATGACAGTATGTGTCCCAACTCTGACAACAAGGGCTTTTAATTTTTAAACTATTGTGAGAGTAAAAAGAGATTGGATGAGAAATGTAAATGGCATTAATGGTATTGGAACTAAATAATTATTTCTGTTATCAATATAGAGTAGCAATGGTTGAATTAAAATAACATGGAACACTGTAATGTGTACAGCCTTGGCAGTTTTTTTGTACTGTGCATGCATTCTTTATTTATTCCTTCTACCCTTCTTGTCCTATTTTTTCTCAAATTTCTTCAGCATGTGCCTTTTTTTCCTCACCCTAATCCTGTCCCCCAGCTCCCACCAGCAGGCAACTCCCAACCCACCCAGCCGCTGCATCTTCGTCCCTCTCCACCGAGCCACCTCATAACAGGGCTGTTCCACACTCAGCCCTGCATTAAGATGCAGACCCCTCTCTCTCCTGCTCTTTCTCAGTGGCCTTAATCCGTTCCTCCTCTATGCTATGAATGATAGCCTCAGCAACTAGCCCCCTGTCTATGGCAGGCAAAGGCCCATTGCCAAACATCATGGTGAGAAAATGGCCGCAGTCAAAAGATGTGTCGCGGTGAGAGGAGGTCAAGCTGTCAGCTGCTCAATCATAACGGTGGGAGCGTAGACCTAGGAACCTGGCAGAGAGAAAAGGTCCCTGTCAGGCCCACAGCAGAGAATGTGGAGAGTTGGATGGTAGATCAAAGCTATTCCTCCATGATACGTCGTTTGAGGATCGACATTGCGATGTGCAAATGCACAATAGTCACACGTCAAGCTACTTCTGTTGCACGGAAAGTTGCACGGTTCTCATTTTCCATGACTATTCCAGTGTTTTTATTAATTACCTATAGTCTAGGTGGGCCTGCCACAGTTCATCCCTCATCTTCCCAGCTCTGCCTCGCTTGGCTCTTTTACTCCATGGCCAGACTGATCTCATGAAATGGCGTATGTAGGACACGCCAATTTGTATGCCATTATTGCCGTGTTATCAAGACACATACTCGCTTTGTAGCGTATATTTCAACGCTGTTTGACCTCCATTGATTAATGCGTGTGAATTTATGCCGTAGCGAGTAGTATGTAAGGGCGTAAGTCCGCGTAGGATGGTTGGTTGGGGTGGCAGATGGGTAAAACACAGGACTTTCATCCAGAAGAGCGGGGATCGTGTCCTGTGTTTGTCAACCGTTTGTTTTTATTAAAGACTTCCCCGATGTTCTTTCCCTAAACTCAACCGTTTTTGTGGTGCATTTGTTTAACTAAAGCCTTCCCCGATATTCTTTCCCTAAACCGAACCATTCATCTTTTCCTTATTTTTTTACTCGCGTGTGACGTTCTCGCGATAACATGCAGCGTTGTTCTTGCGATAACACGCCACGTGGCGTGTATGTTCACATCCGCTGTATACAGCGTAGATATACACGCGGATAGCTCAAAATGCGTACAGATAACACGCCACTTGGCTTTAGGAAAGTGTCGTGTATGTTTACACGAAGTCATGATGACACGTTGCCATGGCGATCCAGATCTGTTTTTCTGTGTTTCAGTTAAGTGCGAGTCTGTACAGTATGTGCAAGATGTGTGTTCATCTGGGCCTGTTTACCTCAGCTGCCAGAAGTTCTGTACGTGTTTGTTTTTTTGTGTACTATTGCCACATTATTACAGTATAAATAACAAGATATCAAAGACACCTGGCCAAGAAACAGTCCAGCACATAACCCTATGTAAGGGTGCTCCGATTGATCGGTCACCGATCGGTATCGGCCGATAATGGCTTTAAATAGTTTGATCGGTGGTCTCCATAAATGTCGATCAGATAGGCCGATCAGATGACGCACTACCATGGATGTATTAAGAGCGCACTACTCGTGAAAACATTTTCAACATGGAGCTAAAATGGCGGCGTCCCTACATTCAGCGGTCTGGCAAGGTGTCTGAACGGCGGTAGAACAGCGGTTGTAGCACGGCGGTAGAACAGCGGTTGGCTACCGCTTTTAAAAAGCGGCTGCTACCGGTGGTTCGCCGGTGGTGCTCCAGCAAACGTGTTTGCGATTACGCCATTCTGACGCTTCTACTGCCTCTGGAGCACCGTTGGTGGTCCGCCGACTCATTGCTATCTGGGAAAAAGACAATACATTAGCGATTTGCAACGTGTGTGCCAAGGAAATACCACGAGGCGGAAAGCTCCAGAGACATTTTAACACCACCAACCTCATCAGACATTTGAAGGTTAGTCACAGAAAGGAGTATGAGGAGTTTTCAAAGTTAGCTAACGCAGAGCGGAGTCGTGTAGCTAGCAGCTCCGGCGCCGCTCAAACAGCTGTTTCCCCGTGCTTCTAGTCTTTAAGCTAAGCTAATTATCTCCTCTCTGTAGCATTATATTTAGTATACAAATATTGGTATCAATCCTCATGTCTTACTTTTGACAAGAAAGCAAATATGTTTATTTTCCAAAATATCGAATTATTCCTTTAAGTTACAACTAAAATTAGAGGTCCAAACATTTAACTCAACAAGAAATGTATAATAATGTATCGTAACATGGAAGAATTTTATCATTATTTTGATTTACTGTGCACTATAAATACGATGTCATTTTGTGTCTGTGTGAATATTATACTGTATGTATGTATTCCACAGTGTAGTTTATTTGGAAACGCCAACACTTCTTTTTATAAACCACCACACACATACTCCCTGATAACGTTCGCTACTGGCGCCCCTCTCCTCTCCTGCCAGTTTCCTAACAGAGTGAGAGAATTGTTCTTTATTAGTAGTGAGACCACTTCCCAGCTGGACAGAGCCTCATTGAGATGCAAGGCCCCCCACTAGAGAACGAAGTGGAAAAATGAAATTAAAGGACACAAGAACAAGCAAAGAGGAGGCCCACCTTTTTTGAGAGGAGGCCCACCTCCGTGTTCAGTTTACTTGTTAAATCTACTCACAGTGCCTCGGTAATCATCTCTCCCTCTCTCTTTCACTTGCACACCCCCCCCCCCCCCCCCCCCACGCACACACACTGTGTTGAGATTACTTAGATACTGTCTGTGAATACTGCATAATAAAGCTCTCTGTGTTTACTGTACAATGCAGGTGAAGAACTTGTCTGACTGACAAATTACAAGTTGTCAGCTTCTGACATGTTGTAGTGCACCTGTAAGAGTATATTTTTACTCATGTTCTTCTTCAAACAGTAAGCATTAAATCCCATATCCCCCCAGTGATCGGTAAAATGCTTTTAATCACGTTTATGACTCTTACTGCTCTCCATTGCCCAAAGAAATATCTACTCTACTCTTCCTCTCTTCATCTCTCTTTTTCACTTTGTGTGTGTGTGTGTGTGTGTGTGTGTGTGTGTGTGTGTGTGTGTGTGTGTGTGTGTGTGTGTGTGTGTGTGTGTGTGTGTGTGTGTGTGTGTGTGTGTGTGTGTGTGTGTGTGTGTGTGTGTGTGTGTTCGTGTCAATCAATATTGATTAAAATATCAAGAAATATATAAATTATAACATTCAGTGGACATCTAAGAAGTTGCAACTTAATTACTACTGCAATATAATAGCAGCTCTTTAGCAAAAGCAGAACCTGCCAGATACTTAATGATGTCTGAGCAGAGGTGTCAAAAGTATTCACATTCATTACTTAAGTAGAAGTATAGATACTAGGTTTTAAAAAGACTTCTTTAGAAGTTTTTTACTCAAGTAAAAGTACTGGTTTCAAAACTACTTAAAGTATAAAAGTAAAAGTAATGTTAGGGGAAAAAAATAATATCAATATGCTTTTTCAAATTAGACGGCGAGTTTTGGAAACAATTAGCTCGTGGTACTTGGGTGCGCAGAGCTTGCAGCGCATTCGAAAGGAGTTGTTTTTGCATCCAACCATTTCGAAAAATTCTTCCAGGTACGGCCAGGGATGTAGAAGGGTTGGCTGGTCTTCCTGGCTACCAGCCTCCTCGCTGGTGCTTGGTTGGGACATTTTGCTCGAGTTCTCTTGAATTGCTGCCACGGACATCTTCGTACTAGGCTACATACATCTGCTATTTCCTTGCTGGAGTGTGATGTGATTTGTGTCATGTGCAGGTGCGATGGATCGCGTACAAACGAATAGGGTGTCGGAATGCTATATGTTTATACTTCTCATCCAACCACAATCATATTCTATCAATTCTACTCTATCCGGATGGTGCGATTTATCTGTATAGGTTTTTTTTGGTGTGTTTTTTTGAATGATGACAAGCCAGAATGAAAACAAGCCAAACTGAAATAGGAGTAACGAGGCTATTTTTAAAATCTAAGGAGTAGAAAGTACAGATAATTGCGTGAAAATGTGAGGAGTAGAAATAAAACGTCAGCTGTAAAATAATTACTCCAGTAAAGTATAGATACCCACAATTTCTACTTAAGTAAGGTAATAAAGTATTTGTACTTCGTTACTTGACACCTCTGTGTCTGAGGGATTTGTTCAGGGTAGTAGATGAGTCCTTTTATTTTCCATTTTTTTCTCTGGGCACGTCTGTGTTTATTTCATTGCGTTTTCTGTTGATGAAGTCTAATTTGTAGGCAGCCGTTTCTGGACCTCCAAGGTGGCTTTCACTGCCCAACAAATAAAAAGAGATTTCATCACGTTGTGTTCATTGGTGTTAAGAACAGCTATAGTCATATTGTGTATAGCCTTCAGTATTAGAAAGAAGCAAAACAGGATTGTATTTATATAAGGTCACAGGTTATTACCTCACAGCAAAATACAGTGCATGCTGGCTGGGATAAGCCTTGACGCATAATTGCATTGTTACAGTGGGATGATTTTCTCTCACAAATTGTATATTAATTCATACGACTTTCACCACAGGAGAAATAACACAGTGTGGCACAAATGAATGACACGGGAAAGACTAAAGGAACCAAGCTGCAACAGAATACAGAGAGAGTTTGGTTTCCCCCACTAATTGCCTGACGTGGTGCTGATTCTGATTGCACTCTGCTGTTTGCTGTTACATCAAGACTTAACTAATAGATGACACGTGATTGTGTGAGTGTTGTTCAGACCTGAGTCTTTATTTGGGGTTTGATTAGTTTTTTTGCAGCTCTTGAGAGTGATTTATTGTCTCATCTCTGATTGGAACCACATTATTATTAACGTGCATGTCGAGATAATGTGCTTGTTTACAGAATTGTATGTGAGACTATGCACATCAATTCTGTTTGGCTGCATGCATGTATGCATGCACACTGTGTACATGCTGGTATGGTCACTACACATACAGTAATTTAAGCAATATATTTGAACCAGAACCACTTTCCCTGTCTGTAAATACTTTTAAACCTTACGTACAGCTTTTATGTTCACTGCTTTATTTTTCATAATGTTTGTCTTATGCTTTATTCTTTATTTATCATTTGTATGCTAATGTATCCATCTCCATTCTTATAGTCTATTTAGATTTTTGAATTCTTCTTTGCATTTGTGAAGCGTTTTGATATACCCTGTGTTTTTGAAATATAAATAAACCTGCCATTGCTTTGGATATGAGTTGTTTTGGAGTAATTACTGGAGTCCTCGGCAGCACAGACCTGTAGGTGACTAATAAAGGGTATCACAGAGTCGGAGGAAAAACGGGAAATGAGGAATGTGAGGATGGTTGAGATAAATAGTCAGATATGGAAACTGCCAGGTTCAGAAAAAACAAATGAGCAATGGTGAGTGCTAAAGCTCAGGAGAAACAAACACATATGTAATGTGGTATGTTAATAAATCTATCTATTATGCCTTTGATTTGTAACTACAAAGATAGCTTGTTTCCCTTCACAACTGAGTTCTGCCACTGTCAATCAAGGCTTTGTTGCCTTTTCTCCTCTTTGCAGTGACTTCTTTTACTAACAGTAAACAGTACCAATTCCATGAGATTAAAGGATGATGCACTTTTAAATTTGTGTAAAGTAAAACAAGATGCATATACTGAAACCTTGTTACCTATTGGCTGACATACACAGATAAGAATATATTTGTGATGAGCAACTACATTATTTTATTTTATTCATTTGTTTTAATATTAGTCAGGCTCTACTTGAAATGTATCTTCTTTATCATTGAGCTTTGGAAATAGATACAATGTATTATTAAATACACTGTTGTACAACAGGAAAGCATGTACTCCCCTCATTTCCATTTTTAACAGACAGAATATTACTTTATTATTAAGCTTTCTGAAGTGGCCCTAAAATGTTTTCTTACGTAAAATGACGTAAATACTATCACTTGTTTTCATAAAAGACATCTGTGACGACTCCAGCCATGAATGTAACCCTAACAGCCATCCAACTAACCATGACCTCTTAGTTTGTAACCTTAGCCTTGCATCACTCAGTGTGTATCCAGTCACAGAAGATTACCAAGGTTATCTATGCCAGTCAAATCATAAGCAGGTCTTGATTGAGTGGCCTGGAGCAACCTTGGTTTATCTAAGGAGAGTGCAGCTAATTATATCATCCTTTTTTGCTGCGTCACAGTAGCTTACCACTTCATGCTAACCTTCCTTGCTCACTCTTACTGAGTCATTGGCGACTTGTCAGTGCATTTGAGAAGTTGTGAAGGGATGAATAAGCCCTCTTGGCACTAGAACACTTATCATGTTACACCAGCTTTTTACAACACCCACAACAGATGTGAGCATTAAGAATAAATATCTCAATATAATTTTTTCAGATTTCTTTCGAGAAGCAATAAACTTTTTATTGCTTGATAGGAACTATCTTTGTCTTGATACATTACTGGTGCTACTAGCCATTTTATGTTGCGAAAATAACTTATAATGTTACTTGACTGTTACTTGTTATATTGGATAAATAAAACGGCTCAAATGTGGTTAGTTCTGTGGTGGCTGTAGAAGTTAAGTGTGCATACTGTAATTGATGTTTTCACTTAACAATGTCCTAAATACTGTGAAAACAAAGCGGAGTAGTAAAAAGAACACATTCATGAATACACACTGCTTAAAAATAGAACTAAAAACTGATGTTAATGAGATCATGCTATTTATGTAGCCTGTATCTGTGGAAGTAGTAAGCACACCATGACCGGTGACAAGTTGACAACAGTGACAGTGTAAGAGGCCAGACATATAACTGGAGGATAAATGTTGCCACAGAGACCAGCCAAACCTTACACTGAATTCTAAAAATGGATAACTAGCGAACTGATGCCTGCCTGCTGTATTCTGTATTATTGTGTGGTAGGAAAGGAAATGATTCATATAATACCATTCTCCACAGTAGTGATGGGCATGAGTACTCAAGTAGCCACCAAGCTAATGTGTATGGTAAAGTTATAACCTTACCTTACCTTATGATTGAATTTGCCACATAACATTAGCTACGGTAGCTGTATGGGTAGTCAACTTATCTAATGGTAAGTTAGCAAGTTGTGTTTTTTTTTTTTAATGCAAGTACTCACATATGGATATTACTTAAAATGTCCATCCCTACTCCACAGTAATGAGCACTTGACTTCAACTCTTAAAACTCAAAAATTTAGGAAGTCATGACCCTTTCTGAAACAACATACAAGCAGTAATTAAAACAACTGTGGTGGTAGAAACAAGCAAACCCTGTATTGCAGCTGTTATATGATCTCTGTGGCTCCATATGAAGAGATAAAACTGTAACACAGCAAACATGTCCTCTTTCTTTGAATACACAATACACACACACACACACACACACACACTCACAAAGTGCTATAATCACAGTCTTATTTTCTGAATAATTAACTTAATATCATGGGTAAAATATATTCTATTTCTCACACTTTCCAGAATACATTACCTGCTGAACTCATTCAGAATTTATTGCACGACTGTTGTATTAAACTGCATCAGTTTTAGCTAGGTGTACTGAACGAATAAGCAACTGAATGCATATGCCTCTACATGTCTACATTGACTTCATTGCTTTGCTTTTCAGAAAAATACCATTAAATGTGCTGTCATGCAACCTGCTGAACACTTGTGCTGCATATGAAAGCATATTGTATTATGTGCGGGACAAAAGAAATATCACTACTAAGCATATTATTAACCTTTCAAGTGCTGCATGATCCATGCTTTATTGTAGTATGTTTTGTGACAATAACGAGGCACCGTGGTAGCTGTAATTTTAAATGGGCTCCATTAATGACTCTGATACAGAGGCCCATTTAATGTACCACTTCGACTAAAATGTATTCATTCTTTCTCTTATATCACTGCAAGGCAATATTAATGTCATTTCGTTGTATTCTTTGTTTCTATCTCATATGAATCAAGTAACCTCCATATTAAGTGCCTATGACCTAATTTTTCTGTGCTTATTGTATGTGTGGGCTTTGCAGCCGTACCAGCTGCATACAGCTAGCTTGAATCTGCCCCATGTAAGTTAATGCCATTACAGGGCAGATTATAATAAAATTGTGAACATGAGCATTTGTTTATACAATGGAATAAAACAAACTAATGGCTTTTAGGACGAAAGGATTGTAATCTTCATAAATGCGTGTGTGCTTACGCTGAATCATTCTGCATTTCACCCGTCATCACTGCCACCATGTGAAATACGTGTCATGTAAAATTTTAAAATGGCACAGAAATAATGCAATGTAAGATGTATCACTAGCTGCATGCCCTGTGTCCCATCAATAACACCTCACATTGTTCGCTGACTGTGATAGGCCAACAAAGAAAGGAGATATTGGTTGGGGGAATGATGCTAAATCACAAGCGTGGTGAATCAATTGACTTCAGAAGGGGAGCACCACTGAATCCACTACAGCACTTAGTGTGAATAACAGCTTGAATTGACTGTGCTCTTTGCCTTGGGGTGGTCTTGTGTGCGCGTGTGTGAACATGTACAATGATTTGTGTTTTTGTGAGGCGGTGTAATCTATGTCATGTCCTGTCTGCTACACAGTCTACCCAGCGCTACACCTCATTTAAATCATAGACTGTAAAAATAGTGGACGTAGCAGCAGTGACGTCACCCATTGGTTTGGGGACTGCCGTTTTGAAGCCTTCGCCATCTAAGCTGAAAAGGGAAAGTTGCCGACGGCAGAATTTTACCTGCAGGTAAACGACGACCTCCAGGTACTGCCCCCATTCATCTGCATGTACAGCAGTACAAAAAAACGTTACTTTAAAGGTACTCTAAGCGATGTCACGCGTGTTTTAGGCTACAACATTTTTTGTCACATACAGCAAACATCTCCTCACTATCCGATAGCTGCCTGTCCTCTGAACACACTGTAAAAAAAAACGCGGTCTCTGTAGACAGCCCAAGCTCCACAAACAAACTGCGCCAAACTGCGCCAACCTGCACCACGAAACCTAACAAACAGTGTTCCAGCCAATAATCGATAAAAAGGATTTGGGGGTGAGGGTTGGGGGGTTAGTGCACGGAAGGGAGGGGCAAGGGACCGGATGAAGAGGAGGGAGGGGCGAGCTAGCCTTGTTTTGTTTGACAATACTTTGAACGTCAACAAGAAGTGACATCATCCAACATCGCTTAGAGCACCTTTAAGTTACTAGCTAACGCCTCAGTTGGCAAGGTGCTACTGAATGCTGAAGACATGCTGAAGACATTTTATGGTGACCAAAGTGTTCCAATAAGCTTTGATAAAGTGAAAACCCACAGTGAGGGGGTCAAAATTTAAGACGAAAATACGGACAACACCCAAAAACAAGTTCACAGCTATTTTTATGTACACAGTGCCATGGATATACATTGCTAAGCCTCTACCATAATTGACAGGTCGGTGTGTAGCCACGCCCCTAAAGTATGCCCTGCTTTATCATCTATTTTAAAATAAATGGTACCATAACTTACTAAATGAACATCATGCCATATTGAAAAAGGCTAAAAACTAGCGATTGAGACAATAAACTCGTGAAAATGTTTAATAATAATAAATCAAAGTGTGAAGTAGGGTCATTTTCTTATATATCTCTATACAAGCCGGCTTCTTTTTGCAACCAGTGGAGTCGCTAAGATAGAATGCAGGTTTACGGCACTTCCGCATTGGCTTCACTTCTCAAGCCTGGAAGCTTTGTCCATTATTTTTTACAATCTATGGTCTAAACCAAACCAAGAGTATTTCCAGTAAGTGAGAACGCATCTGTCACTGACAATCTCCTGTTGAGTGCTGAATGTGTGAAAGGGACCTGATTCTTGGACATTGTCTGGAGTTCATATGTGAAAACGTGTAAGAGTCTACAGCCATGCTAGCAGCACTGTCAGGCTGTATTTATTGGTACAGTAGGGGATTCAGTGGTGCTTTGAGCTAAATGCGAAAGTCTGCATGCTGACATACTCACAGTGACAATGGTACCATTTTAGTTTTAGTTTAGCATGTTCACCATTTTTGTTTAACATCAGCTGAGGCTGATGGGAGAGTCATTGGTTTTCCAGTTATCTGGTCATAAACCAAGGTATTGGGCAAATTAAAAGGTTGACTTGATGGACTAGAATAGAATAAAAAAGAAAAAGAAATGTAGAATATTTTGCTGGCAGATAAAGTGGAAAACAGACCATTTTCCTGTAAATACACTTGAAGCACCTGTGCTTGCTCATTGGAGTACTGTTACAAGAGACTACTGCCTGTCCTCCCCCTGCAGTCTTTGGCTACAGAAGCCACACTTCCTCAAGCTATTGGATGCAGTATAAATGGTTGTAATAACGTAAAGAATTAAATTGTATTGTCAGATTAGAATAAAACTTTGTGTCCTGATTGCCACAAGTGGAGCATTATTGTAAATGCCCGACAGCAGGGTAATGACCAATACGTTCATCACATTGAATTCTCAAAGTAAGTGTTTCAATTGACTGAGCCATGCAGTGGCAATGTGGTGCAGTGGAATTTTAAGTACATTTTAATGATATCATTAGCCTGATATATGGCCAATATAAAAACTTAATAAAATATACTTGAAGTTGTTTTTTTTATTAGTAACTAAATAAAGACTGTTGGAATTTGTTAAGATGGTTTAAGGGAATCAATGCATCCTCATACAGAAGCGGAGTCTTGCCCTGCTTGAAGTGCTAATGTGTCCTTAACATTACCACTTCAAGCAGGGACAGTCTCGAAACATTAAGTCACTCAAGTTGTTTTACGATCAATGACAGTAATCAGCTCTCCTAGACTGCTCGGCTTAGTGCTTCAGTCAATCCACTGACTTATTTAACATCTCACAGGTCATGTCATGTGACCAAGGTCATAAGCAGAATTCACACTTCCTGACATTGCAAGTAAATACATGCTACTTAGTCTGCTGAGCCATCTGGACACCCACTGTGTGTGTCAAAGATACTGTAAGAGATGGTTGACCTTCACAACAGCAGTACACCCTGCACTTGTCCGGGCGGTTAGCCTGCCACATGAGCCCATGCATATTTGATGCAAAACCTCACTCAACCTTTTCGAAAGAACAACAGAAAGGCCACCTTCTGACCTCTGACACACCGTAAAATTAGGCAAATTTTGATGATTTTGTGCCTAAAGTTTTTCGTAAATTTCGCAATTTATTGCAATGTTTGATGTTCTTAAAGTGCTCATATTATGCTTTTTGACTTTTTCCCTTTCCTTTATTGTGTTGTATATCTTTTTTTGTGCATGTGATAGCTTTACAAAGTGAAAAAGCCCAAAGTCCACCCCAAAGGGACTTTCAATCTTAAACAGAAAACACTGTTCACAAACTGCTGCAAACAGCTCTGTTGTAGTCCAGCCTTTACTTCTGTGACCAACGTGCATCACTTTGAAAAGAGGAGCTGCAGCAATGTGCAGTACAACAAAAATATGGTGTTTTTTGAAAATGAAACTATGTAAACCTATTCTGCTATTACCGCTAAATACAATTATGAACCTGAAAATTAGCATAATATGAGTACTTTAAGTGACCAAGCAAATCTAGGCCTTGAGTTCCTCATGCTTTAAATAGGCCAACTGCTGACCTAATTGTTAGTACTGCTGTCGGGTACTGGTGCTCCAATGAGAAGAGAGAAGAGGAGGGGAGGAAATATAAATGATGCTTAAAGATGAAGAGGCCAAGTGTTGGATGAAGAGAGGTAATACAGTCCTCCACAGAAGAGGAGGGCAGACAGATAGGTCCAGAGGTGTGGTGTGCAGTGGATGGCATTGTCACTTGTCTTGACTGTGGTAATTGCCACACATGGTCACTGCATTTACACATACGGATGCTCGCCAAAAAAGAGCAAAAAAGAGCTGGGCTATTTCAACGCTACCTCTGTAAAATTGACTTGAGGAGGAAACTGTTCTCTGGTTAATCTGCAGCCCTTACAGAATGACAGGTTTTGTTAGGCAGAGAAAATTGAAAGATGTGCGAGCATAATGGTGAACTGGTACCCTTCTGGTGATGGACAGGCAGAGTCAAGTGTGTGTTTGTGTATTTGTGGGTGAGGACAGAGGAAGAGATGTACACTTGCATGTTTATATGAGCCTTTGCCTGGATGCATGGAGTATGTGCATATGTATCTGACTGTTGAGCTTTTGACCTGTCTGTCCCAATTTGGCTGATAGGAAGCTATCAAATGTGGATTATTTTGAAGTGGAAAGCTTTGATTTGCTCAAATCCTTCCTAGGTTCTGTGCAAGCTAATGCTAGGGTCCTCCAAGGTCAGCTTCTGTCTCTTTCAATGCTATTGCTTCATTCCTCCTTTGTTCTCTCTGCACTCTCTCTGCTTTTCTCCCTCTCCTCTCCCTTTCTCTGCCTCCTCACCTTTCTTTCTCCCTCCTTCTTGCCGCTGCCACTGCCCTCTTTTTTGCCCTATATAATGACCTGGACCATGTCCTGACAACAAAAGGAACCATCAGATTTAATTTCTATGCTGACTCCATCTTGCCATCGGCAATGCGTTGAACATGTGGGAGTTGTATGGTTTAACAAGACTGGATTTTGTCATTGCTGAATCACAGACCAAAACACAGATGTATTTTATGAACAAACTGCTGATTCTTACATAGGCTTGATTCGTGTCAATTCTCCTTCCAAAAAATGTCACCAAATGAAAATGATTCACCTGTCATCTTCGAGTTATTTCAGCTCTGCTGCTAAAGCATTTGAAAATGGCAATAGGAGGATTACCGTGGCAGTGATGGTTTCTAAGAGAATATCTAAACTGTTAACACTGATGTAGTCTCGCCTTGCCAGACCTTCCTCCACAGCACTGCAAATACACTGCCAGACCTGGGGACATTTATGTTATATGTGCAAAAAAGAAAGAGCACTGCAAGATTCTGGACTGAGGCTTGCCTATTTTTTTTTTCCTTTTTTGTCTTGCCTAGTTGATCATTTTAAGGATCAGTTTATTCTAATTTAAAAATGAGTAAAGGAAGACTCATTTCTATAGGAGAAAAATAACACACTCAAAGGAAATGCCACATAACAATAGAAGAGGAAGGAGAAAAACTCAACTTCTCAGCATGACATCTGCAACAGGATTAGCAAATTGCTGTGACAGTCTGACATTTGAACCCTAGGGTAGCTGGTAAAGTTAGTCTTTCATAGTTAGTAGTGATGGGGTCCTGACAGTGCCTGTTGGTATTATTATAATTGTGCTGCACCAACAGTATCCCTGCAAGAACTTGTGTCCCGCTTTTTTTACGATGAGGGCAGATTTAAGAAGGATTGGCGGTTAATCCTTCAGGGGTTGTTCGTGCTGGGAGATAATAGCTCACTTCAGTTGCAGCACTGGCACGACAGACTTGAGGTAGAAATCTGTACTGGAGATATGTGCGGAGATGTATGACCAGGTAGTAATCTTGTGTAAAGACTTCTTATTTGAAACAGTGCACAGACACACACACACACACACACACACACACACACTTCCTGATAAATTTGAAAACGTCATAGCATTTGGTTTAAATTAAAATTGGCGTGCAGACTGATATTTAACGTATACTGTTAAGACCACAGGGTTTGTTTTCTTTTGTTTTTAAAATTTCAGAAGAAAGACACTGTTTTATTCATTTATGGTTTAATACATTCCATGTGCTGTCATCCCAGAATATCAGATCTTTTCATCTACTGGCCTTTCAAAAATGCCTGTGAGACTTGAGTGTTGACTGTTTCAGGGACAAAAGCATCACAGCCACAGTAACCATGAATGTGCAAAGTGCTCTGCTGCAGGTTGAAAAATAGCAGATAAAAGTGTGTTATTGTATTCTTAGAGAGCTCTATCCTTTTACTGGGTAAATATCAGATTATTGTGGAGCTGTTTCTATGATCTCTGGCACTGAAACATTTGAAATGTCAAATGCATCAATATTTTTGAAGCTGCTAAAAATAGCAAATGTAGTTTTATACGAATGCTTTTAGCATACTTCACAAATTCCAAAAGGCCATTTGTCTGATAAGCCTGACCTCATTCACCCTCATTTGTCTACTCATACGTGTGCTAATGCAGCACACCAGTCATTGCCCTCACTGTCTAAAAACGGTATTCAGACTGACCAGAAACTTATCTGAGCACAGAAGTCAGTGAGAGGTCACACTGAGGCTCATTCAGCTCATTAGAATACACTGCGACTACTGCAGCAGGGCTGTGATGTAAGTCTGTTAATCAACTTCATTTAGTTCTTCATCAAATATGGTCACACATGATGTGTATTCATGACAAATTGTTGAGGTTTATATGTGGCTGAGGAACGAGGCAGTGACATCAGTTGCCTTTCCCCCTGATATGTGTAAATAATAATGATGTGAGAAAGGGTCACATTAAGGACATTATGTTTTCCCTCATGTAGTATTTGAATATCAGCAAATCTTACGATATCACATATATATTACAAATACACACTCAATAAAATGTTAAAAGAATTTATTTGTGTGTGTGTGTGTGTGTGTGTGTCTGTCTGTCTGTCTGTGTGTGTTTATATGTTTACTGTAGTATAAATTGATTACATAATCCTTTGAGCTGTTTCTGTTTCATTTTATAGCACCTCTGTAGCATGTAATCACACCACATGACTTTACAAAGCAGAAATATGAAGTGACAGGAGGCTGTGGTGAATTGCTGAGACAGGACTTTGCATGCTGAAGCATTAGCAGGTACACATAGTTCTTAGTATCCCACAGTTAGCGTTTTCTAACAGTTAGAGTCTGTGGAGCTAATTCCATGTAATTATAATTTAGTGCGCTCCAGGCCTAGTTTTGTGCTTTTCATGCTAATCTAGTTTGCTCTGTGTTTGCATAGTTTACACCTCAACAACAAACCTGGCAAAATAGTCATGTGCTTTGAGTCAAACCAAATCAAAACAAGGGTTAGCAACTTTGTGTGTCCATAAATTTGGGTGTACAACACAAATAATGATTTTTTTTTTCATTCATTTTCATCAATATTTCAGTTTGAAAGGTCTGTTTGTTATGTCATCCAACAATACAGTGTTGTACACACAGTGATAGGCTATGCATTTTACAGTTTGCTTGAGTTGCATATAACAATAACAATAACAATGCAGTAGTTTTTTGTACACAGTAGTTTGGTTGCATTTATATGCCATTCATTATGTCTATAATTGAATTCATCTCTGATGATTTATTTCTAATTACTGGTTTTTGGTTTAGCCTTTTGTGCTGTTCACACCACCTTCATGGTAAACAAATCCTTACAGCACATACAATGTTCAGGGGTCAACACCACAGCACAATCACATTAGGTACTCTTTGCTGTTCTGGATTTTAATTAGACTCATTAGAAAATTAATTGCAAGTTGTAAGGATCCTACTCTAATAACTGGAGTGTGAGGATATTTCATTGCTCATTCTGCTCTCAAGGGCTTGATAACACATGTGTGCTAGTGTGAGTACAGCTGTATATATAGTGATTATCTGTGCTACACTGTTAGCATACAAAGCTCATCCTTTTAGTATTGTGAAGAGGCACCAACTGCTACAAAAGTCCTTGTGTCCAAACTTTACTACTTTCTCTCTCTCTCTCTCTCTCTCTCTCTCTCTCTCTCTCTCTCTCTCTCTCTCTACCTCTCACACTATCTCTCACTCTCCCCTCTTACCTCTTCTTTACTGCCTTCTCTCTCTGCATCCCTCTCTCTGACTCGCCCTCTGTCAAGTGCCCTCTAATGCTCTTTATCAATGATGTGGCAGAGATAGAGTTGCTTCCATCCATCACAGTTAGCTGCTAGAAAGCAGTATTTGTTTCAGCAGCACTGTTCTCATTCAGCATTGGCACTGGCCAGACATTTTTGAGAATGACCATGTGCTCACACAGACCTCATACACTTTCCCTGTGCACACACGAGCATGGGCACATAAACTCAAGCAATAAATTATCCCTGGTATAAAAAGCCACCCTGTCTGCCTATCTGTCTAAGATTAGATGACAATTTTTATTTTGCACTGCTAGGTCATATTGGTAAACATAAACCCAGTACTCACCTGTGCAGATATTGATATACTCGATTATACATTCTTCAATTTAAAGCTGCACTAATTTGTAAATTGATTTTGGATTAGATTACTGTGTAATGTGAAAGGGGTCACTTGTAGAGACAAACCCACAGAGAATCATCACTCAGCTGTACATTTCCACCCAGCTTTATGGACCGTTTTAGCATCTTCAGCTTCATGTATTTTGGTTGTATGGCCTGAAACCCACTGTACTTTACCTTCCCAGCACTAAATTACAGGCAAAGTTAGGGATAAGTTGGTAAACATAGTGGAGCATTTAGCAAAAGATATTCCCCTCAGGAGTTGGTGGAGACCAAAGTAGAGCTGCAAGGGTAGTGAACGTTGGATGTTGAATGTTACATTCATTAGGTGGACACAAAGACGACTCCAAATTATATGTCAGTGCTGTATTTACTGCTTGTTCTTCTCCCCCTCAAGTAGCCAAATACGTCAATTGTGTACATATAACAATAGTAATAATATATACTTTAGATATTTTTTAATATGTAAAACATTGCACTCATTTCTATTTCTGTCAACCGGCTGGTAGAAAGGGGGAACTTTGTGTGTGATTTTGGTTTGTTTGAAAATCTATTAAACTGATCTACTCTGAATCTAAGGCAAACACTCCGCAAATTCTGAACTGAGACGCAGCAGCTGGCATACACATTTTTCCTGTACCTGAGGAAATCAATTAAAGAGGCAGCCATGGGAGGTCTTTAATAGTTCATTAAAAAAAGGAATTTAACAGAAAAGGGGGGAAAAGGTCTGATTTGAAACCTGGGCTGCTATGGTAAGGACTGAGCCTTGGTGCATGGGGCGCATGCTCTACCAGGTGAGCGTTGATTGCACCCCTGTATGTTTTGACATTATGTGTGCAGGCCTGTGTTACAGCAGAGAGACAAAGTTGTTTTTGCTTGCCAACCACCACTACAAATACAGAAAGTTGGTGCTTAGGTTTCACATCCAATCTGGTGCTGGCCAGTTAGTGTGGTCCCATCCATGGTAAATTATACACTGCAGGGGTTTGCACAAGATCCAGATGTATGGACTTTAGTGTGAGATAAAGCCGACACAAACTCACTGTGTGTCGGCTCACTGCACTGAGAGCCTCGACGCAGATCAACCCTGCCTGTGGTCCTCTTGAATTCGTTGAATTCTAAGTATAAAAATGTTACAAATAACAACTGAAGTTTTTTATGCTGAAATGTTACACATTTACATTTGGAGGCAATGCCCTAATTTTGACAGGCAGCTGTGAATGCCTCTGCCTACGGCTGTGTGAGTGACGCATTGCAGGCCTGATTGCATCTCCTTGACACAGCAACTGAGGGCCAGAGAATTTGGTAGTGATTTCTGCTAATCCTCCTGCTTCACGTTTCTGAATGTGTCGGTCCATCTTTTCCGTTAATCTCTTGACGACTTCCTATTTCATGGAAGCACAAACAATATTGCCACATTGGGAATGCAACACGAGAATAGCCATGAATATTTCCTCTCTCCCTTTGTCTTAAGGTTCTCCTACACTTCACACAGCGAAATTATGAGCTCATAATATCCAGTGCCTGATCAAATTTGTTTGACCTGTTGTGTTTTAGATCTGTGCAGATACAATCAATAAGGCATTGAATCACAAACCCATTGTCCTGCAGGTAATGCCAATGTGATGATTGTCAATTACACAATTACAGTGCCAACAATCAGTGCCAATGCAGGAAGTAGGAAGAAATTGATGTAGTTAGGCCAGTAAGTGGGCATTTAAGGATTCCGTCTTGACCCTGGAGGACAAGTTATGCATTCTGTATCATTTCTTGGTTTATGAAAGTTTAACAATGATGAAACTCTTTCTTGAACCAAGGTTTGTGGCTGCCTAAATAGAACAATGCTTTTACCAGGTGTATTTTCCATATAGTATTTGGATATTGTAGGAATTAACAACTTTATTATTTAACTTTAGTTTTTAATTAACAATATTCTTCATATGGAAAACCAATAACCATTTTAAAACAATGGCAAATTTTGTTAAAAGAATGTTTAACTAACTAACTGTACCTAGATGTGCGAGTAGCAAAAGTTATCCCTAAAAAAAATAGCACATGTGTAAGCTGCAGCAGCATTTGCACTTTTGGCTTTTCTCACTTCATACATTTTTCATCAAGTCTGCAACAGCGTCCCACTGTGCTTAGGGAGGTTGAAATCCACTTTTTCTTCCCTATAAACTAAGGATTAAAAGTAAGGTATGACTGTGTGAACCACATACAGATGAAAGAGAATGTATTAGCTTGTTGCCAGTTGCATCTTTATTACAATAGACGTGTGCAATTGACATATTTTACCCTGTGATTGTGTTTTTAGCACATTCAGCAGATTCCTTGACTACTGCTGGATGCACTTTATGACACTGCTGAATTGTTTAGACATTATTTATATGCTGCCAGTGTTCAAGAAAGCTTAATTTTACATTGTAGGGAGAACAGATTTTTATTTTGACCAAGTCAGCACTTCCCATCGATTAAGAGGAGGCGTATTTCACCATGTAAATTAGACGCACAGATCCTCTGAAACATAGAAGGGTTTAGAAAAATAAAGACATGACACATTGCTTCACGTCTGCTTTAATTCTTTTTTTCTTAACAGGGCAATATTTCATGTTTGCCCTCGGTTCAAAGAAGAAACAGACAAAGAGAGGGAGAGAGAAATATGGAGGGAGGCAATATTATAGTAATCTAAACCAGAGTGATGGGACCATGAATCAGAGTCTCGGAAAATAAGCTCTGTGGTGAAGCTGCCTTCACACCATTGCTTTCTCTTTCTTTTTTTGTACCCGCCTCTCCCCTTTGCCCTTTCTCCACATAAGCATCACCTAACTGTAGGTTAGGTGATGCTGTCTCCATGGCGATTCTTATGGGTCTCTTTGGCAAGGTCACCTTCACCAGATAGAGAAAGTCACCCGAGGATTGAGAAAGGAAAATAGGAAATCGACAAGAATGTAACATCATAAGACAAAGATAAGGAGTGTGACTAACGAGCAGAAAATGAGAAGGGAAGCAAATGAAGGGTTTGGTTGTGGAGGACAGAGATGTCAAGAGAGGTGGAAGAAGACTGTGAAAAACAACAGAAAAGAAGAGCAGGGAAGGGGGTGGGGGAGGGGTGCATAAACAAGCAGTTCAAAGCAAACCTCATGCTCGTGTCAGGGTTAATCTTGAAGGAACATGGTAAGTGATCGCTGTGTGGGAAAAGGTCCAGCTCAGGAGTCCACTCACTTCATCCACACACGCACTTCCTTGGATGAAGGTCCAGATCACCTGGAAGCAAATCACCAGATGCATGTGAAGAAGCCAGCTGGCAGCTGGGATAACATCATTTTTACACACACACACACACACACACACACACACACACACACACACACACACACACACACACTCTGACTACCTGGCTGCGGCCCTGGCCCTTACCCCCTGCAGAGTGTGCTGGAGGCGGCCTTCGCCTGGGGCCATCAATATTTCAGGCTCTCTCAGCGCTCTCGCTCATGGGGGTACATTGGCATTCAGAGCCCAGGTGAAGGTGTTAATGGAGAGACAAGAAGGAGGGAGAAGGTTAAAAGATGGAGACTGATAGGTGAGACAGAGTGGATATGATATGGGAGAGTAAATGATAGTGTGAGGCATGGAGAGGTACACTGAGTGGGGTGACTGGATATGAGGAGAAAATGACAGTGTGCATTATAAAAGAATGAATAGAGGGGGAAAAGGGAGAATGAAAGAAGCACCAGGATGGGTGATGAAAATGGCTTGTTTGAAGGCAAAAAATGGTGAAAACATAATTCTTCTGCTTTGTTTTTGGATGAATGGTTGCTGGATTTGTCAGGGTTGTTAATGTAGCCATATCAGTGTTGCATTATAAACTGGAGAGTAAATCTTGGAAGAGACAGAGCAAGAGAAAGAGAGAAATAATTGTCATGATGGTAACGATCTGTGCATTTATGATTCTGAAAATCATTTGCTTCAAGGAGAACATTAAGCAGTTAATTATCTATTAAAAATGAGGCAATAACATGTAGGGACAGATGAGAATCCAGAAGGGAAAGTGGGCAAGAGACAGATTGACCCGCGGATGGACAAAAAAGGACTGATGAACGACGGATGGACGGGCGGACGGATGAATTGAGAGAAGGTTCAGCAGACACAGATGCATATCCTGTCTGACTGCTGATGACAGAGAGTCTTCTGCCCTCTCTTCCTCCTTACCCTTTCATCCTTTTGTCTCAGTGTCAAAGAGCTGCACTAGCCAACTGTTGCTACGACTACAGCTGTTGCCACAATGGTGGTCATTAGGGGCCGACACCATAGCAAGGAGGTTTCCGGGGGGCAATCAGAGGAGAGACGCTGCACCCACAGTGAAGGTCGATACAAATACATTGAGGTTGTTTATGGGCGTAATGTCAAAGAAATCATTGTAGTGGGTAGTAGTTCACAAGCTAATAAGATGTTTATATTGATTAGAAATGAAATCTTCTACTGGTCAATGAGCCCATACAAGTGGCTATAATGTCAGAGATTGTAATTTCTTAAAGGTTTGCATCAGAGGTGGTTGACCCTTAGCTAAACTGCAGCTGGAGAATCTTACATCATCGAAATAATACATTTTAATTGTATACACACATACAATTTAAAATATATTTAACTATACATAATTAACCATTGTTGAACTGCACTGGTACGTTATGTATATATGAAAATACCATGATACCATGGCAATACATTTTAAAACCAGACTACAGCCATACTTGCCATTAAATCCATCAAATGCATCAAATAGTTGTTGAGATATTTTAATCTAAACCAAAGTGGTGGACCAACCCACTAACATTGCTATCCCTAGAGAAAATACAAATCCAAAGCATTATGTTGTATCCTCATCCTCAATACTTTATACATGTAATGGCTTTAATCCTCTCCTTATGTCATTTGAAATCTGGTTTAGGGCCAGTTTTTAAGATGACTCGATATAACCTTTTGCATATTAATCTCTTTACAGCATGAACATTCCTCAGCAATGATGGACTAGTTAAAGAAGTTAAGTATGCCAGAGATAACTTATAGGGGACAAGAAGTGGAGCATGAAGTAGAGCAAGAAAGTAGCACTCACAGTGCAAAGCTAAACTAAAGTGAGTCTCCCCCTGGAGTCAGCTTCAGTTTCACTGTAACAATGACTAGTGAGATCTGACCACAATAGGGATGACTAAGGGCTCTTACAACAAAACAGATGAGGAACCACTGAGTGACCTATGACCTGTAGTTCATGTTCATGAGGAAATATGTTTTGCTGATGTAAAATTATAAAGTAGTCATCCAGTGAGAATATAAAGGATCCTGCATCCCAAGGACTGTGTGTGTGTGTGTGTGTGTGTGTGTGTGTGTGTGTGTGTGTGTGTGTGTGTGTGTGTGTGTGTGTGTGTGTGTGTGTGTGTGTGTGTGTGTGTGTGTGTGTGTGTGTGTGTGTGTGTGTGTGTGTGTGTGTGTGTGTGTACATGATTTAAAGTTGTGGAGCAGCTGTTACTACTTCTGTAAATAGAGAAGCTGATAATATAAAATAAAATATCCATGAAGCGATATAAAATATCGACCCAAGTCCTTGGAACTGCCCTCTCAACCATCCTCTAATTTAATCGCACACAAAAATGAGAGTTCACCCTCGAGCTTCTCCCACAGTGCTTTCCAAAACATGTTGGAAGGTGACTGTACTCATGTATCACATCTGATGCCTGCACGGTTTTATCAGAGGCTTCATCTAACCATGACCACCATCCTGGCTCTCTGCGATTGGTTACCTTTGAGCACCCCTGCTGAGGTTATACTCCTGGTACTGACAGGGGACGAGAGGGACAGTGGGTAGATCTGCCAAATCCAAAGTGGATTATGGGGCTACTACTCCCTTGATGCACTGCCTAAATCTGACTATCTTTATGAAGCACCCTGTTGGGAAATAGAAAAGGATAACTACGTACAGATATTTGATACGGAATGTGTGCACATTTGTGTATGGCAGCACATACTCTTTAAGAGAGTAGGAGAGAGAGAGAAAGAGGATAATGATGTCATGTTTGTTTATCTGAAAATTCTCTTCTCATCAATCTCTCAGTGTAGTCACAGTTTGCGTTATGCCTTTTGTAAAATGAGTGGGGAAAATAAAATAGCAGGAATAAGGAGGGGAAGGGTGTTTTTGTTGATTTACAAAGCGGCTTGGTCAGTCACATTAAAGCTGGCTTGCGAATGATTATTTGTGAGTGTTAGCAAAAAGATAGAAGAAGAGAGAAAATCAGACATTAAAAGAGATGGTGCACAGGGTTTATGAGAAAGCAATTAGACAGAGTGGCGAAACACGGACATCGTCAGGTTAACAGAAAGAGAAAGGAGAGATGAATGGGAGATGACAGAGACGAGCGGCTGATGAGCAGCAGTGAGGCTGTGGGGCCTGTAGTGAAACAGTTAGATCTGGCTCAGAGTGGCTGCCTCACACAGCAGAAAGTGTGTCACAGGAGAGCTAAGGTAATGCACCAGGCCAATGTTGCCTCAGTGAGCCCCTGCATTCAGGGCTCCCGGTTAGCACTTACTGTTACTATTTGCTCAAGTCATGCCCTGAGAAACCATAACAGCATGAGCCACAATGAAAGGTTTAGTTCGTACATGGGCAAAACAGACCCAGAGTCAAACAAGGATCTACGCTCAGCACTAATTGCTGCTCAGTCAGTAGAAATATATTTTGTTTCTCTTCAGATGACTCTAAAAGCACCAGCGGTTGGCAAGGAACCAAGATTCAGAAAACAAATACCAACACTATGTGCACTCTCAAGGATCAATACAGTATTTGCAGAGATATTGACCTCAGTATATGCAGTGGTACAAATTATAATATGGCAACATATTGCTTCAGAGCCTCAGGTTTTGTTTAAATTCAGTTTTCCATTTATCTCAAATGTTATTAAGTTCAAACTTAGCCTAGTTATAACATATAGTAATGTAGCTTACTGAACTAACTGACAAAGCTTACCTAAGCTTGGTCAGTATACATCCTACCTGTTTAGAGTGAAAAGTGAAAGAGGTAATGTTATATGGTTGACACATTTGGCATGACACTGGCATGAAATGCTGTTAAGATAAAAGTCAGTTTTGAAATTACACTTCATCAAAACAACATAATATACCAAAAATTACAAAATGGTATGTCAATAATGTTTGACTGAACATCAAACAATAGTGTTAGTGAGGTTAGCATAATCAATTATATCCCTCCCTGTTTAAATCAACTTACTACTAACTCTACATTTACAAAGGATTAAATTAAGTTTAATGTATCATTTGGCCTCCTACAGTGACTTCCTGCTGATGGCTTTTGTTTGGACTCTGTAACAGATGTTTCCTGGCAACTGCTGTACACATCACTAAAGTCTTTACTAGCTATTCCTTAAGGGTGCAATCTAATTGAGTAAATTACTTGTCTTAACTAGTAGTGTAGTTGCAAACAACTTAGGAAGGACTTTATACACAAGGTCTTTAATGGATTTACGAATACTTAGGAGCAACCCAATCCTGCACTGTTTAAAAAGCCTTGCTGTCTTGTTCTTCACTTTTATTTGTACCATTGCTACATTTAAGTGCATTACAGCTACTATCTGTTACCACCCTTTGCAGTCAGTTGAAAGAGTAAAGGCCGTTTTATTGTTGTACGGAGGCTCCACGCAGAGCTTTCGCCGTAGCCTACGTAAGTGGCCTGATGTTTATACTTGTGTGCTGGTGCGTGCGTCGAGCCGGCATGTGTGTGTGTGGGGAGTGGGTGATAGAGCAAGGGAGAAGTGAGAGAGTGACAGCAATTAGCTTTGGAGCGAGTACCGACTCTAGAGTCATAGTGAGAGAGACAAAGTGTCTCCCCTGTTCTTTCTGACCAAGGTGGGAAATCTGTAGCAGGAAAAGTTACCCCTCTCCTTGATTTCATGTTGTTTATGGAGAAGGAGAACCAGGAAATGAGTCGGGGGAAATGCAACGCTTGCCAAGCCATAGGTGAGCGACGTGTAGTTACAGTTTTTGAGAGGTGTACGTCAGGTTACGGCGTAGGGTCCGGCATAGACGCAGAGGGGTCTGCGGGGGTACGCCGTCAATTCTATGCACAACCATAAAACGGCCTTTATGTCAATGTCATCCCCTTCTTTGTGTGCATGTTAGTAGAACGAGATACAAAGAATATGGTGATCTGCTCAGCAAACATTCCACAGCGCCTCTAGTGGTCAAAAACATTACAGGGTACTTTTAATGCAATCCTTTTAATGGAGTGTGTTACAACTGGTGCTGAGAAAATCTTTACCCCTGAAGATGTTCATCTCGGTCTTGTTTACGCTGTTTGTAATATCACTCTGGGAAAATAGGCCTCATTACTGTTCCAATCTCATAAATTCCACAGACTCATTTGATTATGGCTGCAGGCTGCCAATTATGCTTCAGGCATCACTTTGTGTCCTAGCAGAAAGGTTGTTTCATTTGATTTCTAGAGCCCTTCTCATTTAAAAGAGGGCGTTGTAAGAGTACTGAGATCTGATGTACACGCAAAGACATATAGTTATAATGTAGGTATGTGAACCCATTCACTTGTATGCAAATAGTTAGTCTATATCCTTTGCGTTCCACTTCTGGGATTGCTCCGGTGCTGCAGGAAATTCCACCAGATGCATGTATTTTCCGTTTGCTTCCGTTTTCTTTGTGTTGGAATTTTAAATTCTGTGGATTTATGAGGAATATTGTTGACTGTTCCTCAGATCTCTGCATGGTAAATTGAGACAGCTAGCTAGACTATCTGTCCAATCTGAGTTTACTCTTGCACGACTATTTTGCAGCGGCTTTGTGTGGAGTTTAGCACCGCCCATGATGATTTTGATTGGTTTAAAGAAATGACATTAAACCAGAGCACGGAGTAGCCAGACTCTCCTTCAGCGCGCTTTGGAGGAGGGTCTGGTAAAGCGAGACTAGCAAATAGTTAACTTACTGCAGCAGATACACATGAACCACACAGATGACCTGTGGCAAAGCCCAAAATCATGCTAGGGGTGTACGAGGTGAGACATTTAGCCGGCATCGGAGCCAAAAGTACCTAGTTTTTCTGAATTACTTTAACATGTTATACGTAAGTAGTTCAGTTTTTTTAACTATTAGTTGAGTTTAACTTGATCCACTAAGTTGTAGAAAGCTATGCTGCAGAATTTAAGTTTGGTAAAACCTGATTATATTGATGAAATTTTAATGCAAATTCTCACATCTGAACATCCGGATTAGTCCCCTTACATCTTAACCTAGTTCTGAAATACTAATTAAGCATCACTTTTTCTCTAGTTCTCTATTTTGTTTTTCATCGCTGCATTTTGGCTAGTATTTTGGCTACGTTGTGTCAAGTCATCTAACACTGCGTTATGATTGTACAGCCAGTCAACTTTAATATCTGGTTTTGAAAATCCGAGCGGTTTTCAGCAACTCTGAATCAGACTTCAACAAATGCATCCAGGTGTGATCAGATCAGAAAAGAGACTACAGAATAGACTAGGAATAGCTTATGCATAACAGAGGATGTAAAGCAGTCCTCCTCAGGAAATAATCAGTTTGATATTTCTACTCATGGCGCACAGACATGTTGTCACTAGAAATAGTCTACTTTTGCATCACACCAGGCTGCAGTGGATGTAGCATATCATATTTAATGACAGACTGCAACAGCGTCCTATAATTAGGGTCTGATATGTGATACCTGTGGTATGTTTGCCCCTAAAACGCTCTTATAAATCATCGTAATATGGTTGTCTCATAAGAAAACACTTGCACATTGAACTTGTTGAAGCATTTTTTGTCTGAAGCATTAGCTTCTCTTAGCGAAGGTCTGTTTGTGCTGCACTCTCTGAATATTGACTCTGGGTATGAAACATTAAAAAAGAAACAACAGCTTAGAGGGCTACCTGTTTTTACTGTACGTTGTAAAGCTTTGCCTTTATACTGTTAGTGAATAATATCCAAAAATCATATTATGTAAGTAGAAAAATTATGTTAGTGCTGATTCATGAAATGGGTTCCTGGAGTGTTACTGCCTCAGGAAGCATTTCCCTAATCTAATCTATGGTTTTTAATTAAAATGCTTTATCTCTTAAGATGTGCCAATTTGCCTATCTCCAAAAGCCAATTGATTTTCCAAATAAATGAAAAAGCTGTCAAGACCAAATAAGCAGTTTTGAAGACAATGTCATGTTCATATTCACAAATCCAAACTTTGCTGGCCAGTAAAAATCCACCAACACATCTTTTGCAGGCATTCACCTTTAAAGCAATTTAGTATGAACACATTTCCTGTGTTAGGTGAGATACATTGAATGTGTATGTTTTTTAGGACTATTGAAGCTGATGAACCATATTTGTGTTACAGATTTTCTTCTTTTCTGAGCCGGCTCTTCTCTGACCTCAACAAGAGACTCTTCACTCTGTCCTACAAGGTACACTGCATTTGAACCTCTTCTTTCTCCAACCCTCCAGACTGTGATAGATATGCTGTCCTTATTCAATGCCTTTGTTAGCATCTTCCACCTAGTTGTGACTGGGACTCGAGAGCCAGTGCTAATGAGACAGTGACCTGCTTGATGTTGTTGCTGGATATATTAAAACAGCTGAACTGCCAGGAGAATTAGCTAATAGGCTACAGAAAAACAGCACGCCTTGACCTTGTCTAGATTGAACTACGATGGATCCTCAAGGCATTTTGACTGTCAAACAGAAAAAAGTATGAAGCTGTAGGAGGCAGAACTTGTCCTTTGTGCAGACAAATACAACTCTGAGGGCTTTTGTTTGCTCGGGCCAAAAACTGATCCGAATAGAAATGTCAGTGCATCTGATGTTAGCTAGTTTGAATGTAACATGAGTACAGTAAGTGTACCAGTGTTGTGTTGTTGCATGGATGAAAGGGCATGTTTTGTCATGCAGACGCATGCACAACGCTGCCTGCAAAGCAATGAGCACTGATGGAACATAGCCGCGATGCTCAGCATCATGAGTGTCCTCTGTGGGCTCCCCTGAGGTACAGTACAACTCTGGACTCTTGATTTCACACTGGATTAATTTCATTCTGAGCACAAATCTCTTCTGCAATGTTATCCATAGAAGCAAAACCACATGTTGTGGAGTGGAGGAGTATTGGAAAGGAACTGTGGGCTTGTGGGCTTGTGAACTGTGTGCATCTTTACATACAGTATAGTCATAGAATGCTTTCTCATCTTTCTTTTTACAGAGTCTATAAGGGTTGCTGCACTTTACAGGAAAAATAAGTTGCATAAGGCAACAGTTAAGTTAAATATAAGTTGTTGTTTTTTTGGAAAGTGTATGAAGGGAATAAGAAAGAGTCCTGGGAGGAGCTACCACTGTGTACGTTGTTAAATTTCAAGTGACATTGATAGCACCTCCTTGATTTTTGTACTTGAAGAAACAAATCAATATCCTTTCTGCAGCTGTTGCATTAGTGATTTTTTGCTCCACTGAGCTGCCTGACGTTTGTACAAAACAGCAACCCATTCATCAGGGCATACTGGAATCTTCAAAGGGTGAAAAGTTTAAAAGTTTAACTTTTTACAGTCTGGGATACCAAAAGAAAAACACCTTTAAATATTTTTTTTAGCAAATGCTGACTTCTGCAAATAATTGATTAGACAAATATTACCTCAAATAAAACTACATTGTGGGGAGTACTCACACATGGACAAGCATCTGAGAGCCTACAGTATATCCATTTACTTCCTGGGTAGCAATGGTTATTAAATTCCCATCACACATTGTAAAATTAATAAAATGCAGTTGTCTCTTCATAATGGACAAACAATTATTATTATTGGAGTAAAAACCAAGACATGTATTATATTTGACCTCAGTAAAATCTGCCTCTACTTAGTTTACAAATGCATTTTGTCACAGTAATTTACATAATACAACCTTCTTTCATTTACATATTAGGACACTTAAAGTGCCTCCCAGAGCAGCCTTTAGTACTCTCATAGGATTTGAACCGACATTTCACATTGTTGATCACCAAGATGTTCCAGACAGTACTATTAACTGCTGTTGTTATTATTGCTTGTATGTAAATGCATTTTTAATATAAACAAATGGTCATAACAAGCACCCTCATACATCATATTCCATTTAGTTTGAATTAGATATTAAAAACCATGTGTATTTTCTAAGTTTAGATGACGATAGTGAACAATGGGCTTGAGTTGCATTGAGAACATTTGAATTCAGTGTTTAATGAGAAGTGAAGCAGTGCTTATGCATAAAATATATCATTTGAAATTCAAGAGATTATTGTGATAAATACATGCACGCTAATTATGCAGTTTTTGTCTGTCTTAGGTAAAGTGTATGTATTTATCTTGCATCATTTATGTAAATCATTCATTATGTAAGAAAGGGCAGAGCCAAAGGAGTGTTCTAGCTCTGATCCCATTGCCTTTGTTTATCCCACAATCAATTTACTCTTATTTCCTCTCCTGAGTGCCGCAGTGTTGCATTTTATCCATGATGAATTGTCGATGATGCTTTCATATTATCAAGCGAGTGTGTCCTACTTCATCTTATGCACACAACAAAAACAATTAATTTAGATTGTTGATTGAATTGTTGTGTTACTTTACTGATAAAGTAAGGCCATTACTGTGATTGTGATAAGTAACATTGGTAGTAAAATCATAAACGAGGAACAAAGTATCCTGATATTCCATATTCCTTCAAGATTGTGTCTTCAAATTGCTTGTTCTGTCACCCAAGTCAAGCGTTTTTGCTTGACGAATAACAATTATATGATTAATCGATTATTAAAATGATTGTTGATAAATGATAAATCTTCTAACATTCCAGCACTATTACATCATTTACATAAGCCTCTAGGAACTGCTTATAGTACTGTACAGGGACAAATAGTATAATGTAGCATTTTGTACACTGACCTGTTGAAAGAAATTGTGCACATACTGATAACATTGATTGCCTGGCCATACTGCACAGGGTCCAACACTAAATGTTCTTTACCCTCTGCTGTATGGCAAGGGATTTCTCCTCTTGTTCTAAATCGCAGTTGATTACACTGTAGTCTCACAGCTGTGTACCGCAGGCCAGGACCGAGGCTGCAGTTTTACAGGGGATTCTTTCTCTCATGAGAACACTTTGTTCCATTAATTTGCATACAAGCATTGGATTGACTTTAATGAAGTTGTGGCGTAACTCCTCATGCAAGGAGCTTTTATAAAACTTGTTTCTAGAATGCTAACTCTACTGTGGTCAAAAGAACTAAAGTGCTGACACTACTGCAAGAAATGTATATTAGATGTATTAGATGTGTTGTGTTACCACATTAATATATTACAGTATATAGGCTTATTCCTACTCACATTCCACAATCTCTGTGTGTGTGTGTGTGTGTGTGTGTGTGTGTGTGTGTGTGTGTGTGTGTGTGTGTGTGTGTGTGTGTGTGTGTGTGTGTGTGTGTGTGTGTGTGTGTGTGTGTGTGTGTGTGTGTGTGTGTAGGCATTGCATTAACATGGTTAAATCCTCTGCATGGCTTATTGGATCCAAATCCCTCCCAAAGCTTTTAAAACTCCTGCCTTTTCATTTCTGTCTCTTTCGGTCTACAGTACCTATCGTTCCATCTGACAGTGAAGGAACCTGTAGTTCTACCTTCTACTGTATGTATTTTCCTTTTCAGCTTTTGTTGTAAAAGCAGCTGCACCCTTCATACTTAAACTGATGCTTGTTATATTGGTACATTTGTTGGCCAATCCCGAAATGGCTTGTTTTTCATTTTGGTATTCAATTCAAGACATGGGATGCAAATTGATTTAATGTGCAATGCCAAAGAACATTCCACAGACATTTCAACTACAGTTACCTCAAGTAACAATGGCTTGCTTGACTTCAATGTTCGAGGTTCTTTATTTGTCATGTGCACAACAATAACAAGTAGTCTTTGGCAATGAACATCTTAGGCCTCAGGCCCCTTCAACACTGCTCATTAAATAACTAAAAAGAAAATGCAAGTAAAAACAAAATCTGAACCTAAGACAAAGAAAATTGTGCAAGTTAAGATATAGGGTTAAAAAACATGAGCGACAAAATGAAATGAAACATAAGAATAACCTTTAACTCCTCTTTACTCATCCAGTTTAAGTGTGGTTTGACTTGTATTTACAACTTCAAAATCAATGGGAATTCTGTACTGATGTTGAAAACTATACTGTCTTAAAGCAGTGTTTTCTACCTTTTCTGGCTTTTGAGTTGTAATGATCTCGGCATGTAGAGAGACAAGCTTTCATTTCAGTTCAAGAATGACATTTGTTTTCTATTTGAAGGCAGCTCCAAATGAGAGTAGTGTAGACTATATTTCAAACATGTTCATGTATTTTTTGTTAGGAATATCAATTTACTGTATATGTTTGATATGCACACCCCCTATTTCACAAAGCAATCGCGAATGGTTTATAAATTAAACTAAAGCCACAGTTGTAAATTCTGGTGATTAATAGCATTATAGTTAGTTCTAGCTGGACTGGTCAATGACAAATTAAGTGGTGTGTCCTGGTGGCCTGACCATGTAATCGTAATGTCCCCAGTTCAAGTCCAGTCCCAGTTTGTCACTCCAAAGTGGAGTTTAGCTTTGTTTGAATTCACAACGGGACTCCCAGAGCGTTAAATCACCACGCCAAGGGGTCCAGTTGACCGATGACCGTTACATGTGAACAGATGATAACGGCCCTTTAAACCTACTAACAGGTGTAGCGAGCCCCTTCTAATTCATATCTATGAGGCTGATAACCACTGATAAAGCCCATTCCATGGAGTAATAACACGTAAGAAGAAAAAGTCCAACATTTAAAAGCATCTTGCTATCTAACTTGATTGAAGACAGCTACAGAAATTACTGTTTGGAGACTGTCCCTGATTACCCCGTCTTTCACCTGGCACAGTATGTCTGTGTAAGGAAGTATGAATCCTCCTACATCTCACACACACACATCTATCCATGGCTGTGTGAAATACATTTAACAATGAAAATGACTTTTTTTCTGCTCATCGAAATTAGATTCTCTTTTGTTCCTCTTTCATTATTAGAAATGTCTGACTTGGTTGAAAGTGTTTCTCAGACAAAATGAATATCAGGGTTAATGTGCCTATTATTAACATGTGGGTTTCTATTTTAATATCCTCACGTCGAATTGCTGGTCTTCAATATCCAGTAGCACATGATGTAACCTAATAATTGTAACGGAGACAGATGCTTTAATTTCTCACATGTGATCTCATTTCAGATGATATTTGAAAAGAGAAAGTATATTTTAACATTTACTGTAGCAGAAAGGTAATTGAGAAAAGGCAGAGACCTATTACTGTATATGGCAACTGTATTGTATATCACCAGACTTTATTAATGTAAAATAATTGAATCTTACAGAGAATGTTGTCAGGTATATTAATGTTTTCATGCATGTGTGCAATTCCAGTAAATCATCAAATCCTGCAAATTACATAAAACACTGGTGTTCTTACCACCTACTTTTATGTGGAAATAATTCCAATGGCCCTGATGAAGTTCCTATGTGAAGGTCATTTATTTCACTCAAGTAATTTGTTTATAAGCTCTGCCTTATCTGCCACAGTCTGTGACTTTTATGGATATTCCCACAATATGGCTGCTCTACCTGTTATTTTTAGCACTATTGAGCAGTGCAGTCAAGGAAGACAGAAGTTATATTTCACATTGAAATTAAAGCTCGGAGCGTTACATGTACGTCATCTCATGTCATGTCACACCAACCAGTAAACTACCTTCTCATACTGTATGCATTTTCCTTAAAAATGAACTCAGCACTGTTCTGAACACTACACAATGAAGGTTTTGGATAACCGCAGTCCTTTCTGTGTTTTTTTCACATACTGTACATGTGCTGCTGCTGTTGCTACCTGACTTACCTATCCCACATGCATAATTCAACAGGGAGTTGAGTTTTGCAGCACGTAATGACAGCAAGTTGTAGAGAAAAGCACTACAACTTAACATCAGAGCCAGTGACAGCAGAAGTCACATCCTGTCAATTTCACTGACTGCCTCCCCTCTGTGAATTTCTCTTCATGACCTCTCACTCCTGCAAATACTACTCCCTTTCTTTTCTTGCCTCGCTCTTTTTTCTCTTCTATTACTACTTACTGCTCTGTATTTTTCCCTCCAATCTGCGAGGCCATCTGGTCCTCTGTCCTCAGCCTCGTGTCTGTCCGCAGTATCTTTTGCTCTCTGAATCCATTTGACAAGATTAATAGAGTGAACCTCAGACAGATATAAGCTGCTCATTTTGATAGGGATCGTTGGGAGGAGATAAGTTCATGAGCAGATGAGCGGGCTTTTTTCCCCCTCAACAATGACAGCTCACCTGCATGGCCAATTGAAATGTTCAGGGTAAAACAAAAAAAGTAAAAGATTATTCTGAGAGATAAAGGTCTAATATCACTGCACATATTGTGCAAAAATGTGACCCTCTTTCATCTTCCAGTGTCAGACACGGCCACAGACACACTAAAATCACCCAGATGGCAGTATAAACGTCCCTGCCCTGAACTGTAGTCAGATTAACATGCTGCCAGGTGAAATCCCGCTGAAAAAGATGATTGGTTTGAGATCAGCTGTGGTTTGTGGTGCATACAGTGTAGAACATGTGGACAGTTACAGCTCATTTTTTGTTTGAACTAATACAGTTTGAGTCTATAACATCCTAGATCCCTATATCATGACATTTTTTCCTACAGTGAGGGTGATAGTGATATAATATCCTGCTATGATAAATTCAGGGGGGGAAATAGCACAATAGCACCCTAAAACTACAGGCCTCCAGCCTTTTATAATAGCTCATGTCCAATGGAACCAAGTAAATGCTACCAAGGCACTTCCAGGCAGAAGAAGAAGGACAGATGACTTAACTAAGCAGTGGTGGAAAATTGATTTGGGTGAACCTTAAATATAGGCTTGATTAATATTTGCAAACAGTATTTAAATTAGTCCTATAATGTCAATCTAACAGTAGCTAATTAAATGTTATATTAGTCACAATGACTTGCCACTGCTTCCAGTGGCAAAGGGGAGAACTGCTGCAGCGTTTGATGTTCACTCGACTCTGTCTCTGTGTAACTGTAGTGCCCTGGTTTGGCTGCCATATACTGATTATAACTCCATCAAAAGAATTGCATTTTTTTTGGAAATGAATGGAACAAGCATCCCTAAATACATTAGGGAGCACTGTGTTGGTAGAACAAAACAATCCAAAACTGTGATGGTTCAATTTAGCTTTAACTGAAATAGTTGACAGCAACATTTCTTATCATACACTGCCAGTTAGAAAGCTTTATGTAACACAATATTGAGTAAGCATCACTCAGTACGGCCGAATGATGGCCTGAATTACCTTTTTTATAAATATATTCTTTTATTTTTGTCGCTAAAAATAAGCATTGATATTAGACACGCTGAATGGGCCACTGAGAGTCGTGATAAAGACCTGCATCTGCATCATTTTCCCTTTAAATTCTCATTTAAGCAAACAAGCTGCTTCTCAGTTTAAATATACTGCTGCAAACATGGCTTGCAGTGACTGTGTATTTTGCTAGTCTACAATTTCACAAGTTGATTGATTGATTGATTGATTGATTGATTGATTGATTGATTGATTGATTGATTTTATTCAACTATTTAAAAAAAATACAGGATATGTGCTCCGTGTACATCAGTTCAGGTTTACATTTGGGGTCCCAGCCAAGTTATGGTGCAACTGCCCTACTGTAGTTGTGAGCCTATGTTGCACGTCATTCTCTCTCTGCCCTTCTATTTTCTGTGATAAAGCATGAAATTCTCACCAAAAGTTGTATTACATCACACTCACACATATCCTCTCTTCTGGGAACATCAATTCATACCTGGCGCAAAGACATCTCATTAATGACATAACACACACCCTTTGGCCAAGACCAGCACCCAGGTAAGCTACACACAGTAGCAATGTGATGAATCATGCATGATGTCTTTGTGTGTGTGTGTGTGTGTGTGTGTGTGTGTGTGTGTGTGTGTGTGTGTGTGTGTGTGTGTGTGTGTGTGTGTGTGTGTGTGTGTGTGTGTGTGTGTGTGTGTGTGTGTGTGTGTGTGTGTGTGTGTGTGTGCGTGCGTGTGTGTGTGTTTACTTGTCCAATTATAGTTTCTACCCCTCCAGATACATCCTGTTCTTTAATTTTCTCCCACACATCTCTTAACCTCTTCTCACCCTCCACTTGTATTTTTTTTTCAGCAAACCAATTTACCTTGCGTGCTAATTAACAAAGCTGGCCTCAATTAAAGCAGTAATTGGACCATATGGAAAAACCAAATTGAGATACATCATAGACACAGTTTCTTTGTTATCCTCCTGTGAAGACCTATTACTATTACTGAGGGAAGCTTTGTTTCGGTAATTTATACAGGATTTATTTATTGTCGTAATATTTGTTTGGTGAAGAAAAACATATCCTTGCTTGTACAAAGGAACCCTTTACTATAAAATATACATTAGAGTATGATAGAGAAATGTAGCCCTCAATAGACTTGCAGCCCATTATTTTGAGCAAGCACCATACTATTTGTCAACTAAATGGAACAATTATGGTGCCTTAATAATGGTTGCAAACGCCACAGTTTTTTTTATTTATGGAGAAATTGGCTCCATTTCAAATATTACTTAACTAACTTATGTTTATAGCCTTTATTATAATTTGTATTCGTAATTTGATTGCTGAAGGACACTAAACTGTCCTGTGAGTTGTTAAAAACCTCTCACTATAAACGTTGTTCTCATCATTGTTTTCCCAGTAGCCCAGTATATATTATATTCAATTGAATTCAATTTTATTTATTGTGTCAAATCACAACAGAAGATATCTCATGAGACTTTACAGATAGAGTAGGTCTAGACCACACTCTATCATTTACAGAGACCCAACAATTTCCCCCAAGAGCAAGCATTTGGTGCGACAGTGGAGAGGGAAAAACTTCCTTTTAACAGGCAGAAACCTCAGGCAGACTCTGGCTCTGGGTGGCCTTCTGCCTCGACCAGTTGGGGAGAGACAGTTATACAGAAATATGACTTATAATAATTATAGCATTTGGTATGATGGACTGACATGATGAACAGTGGCAATTATGGTAACAGTGAAAATAATAGAACTATGACTAGTAGTAATAGCAGTGCAGGGCATAGCAGGGCATCAAGCAGGACCACGCAGCAGCTGCAACCACGATCCAGGTGCCACGGAAATCTGTGAGGCGAGAAAGCACAAGGACTCTGGAGAAGAAGCTAAGCATGCAGTAATGGTTAATGTGCAATATCCCATGAATAGATGAAAGTGTAATGATTTTTCTCTGTAAGCATGACTGTAAGTCCATAAACACAAGTATTGTTAGGCTGGTAGAAGACAAGAATAATAAAAAGACTGTGGGCTGAAGGCTGCGGGGGCTTTTCCTTGTTTTTTCCAGTTCATTAATATGTTAATGTCCTGGAGTTCCAGTTGCCTACCATGCGTGACATACAGTGATGCCACTTCCCTAAAAACTGCAAAATTACTGTACACAAGACAGACAAGAAAGAAATTAATCAATATGATATTCGACAACCGATATGGATCTATGAATATCAATAATTGCGCTGTGGTACTGTATTACTGAAACCTCACTCTTCATTTCCACCAACTGCGGAACGTCTACGAATTGGCTCCGCTGCGTGTCAGCTCCGTGCTCCGCCGTCCGTCAATATCCACCAGGTCCGGATTTGTTGCACAATGGCTGCGGCCATGACTGACAGCTGAAGTCACTCGGACCCACGAGATCTTGCGAATTCACATATGATCGCGCGATATAACAGGATGTAGTTTCTATAAGCAGAACCACAAAACCAACAACAGTTGACTTCAGGCCTGTCTCCGCCCATTACAACGTTTTCAAGGTGTAGTGCAGGGAAATATGATCCGTCGTGAGCACGGTGTATTTTATTTTGAAAATTAACCGGATGTTTTATTTTGTTTCTGTGCTCGACTTCCTGTCCCGCACTTTCTACCCTGTGCTAAATTGCTGCGGAGCTCTCCGGCATCCGGCAAAAATAGAAACTCTGCATATCTGCTCCGGAGGGCTGCGATCGCCGGAGCTGGGGCGGAGTCGGAACGCAGACGTTCCGCAGTCAGTGAAAATACACACATTGACTTTAATGGAAACCTATTGAGTCCGCCGCTGTTCCAGAGCGGATCCGCAGACGTTCCGCAGTCGGTGGAAATTAGCAGTCAGCATTGTCTTAACAGCTCTGCTCTAGAACAGTGCTCTGAAAAACTGTAAGACCAGTCTGCTCATCTCCGTCCCTGAGGAGGCAGGTTTTTACAGGCTTTTCTTCTTTTTAACGAGGTGACAAGGACTGCGCATGTAATAAGCTTTGTTCTGTGTCAGTAATTGAGAGGTGGAGAATATAGTATGCTATTTGCTCTGGTCCTGAAGAATAGAATATAGGGACTTAGCAGTGATTAGCACTGTAAAGTGGCAGGCTCCAGATGTTAGCAGGTGGAGTGCTCATTAGCACTCCCAGGAGAAGGTGAGATTAAGATATGGTAGTTAAAAGTCAGACGGAGAGGCAGTAGCCTGAAGGTTAGAGAAGGTAGGTTTTTACTGTAAATCGACAGGTTTTCTATTTATATTCACAGACACACACTCCCTAAACGACTGTAGTCTAAAAGGACAGACAACTGAACTGTAAGATGCCATAGTGGAGCAGAAGTGGGCACACTGGGCAGCTCCCGGGTTTTTATTATTTGTGTCAATCATTGTCCCTTCATCCATTTTTAAAGGGATTGACATCTTTGTGGTATTCTAGTCTTACAACTGCAAGAGGAAACTGATGCTGTAGTTTCTACTCACAGAAAGAAAAAAAAACTTGATCCCAGAAACATCTTGCTGTGAGGTGCTACTCAAAATTAATAATCAAATAACTGACAGGTGCCTCTGTTGAAAGCCTGCTCCCAAATACAAGGCCAATGCTTTGTTGATGCTCTAAATTCTCACAGATTGGTTAATGCATGCTACCACTAAGTTGCAGTAAGTAAACCTTCATGCTAAAATTGTACCTTAACTTCAGGAACTGGAACTCGCCTGTAAACTCATTAAAGCCAAAGCTCAGAGATTATTTTGGAGGGTTTGAAATATGTGTCTCTAACAGCGTGATAATATTCTCCCCATGCATTTTTGCATTCCCGCCTGTGTCAGACAATGCATGGCTACGACAAAATGCTTCTCTCATTCTTCCTCTGAAGATGAAGAAGCTTCTGGTCTGAGAATATCACTAACTGCACAAAGCAATCTTTTTAAGACGCCATGCACAATTAATCCTCCAGGAGTAAAGGATTTAGATTAAGCCCCCGCAGCTGCCTTGAAATGTTAACTTTAGCATTATCAACATGTCACCTCTGTGGTACCTTTTTTTAAATGTAGTAGGACTGATTTTTACCATACATTTATTTATGTGCTAATGGATTACTTTGCACCAGATTGAACTACACTAACACTGAAAGAACAGAGGTAAAACTCTTCTGCAAATACAACCAGCAAGCACATTTTGCCATTTCTGTCTTTTTCCCTTGGGCTGTGGTTTGCAATAAGGCTAACGCGCTGAAATGGTAAATAGACCCTTGGGAGAAGATTAGATTAAGGCCATGTCAACTGCCCACAATCTACTTTGGTATCATCCACACGTCACTATACAGGTCAAGCCATGTGCAAAGCTTTATTAAAACACTCCTGTCCACTCATCGTACTAAGAGCTCCTCTCTGGCTCTGTCACACAGACACACACATCTAACCATGTTGCCAGCAGTACCAAACTAAGGTCATTGGGTCACTTTCCATTTTTACAGTCTCAATCACTCCCCTGTTTATCTTTCAACTCTACTCTTTTGAGCCTACTTATACTGTACCTCATCATCCCCCGGTCTCTGTGTCTTTCTTCTTCTGTTGTCCTACCTTGTGTAACTCTTTCCTCTGTCTGTGATTAACCTAAGTTGTAGCATCACGTCCCACCCTGTCAGTAAGATATAGTTGTCATTGTGGACCCATTAACATGGCGGGCTCAAGCCTTTCCGGAAGCATGACTGTGTCTGGCTTAGGACTTTAAACCACCTGCTGTCTGCTCCAAATCTGGGATAGATGGTTGGATGGATGGAAATCATAATGACGTGATGAATGACGGGGGAGTGGTAGTGGTTATGTTAATGTGTGTGGTTCTTGTTGACCATGACCTCCAGTTTTCTGTTGCAAGGGAGTGGAGGAGCACATCTGGTGTTTGGATGTGTGTGTGTGTGTGTGTGTGTGTGTGTGTGTGTGTGTGTGTGTGTGTGTGTGTGTGTGTGTGTGTGTGTGTGTGTGTGTGTGTGTGTGTGTGTCTGTGTGTGTCTGTGTGTGTCTGTGTGTGTCTGTGTGTGTCTGTGTGTGTGTAAGTTGAGCATCTGGCCAGGCAAAAAAAAAGCAGGACAGGAGCCTGGAGCATGCAGTGGGAGGGGGTTGTCATACACTTCTGTGAAAATGCCCACATCTGTTTCTCTCCTTCCCATACACAGGAAAGTAAATAACAACACAAGTGCAAACAGCAAAAATGTGAGTAACAGATACTTCAGTACACGTATCATAAAGCCCTGCTTTTTTACGTAAACATATCTACTGTGGGTTGGCATGCACTTACACAGCAGTTATAGCTTATGACATACATATCTTATGTTGGTGAATGCACCACATAGGCCTCAGGCAGGTGTCCAACCCGGAGGAAAAGAACAGCAAAAATAGCATCCCCACACAAACAGACACATACTTGCAATCAGACAGAATATCTCTTGCTTAGCCTCTCACGAATCAATGTTCTTTCTCTTATTCTCAACGTTGAGTGGTTGTTGAAGCATGGTTGAAAATATTGCTTACAGTATAGTTTATTAAACACCTATCTTATAGGCTATATTTTATTATAAAATGCCACTGGAATGTATGTGTTGTGTTTGTTCTATTTCGTATAGGCTTTGCCCTCTAAGAGCTGTTGCTATTGGGTTTATCTCTCTCGCATGCGCAGTCGTGAAGATTTCTTTCACGCCCTTGTGCCCTGTACTGGCCTCTCTTACGTCCACAGTTACTGTATATTACAGCTTTGAGACCAGAGATCTGCTCCCTATTTTTTTTCAGCGACGAGCAGTTTGAATACTTCGAAGAACGGCGGTGTCCACCTGACTGTGTACCGACTGTCGGACCAGCTACATCCTGCCGCCAGATCTCCATCCCTCGGCCCCGTTCGCCAGGCTGGCACCCCGCCATTCTGTTAGACGACCTAATCATTATGACACCCTCAGAGAGAGCAGCATCTACAAACACTGACTTCGCCACAAACTGGCAAAGGGTTCGCCGATCCCCTCACAGGCAGTAGTTTATCTGGTGTGGACATAAACTCCCCCACTATGAAAACCAGGCTGAATGCATTAAACTCTCAGCGCTGTCAGTGATGCGTCTGCTGGTGTTGATGCCACGTAGTAGGGGTCTAGAAATTAGATCCCACCCTCGTTCAGATGCTGTGGAACAGGTTGGGAGGGCGAAAGTGGATCTGTTCGCCTCATGAGAAAATCCACAGTCCGCACTGTGGTTCTCTATGAAGGCGCAAGACTGGTCTCGCTCTTCCCCCTGTCCCCCTGACTCCTCGTCTCCTTAAATTCAGGAAGAGAGCCTGGCGGCCATTCTAGTGGCACTAGAACACACAAGCGCACCGTGGTTCCCAACTTGGGTGGACGTCATCATCATGACAGCTGCCATATGGCACAGGGACGTGCTGTCGCAGCTGGACTGTGCAATCTCCCACCCCGCAGTGATAAGCCAACGGCTGTTGCCCTGGACGCTGAACAGGAGCGCTTGGAGAGGTTAAGGCCGTTATATACTAGCGCTTCCAAAAGTGCGTGCGGAAATCGTGACGTCACGGGACTGCCATGAGTATTTATACTCGCGCGTGGTGGTCGTGACACTAGTTGCAGTCTTTTCCTGAACAGCGGTGGCGCTAAGGAGCAAAGGCTACTGATGTTTTTCTTTCTAAGGACTAGAAGAAGAAGAAAAACATAAACAACGGTAGAACAGGCAGCAACAGTGCCGTCAATGCTTCGATTGCGCACTGAAAATCGAACGCGCCGGCCGGAAATTACGTCATTTTGATGTCACGAATGCGCGCGCCACCTCCAACGCGTCAAGCATAAATCAGCTGTTAGGGTGTCTTGTTGCGCTACTTAGGCAACAACTCCAACCTGTGGTTAAATTGGGTATGTTGATCTGTAACAACAGAGCCCACTGTGTCAGCCAATATGATGCATGTGAATACACAGATCTTAAGTCACAGAATGACTAGCAGCCTTATTCATTCAGCGTGTTGCGCTTGACAGCGGCCTGCTTTCCAGCGCTGGTATGTGGAGAAAGGCTCGGACACCACCTTGTGTCCTCTGCCTCTCATGTTACCTACCCTCAGAAACTGCTGGATAATGATTTGGCGTATGTTGCAATTTTTCATTGTCCCATAAGGACTGTGGAGAGAGATGGGGATTTTGTGCATCCCTTAGTGAAGCGTTTGTTGAAGGGGATCAGATAACTAAAACCTGTTGTGCGTTCTCTAGCACCTTTATGGGAGTTAATCCCAGTGCTCCGGGCTCGGAGGTTCCCCTTTTGATCCTCCGGCCCACATATCTCTCAGAATGTTGTTCCTGACAACAGCGTTCCTCATAGCCTTGACGTCCGCTAGGAGAGTGAGTAACTTATGAGCGCTGACGGTCTCACCGTCCTGCTTTTCTATTAGAGAGGACGGGAGCGTGGCTGCTTTACAGCCAAATCCTTCATTCATGCCGAAAGTCAAAACTAAATATTTTCGGCCGAGAATTTCTTACCTTGAGGGTTTCTTCCTTCCGCCTCATAACAGGGAAGCGGAATAAGCGTCTCACCAAGTCTGCCCAGTGCTGGCATTATCTCAGTATGTTTTACACACGGCAGACATCAGGCGTAGCAGCTGTTCGTTCACTATATAACACTGACGTGGCTCTTTCGAAACAGCGGCTGTCTCACTGGCTGTGTGAGGTTATCGCCCACACTTTTAGTGTAAAGGGAGTGGCATCCGGGCACATTCCACGAGAGCGTTATCAGCACCCATGGTCCTCCTCAGAGGTGTGACATCTGCACAACGGCGTCTTGGGCATCTCTGTGCCTTTTTTCATCCACTTTCATTGTGCGATGTGTCTCCATGATTCACTCGGTCTTATCCGCACTTAAAGCATTTGATGCACTATTAGATCTGGTATGCCATGTCTCCATCCACCTGTACTAGAGTGCCCATGAGGAATGTGCTTTGCAATAATTAATGAGGATTTTAATCCTAATTATGGAGCACCTTCAGAATCCATGCGGCAGGGCCACACAACGTTAAGCAGGCCAGTCATGGAGATAGCCTATCAGGTTTTTAAGCAAACAATATAATTTTGTTACATAAAAAAAAACTTTACAGTGTGAGAAGGAAGAGGAGCTAGTCTATGATATCTGCTTGTGAATTTTGGTGTCACAGGTGGCATTGACTACATCAGCTTCGCCCTTAACCCAATAGCAACAACTCTTAGAGGGCAAAGCCTATACGAAATAGAACGATAGTTACGTATTGTAACTCTAGATTCTATGAGTATAGGCATAGCCATAGATATAGAACAATAGATATGACATGACGTCATAAGTAATGGGATAACTGTCCGCCATCTTACTAGGGTACTGTTTACAATTGTCACCTATAGGCTGCAAGTATGTTTACCAGAAGAACCGAAGAGACCCAGGAGGCTAGCATCACTTTCCACATGTCAGTAGGAGTAGATAGAGTATTTTTTATCTTCTTTTTTTTAACTATAAATATAGAAAAGTAGGTGAACTAGCTAGTTACATTACCCAGTAACTGTTAATGGACTGGCTGCGATGTCGTTATTGGTGATTGCTAGCTAGCTCTTAACAGCATTTATGAACAGCAAACGTTGTTTTAGTTGATTGATTTTGACTTCAAATAGGACGTTTAGTAACGTTAATGTTATAACAGTTTTTTTAACAGGTCGTTAATATTACCCCTACATTGACTGCTATGCGGCTGATTTCACTCAATCTGTGTTAAGTTTTCAGTTAAATTAACGTTAACGACAAGTACTGTTCTTTACTCCTAAATCTCATTTTATATCTCAAGACAAATCCAGAAAGCTAATGTACGTTAAAATGTAACGTTACATACAACACGGAACCCTAACTAGCCGCACTAACGTTATGTTACATTTTCACCACCTAATGTTAGCTCCCCAAACATTAGCCATTTGAATCCTGCTGTCAGTCATCACATATTAACATCTATTGTTGTCAGCTTACCTCATACCTTTACACGATACGATGACAGTTGGATGTTTCTCTCGTGTCTTATCGTAACTACCTCTCTATAGGCCATAATACTGAATCTATTTAGGATTTATACATTAAAAAAACATTGTTTAATGTATATTAGCCATTTAGAATAACAAAGATAGTTTTTACTTATTAAGTTCAGGCAAAATTGAAAGAATCTCTGGTCTCAAAGCTGTAATATACAGTAACTACGGACGTAAGAGAGGCCCCTGCAGGGCACAGGGGCGCAAAAGAAATCTTCACGATTGCGGATGCGCGAGGGATAAACCCAATAGCAACAGCTCTTAGAGGGCTATGCCTGTACTCATAGATTCTGGAGTTACAATACGTAACTGTCGCTATATGGACAAGGTTAAAATAGATGAGATAAAGAGGTTTAGATCAATGTTAATGCTACAACTGTGTCCTTTGATTATTTTTTATTTAATTTAGAACACAATTGACCATTTACTAAACCCCACCCCAGAATAGTGGTTGTCTAATTATAGCCAACAACCGTAACTAGGCACAGCTAGTCTGTCAAGCCTTAGATTTCTCCACATGACAAATGGTGTGCTGTTTTTTTTTTCCTTTCCAAAACCAAAACACAAGTAAGTAAGTGGTAAGCAATGGATTAATGAATAAATTGTTTAACCTGTCTATCTGCCCTAATCTGCTCTACGTTAGCCTGTCATGCTAACTAGCTTGTCGAACCATTACTTGCAAGGCAAGGGTTGTCTATACATGGATTAGCGTACATGTATGCGGATTAGTGACAAAGCAGTTATGCTTTTAACTATTCCCAAACACCAATTCCAAGAAAGAAAACACAATATATTCTAATTATTACTAAATAGGGTTTTGGTCCAGTGTGGGTTGCCTGCTTGAAATACAGTGTGTGAGTCACGTGTCTGTTTAGATTGAGCACCACATGGTTTTATTAATTTAATTACTGTCACTGGCCACTGGGCAGAATACTAAGGAGAAACACCAGATGTGGCTTAATGCAATGAAAAGTGTTGGATTTGGTGTAAATTTGTAAAGCAAACCTTAGCGTTGACTGCTTTATGTATCCACTGATCCTCAATAGTGATGTCAAAATATAACCATGTTAACAAATAGAAGAGCTGACATGTTTAAACAGACTCAGTGCTATTTTCAGTCCACTGTCAAAGTTATTTAGGGACGAAAGCTCACTCAGACATTGTTTTGAATTGCTGTTAATCTTTGGATTTCATTCAGCGACACTCATTAACGATGAACATTATCCGCGTGGGTGCCAGGATGAGACCGTTTCCTGCATCCTACAGTCATCCCCCCCAGAGACACAGTGTGTACTTGGCACAGCAAGTGGTGCTATCACATTCTGTGTCACAACCATGCAGTCGTATTATATGTATGTGAGAGGAGGGCCAGCTCTCTATATATATGAGTCAGGCTTGGGTTTTAAAAACTTTGCAGAAGTCATCATGTCAGTGTTGAGTAGGAGTGTTAGAGACTGCTTTTCCCATTCTCTCTCAAAGATGAAAAATAGAAAGAAAAAAACATAAAATATGTTAGAATAGACTAGATTACCTAATTGTTCCTGGTGGATTTGTACTTCACTGTAAGCTTACACAAACACGCCTCCCACTACTTTAGATGTTTCTTTCTTGATATGTCATCATCATCTTTCCACTGTCTATCCACTGTTCCTGAATGTTTATCTGTCCTTTCTTTTATCCTCCTCCATTGCTGCCATTCATTTCCAAAGCATTTTATTCCAGTGCATGAGGCCGCTGAGCAAAAGGCAAAGTCCAATCAAGCTGACAAGTCAGCTGAACCCAGCGTACTTTGTCGAATATGGACACTTCTGAGAAAGTGAAAGTTTTTGTTTTAAGTTTCCTGTCCTGAAACTTTTGTAGTGAGTGTGGGTTGCTGGGCACTTTTTGAGTGATAGTTGTGTAGATTCACTTAATATAAAAATCTGTAAAAGGGATAGAAGCACTGGAGTAATGAATAGGGTAATGTACATTTGGGACTGGTGCAGTGGGGCAGAGAGGAGCTGACATGCAATACCAAATGAAGATACTGTATGGTGTTACTGGCCCTCATTTATCAACCCATCGTAGAAACCAGCGCAGATATGAGCGCAGATATCATCTTACGACAGGCTTCACGTGTGATTCATGAAACGTTCGTATCACACCAATCAGAGCGTAAGAATGGTCGTACATTGATAAATACAGCGACTGGAAATGATCGTAATTTAAATGTCACGCCCCAATAGAGACGTAATCCGGCTAAGAAGCGGCACATTTCAGAGGTGGAGACTGAAACCCTGATATCAGGTTAATTTGCACTAACGTGTGTAGTATTTGGCAGCCTGCAAACTGGTATTAAAGGCTGTAGAAAGAATGCGGAATGAAAAGAGATGCGGTCAGCAGTTGCCGTAGTAAATCGGACTCGAGCTGAAGTTCATTTAATATCAATTAAATCTCTTAGGCCTACATGGTGTAGCCTACCTATATTTAAATAAACACACAGTAGCGGAGTTTATGCAGTGTCTTTTATTTTACTCGTGTTTTTTTCATGAGTCAGAGCCAGGCAACCGTGAGCGCGTTTGCCATTGCTGATAAGTGATCAACTGATGACTTCTCCTTCTCCTTTTAAACTGATTATATGCCGCACCGCAAGGCCACACTGACTTGAAAACTTGCATGCACGTTTCATAAATGAGGGCCACTGTGTGGATTTTTTATGTAACATAAAAGGAGATTTATAAGCTGAAACTATATTGAATAATTCTAACAGATCAATAGGCCAAAAGGTCAGTCCACCTGATGTTTGACATGTGGTAATTGTGAAGGCCATTACATATTATTCACATAATTATCAGACCCAAGAAACCATTCAGTGACCCTTTGTGTCCTGTGTGGAAGCATCTGCATTATTTGTGTTTCTCCATGTTTTTCCCTGAATTGATCAACCGTCTGTTTGTCATTATCAGTTGAGAGTATGTTAAAAGTAAAACATATTGACCTGGAAAATTATGCATGCAGACCTAGCTACAGATTCCGTGATTTACTATAGTGTCTATTATGATGGACTGTCTCCTGATTGTCTGCAGGCAGGGTGTGTGCATGATTGAAGTGACTGAACTTGAAAGAACCTTTCAAGACTTACATACTAAAAAGAATTTAAAAATAACTGGTAAAAACTAGCAATGTTTTACCGCTGATCCAGACCATCTTCACCCAGAAAACCACCATATGATGATATTACTGTGCAAGCAGCTAATAACGACCCATATTTACTTATTACATACATATTTACATGCCAAATTCCGTGTAAGGAGGTTGGTTGGGGTGGTAGAGGGGTCAAACAAACAAAGGACTTTCACACAGGAGACTGGGGTTTGTGTGAAACCAAAAGCCAACAATCTTTTATGGACCTTAGTCCTTGACGCAGTGACATCCATGACCCAATTATGTTCTCATTTTAGTAGTTTTACATGACTTGTTGAAAGCCAATCCCTTATGATTTCCTTACCCTAAGTATTTTTGTTGCCTAAACTTAACTAGTTTAGTTTCACAGCGTTAACTACATGTTTAAAACGGCGGTTGTTACGTTAAAGGTCCCACGGCATGGAAGTTTCACTTTATGAGGTTTTTTAACATTAATATGAGTTCCCCCAGCCTGCCTATGGTCCCCAATTGACTTGAAATGGTGATAGGTGTAAACCGAGCCCTGGGTATCCTGTTCTGCCTTTGAGAAAAAGTAAGCTCAGATGAGCCGTTCTGGAATCTTGCTCCTCATGAGGTCACAACAAGCAAGGTTACCTCCCCTTTCTCTGCTTTGCCCGCCCAGAGAATTTGGCCAACCCATGAGAGAGAGACATCATGGCTTTCAAACGAGCAAAGTGGCAGTTGGTCAAGGCCACACCCCCACCCTCCACCTTGCCCCACCTCTCTCCTCCTCAATAGCTACAGACACAGAAATGGCACGTCCTGAGTAAAGCTCATTGTGGGACTGGCTCTAGTGGCTGTAATTCTGCACCAAGGCTGAATTTCAGGAAAGAGACTTCAGATATAGTATTAGGCGACCACTAAGGTCTATATAAAAGCATCCAAAGAGCACCATGTCATGGGACCTTTAAATAGAAAGGTCCGATTATTAGACCTGTCGGGTCTAAGCATCTGGGAATGATTATTAAACTAAAATGTGTTAGGCTACACAACAAGTAGCGAACTCCTTTAAGGAATAACTATTTGTATAATATAAGCCAGTGAACGGTAAAGAGAGAAAAGGAGTGCGTGCGTGCGTGCGTGCGTGCGTGCGTGCGTGCGTGCGTGCGTGCGTGCGTGCGTGCGTGCGTCGAGACCCAAGCCAAGTTCCACCTGCTGTCTCAAGTGAAGGGGATTAGCCCTGATTAAACCTGCTCAGCTGAATTTAGTGTGAGCTGTTCTAACAACCAGATAAAACTAATTTTGTATTGTTTACAGTTGTTAGCCCCGACATTTGTAGCAATAACTTCTCCCTCATTATATTTACAGGAAACTCAAAAAATAAAATAACTGTTGAATCTTTTCATGTCTTAATTGTTTTGCACCAAATTATAGATAGTAATGTCGATAAGAGTATCGATAAGTATTGGTACTGATAAGCAGTATCGGTATCACTATATTGATAAAATCCTAACGATACCCATCCCTAGCTACTATGCAAATGTACTACTAGTACAAGTAGAGCACCAAAAATATCTGTGCTTCAGATGTTTGAATTTTGCAAACTATGTAGCATGCTGTTAGACTACAAAACATTTAACTTTTGCATAAAATGATTAGGATTACGTCACGGTGGTGACTCACAATAGCATAAATAATGTGCAGCACATATAGAATATTTAACTGTGATTATATAAGTTTGCCCTTAAGCTGTATCTGCTCTTCAGCAGAAATTTACTCTGTGGAGCGAACACATGGACACAAGCAAGGCATTTTACATCTCTTATTTTTTATTTTATTTTTATTTTATTTTTTTACAGCAAAAATCCATGAATCAACACGGTGCGTTTAAGTCTATTTAGACTATCTAGCTTAGTAGTTGTTTGTTCATGTTAGTGGACTTCCCTCGTCCCTGTAATGCTGCTGTGGTAAAGGCGTAAGCTTCTCAATTGGCTTGGGATTGGTTTGAGTGAGACAGGCTCATGTAATAATGTCAAAGTGGTTAAGCCCCAGGGCATCTTTAAAGAGCTTTCAGCAGCCACACAGGGAGAAAGACAGGAAAGAGGGAGGATGAGGATGAGGAGGAGGAGGAGGAGGAGGAGGAGGGAAAGATACATGTAGAAAGAAGAGAACAACAGAGTGTGCAGAGACCTTTTTTGGGACACGTGGGAGAGTGGATCAGATGAAAAAGGTGGTGGAAAGACATCTCATTAGGCTAATGTGACGGACAGCAGCAATGAAGAAGAAGAGAGACAGCTAACATGAATACTAAAGGAAGAAGAGAAAGTCGGTGATCTCATACACCAGCAAACACACAGCTTGGAGTCAGAGATGACTAAGCTGTATTTCCGTGCATTCACCAATGCCTGAGCACCTCTAAAGCCTCTGGCAGTGTCACAGTTATGTTCCCACTCTTCAAAGGAGTCTCCCAACTTCTCTGTGATTTACATTAAAGAGGACTAATAGAGTCTCTGTAGTTATGGTTGACAAATTCAATTCTATTTAGCATTTTAAATGTGAGGAGTTAAGTCTTGGTAGGCGGTAAGAAAGAAAGCTATCCAGTCGAGTCTGAAGTGCGGTCTGTTTAGTAGAGGAGTTTACTTCAAAATTCTCTCGCAAAGCCTGGACCATAGTTAAGGCTAGTGGGCTGCCACAGCTCTCTTTAGACTGAAAATAGCCTACATCCAAGTTTTGCTTTTCTGCAAAAGTCATGTACGTAAAAGTAGAGCAGTGCCCATGCTGTGTGTGCACCTACCGCGCTGAATGCCTCTTCCATCCATGCTAATTGCATTCTTCTCACCTGTGAATCATAAGCCTCAGCCAAACTCCCAGGAGGTGCACATAGCTTGTTATTAATCATTCACCGAGGTCAGAGAAATACGCCAGCTCATCCCCATCTTGTTTTCTCCTTGAATCAGCTAAATCATCCATAACTTCAGCAGGAGAAAACATCCTGTGACTTCTGAGTGTCAGTGAATCACCTATTCACATCCTGCTGATGAGTTACTGACACTCTAAATCGCTTCAGGAAAGCAAGGATTCAGGCAGACTCTTGACAGCATGCAGGTGAAAACACCAATTGTCCTTATCTCTGCAGTTGAAGTTGGATTTGTACCGTGACAGGCCGGCAAGGTTGTCATATTTACACGGCTTGACTCAGGATATGAAGTGGAAAATTAAAGGATAGCCTCGAGTAGGAGCAGTCCTGTTTATTGAAATTACAGGAACCGGAATCTGCTTTCTTGCCCGGAGTAGGAAATATGTATGAATAAGAAAACTGACTGGAGTCTTGATCACCTGTTTCCCAGCCATCATATTTGTTTGCTCTTCTGCCAATATCTCTTACGTGGCGTCAAAGAAAGTGAATGCATCGCCCATTTAGTTGATAAACACTAGTGGATCAAAGCTTTTTTTGAGGTTTAGTGAGGTTTTAAGCTTCAAACGTCATCAAAGCAAGCATCTGTGTGTCAGTATCAACGGGCCATCACAAAGTCAATTCACTGAAACTCTTTTTTGAATGAATTTATCATCACAACATCTTACATGGATAGCTGGTCCTGATGTAATAGTGATGAAACACCAAGAAGGGGCTGCTCTGCCAGGTGTGACAATACGTGTCTCGCTGTGCCAGAGGCAAAGAGAATCGATTGAGAGGCAAAGTGTTGCATCAGTCATTACAAAGTACGAGGACATCTGCACATCTGTATGCTGCTACAGTCGTTCTATACAGTATGACCCCAATAGCAGTGATCACTGAACAACAAAGGGCAATCAAAGCTGCAATTCCACAAACACAAATTTACTAATTACTTTACAAAGTTTTACTCAGATTTTGGCATTACAAACATTTGATTTCTAATCCTAGTGTCACTCAGCAGACCTTAAGACATCAAAATGTCTGCTTGCTTCCCCATTTTTAAAATGCATTTTTCAGATACATTCAACATTAGGCTTTGGTGCAGGTTGTAATAGATGAATCCAGTTGTCCTCAGTAATGGTACAGTAGCTGCTGATCATTCGCTTGTCCCTCCCAGCAAAACAATTAACACAAATGAAGTGATTATGTCAATTTCCAGCATCTGCGTGTGTATTCCTGGAGGAACACCTGCACTGTTGCACACACACACACAATCCTGTTGCGGCTGAGCTGTAGCAGATGTTGGAGCCAGTGCTCGAAGACTGTCCAGATGTCTGGTTCACACTCGTCTTTATTGGGAGGGAAAAACACAAAGCAGACTGCACGGCACGCATGGACCATTTAGAGACTATTATTCTGAGGAAAAGCACATTGAGACCTTCCGTACTTAGCCTAGATTCCTCTCCATGCCCTTCTGTCCCTATTTCTTCACTTAAAGTGGTTTACAGAAGCTGCTTATTCGTCGGCATTATCTCTGTAAAAATGGGAGGATAAATATAATTGGATTATTTTTTATTTATTAAATTATGGTGGTTGAAAAAAAGAAGTGACTTTTTAACCCAGAAAAGTGCGAAGTGAAAAACTATGCTGTCCTTTCTGGGTCGAACAAGCATACGGCCCCAATTTTGACACCTCGTGTCTTGGGGGATTTTGAATTGTAATAACCTTGAGGCTGTTAGATTAATTGCATGTCAGTTTGTCACTCGTCAGGTTTCTGTAATGGCGGTGAATATATGCAGCTTTTGATTCTAGACATTTTAAAAATGTGACCTCTCAGTGTGCAGCCCATTGTTCTCTGAGGCCTCAGTACAACACGTGACTTGCAGGCCACTTTAAATCGCTGCTGTTGTGAAAAGGAAAGGTAAATACTACTTAGTTTGAGCTCAAACCTGTAATATAGCTGGTGACTAATCCATTGCTGCAAGCTAATATAAATAGCACAACTTCAATAAAAGCTTAAACTCACACGCGGTGCGTTCTTGCTGTCTTGCTGTCTTAACAGGCTATTGTTACGGCTCAGTAAATGCAGCACTCTGCTGTCAGTGTGAGTGGTCTTTCTTTATCTGTGAACATCCCATGGGCTTTTACAGTAGGCCAGCCTGTTCTCGTCCTACTTTCCAGCACGCCTGTCCTCCCTCCTTGTTGTCTGTTAAATGTGACGTGCTGGCCCTCTTTTCACCGACCTCTCTGTGGTATCAGACAGCAGAGCCACTAGCCGTGGAGACAGGGTTGCTTGGTCTGCATCCATCCGTCTTGTTTGCTTCCATAAAATCCAATTCCCTCCTCTCGTGCAAGCATCCCCAGCGACACTCATCCATCTTTTGCTTCCCATGAATCTGGTTTCGTCTGGTCAGGTGCTGCAAGCGCATCATTTGTTCCAGTTAGGGTTTTATCCCTCCAGCCTACTTTCTTCTGTACTCTATTCTCTTTTTTCAAAAGGGCCCAGTGACGCTATGTTCAAGGCTAACAATATCACAGTGGCAGGGAGGGAATGAGGTTCGACTTTTTGCCATCAGCAGCTGCTCTAAACCAATAAACAGGATGTTAAATTGAGAATCACTGCCATGGTCAGGTTGTTGGCAGTACTGACGGCCATATTCCAGACAGTGGTAATAGCATCATTGGTAATGCTATGGGTCTCAACAGGCTGTAATTGAATGTAACTTATTCAGTTACACGTATATATCTATGTCTCCCACTGGGGCTTAGAATGTGTCTCCTGAGTTTCATCCTGCAATAAAGATGGCAGAGAGTTTAATAACAGTAATGGCAGCTTAATGGCTGCTACCTGCCAGCGTAATGGAAAATTTGAGGTGTCATATTGCGTTTTTGTTTTAATGGCTCAGTGATGGGATTCTAATCACACCTTGTTATATAGCTGAAAATAAAACTACATCTCTCTATGGTGATGCTTTTATTACAGTACAGCGTCCCATCACAACATGGGAAATAATCATGTTAGCAGTAAGACCCAGTATACACATACACACAGTGGTTAGCCTGATGTGGACACCTGAGACTCACTTACCATATCCCACATTGTCATTCAGCAACCCTGCTGAGAGGCAGAATGACCACATTGTTCCCTGGTAGTTTCACTCATGTGAGTTCTCCTTGGCTGGTTACAGCAGCTGTAACCTGTTGTTGCACTGCTATACTGTAGTCACTGACCGGTAAGCTCAGCAGAGGCCTACAGCTACTGCATCTACCATATGGACATGCATTTAATACAGTAGGTGTCCGCCTGTCTGTGTGATGGTAGACATTAATTTGCAGTCAGCCTATGCCTTTGTATTAGCCATGCTAGCGTTTCTATGGATGGCGACGTCAGTCTGTGGGTCGGTTGGGCCACCACTTTGGTTCAAGCTGAAATAATTAATAACTATAGGATGGATTGCCTTGCAATTTTAGACAGACATTCATGCTCCTCCAAGGTGATCCCCAGAGAGGATTAAAACTAAAAACTATTGGATGGATTGCCAATGATTCCGACATTCATGTTGCCCACAGAATAAATTGTTTGCATCTAGCCACATCATTAAATCAAAATGTCACTAATGTGTTTGTGTTTACTGCTAATTAGCAAATGTTAGCACGCTAATATGCTAAACTAAGACGGTGACCATGGTAGACATTATACCTGGTAAACATCACACGTTAGTATTGGCATTGTGAGTATGTTAGCATGCTGACGTTAACATTTCACTCACAGTGACTGACTGACTATAGACTATTAGTCTTGTTACTAACTAATAATTGAAATCTGTTGATACAAACCTGTTAGAAAAATATGATTTAAATTGTACTGTTTTATTTATATTAAAACTGTTTGCATTATAATCAAAAACGAAATACTGTCATTGTCACCATCTGGTATTTGGGAGACAATACAGTCCTTATCTAAGCACGGTGTGATGCTGAGAAAGAACATACGCTCCCTGACTGAGATAACTGACGACATCGACTCTTTATTATGACTATAGACTTTGTATGACATTCCACGTTGTATTACAAAAGGCTGTTGAAGAGAGCTATTCAATGGACATTTTCTGTACTATGCTGTAATGCTGAAACTGGCTTCTTGTGTTCGCAAGTAAAAATGAACTTTGACAGAATTCCAGCGGTTTCTGTCTATTTTTCTTAACAAAACCGGTGTCATTCATTGAAATATTAACCCATAACCCACTGAATTATGCCTGTGGGTGAAATATCTACCTGTTACAAGAACACATTGTAATGTTGCAGATTCTTTGTAGTTGGAAAGAAGGCTAGGATTTGTTCCCAAGCTTATACTCACAAATGTGCAATATGTCATAGAGACTCCTGCAACATTTCTGGCAGTAAAGCAAGGACCAGTTGTAGATTCTTGGCCTGTCTCTCCAACATGAGACTTCACCTGGAACCTGCTATTTTCACATATGTGAGAGATGGCCAGTGGTCCATTTAGCCAAAGCACCCAGGCTAGAGTATGTGCAGTTTGTGGTGTAAATTAATAAATCAATCATAGACTGGATGCTATCCTCATTAAACACTGGCAGCGGTTTAAATTAATCCCTGATTAAACACAAATAAGCACACAACCACAAACACATCCACTCACAAAAAGACACACAGGATTCTGAGTCTAAGATGATAATACACGTAATGCATAATGCTGCCCACATAAACACAGACCAACATTATTTCACAGTTACAAAATGGAAAGAAAGGTAGTCTTTCATTACCATCAATTTCATCTCACCACCTTTAATCACATAATTTAAAGTAGGGATTTAAATAATCCCTTATTCCACATCATACTCATACATGGAGGGAGGCGATAGAGATGACTTGTTACTGACACTTAAAAGCAGTCTGAGGAAATTTGTGATAATGTTAGTCACTATTTCCATCCTTCACTCCCTCACTGCTTCAGCTATCCATCTGTCAGTGGAGTCCCAGACTGTGTGTGTGTGTGTGTGTGTGTGTGTGTGTGTTTGTGTTTGTGTTTGTGTTTGTGTGTGTGTGTGTGTGTGTGTGTGTGTGTGTGTGTGTGTGTGTGTGTGTGTGTGTGTGTGTGTGTGTGTGTGTGTGTGTGTGTGTGTGTGTGTGTGTGTGTGTGTGTGTGTGTACATGCATATTAGCTGAAGGCAGTGCATCTCTCTCTAGAGCCAGGTCCTGCAGAGCTAGCGTGCTGCGTTCACAGTTGGCCTGCATTTTACCAGCAGTCTCCATTTACACCGTCTGCCACTCGACTGTCCACGGCTGAAACATATATGGATTATCTGGCTTATGTACAACTGAGGGAGGCACACTGCAACATTTATGACATAACATATTTATGTAATACTTATCGTTCAGACTTATACAGAATACAACATAGGAGGTAAGGTTCAATATGCAACATTAACCGGAGATCAATCCTGTCTCAGAGGGCTGAATAGGACATCCACTAGTTAGTCAATGTGTGTTCGCAGTATGTTAAATAAACAACTGAGCTATATGTAGTTTAACTTTTGAGGCTCTGTCTTTCAAAAGCATCCCACTCCTAAACAAACCGTTGAAGTGCATATTGACTGCACTTAGAATGACTTTTGGAAAGCTTGAGTACAAAAGACCAGGGACTGATCTTTCAAAAACGAATTTATACTAAATAAGTGGTCTCTCTTATTGATTTGGGAAACTAATTGACTGGTACCTTTTAATTCTAAGAAATAAAAGGAACCAACTAATCTGTCAACAACCAGTTTCCTCCATTCTAAGCTTCCTCATCCAATAATGACAGAGGCAAAGAAATACAAGTTAGGCTAGTAGGAGACAAATTGTGTAGCCTCTGTGAAACTGTAAGATTTACAGACACATATTGCATCCTCTCTTAATAAAATATTACAGTTGAATTTAGTGCATTGTCAAAGAATGAAGTAATGTGGTCAAAACCAAAATCATTCACTAATACACCAATGTTAAAATTCAACATTCAAATAAAATGATTAGAAATATAAATCAAGAGTACCACAAACAATTTGACAATCATTTCATATCAGTTTTAATGAAAATATGTAGAAAAGTTCTGCATTCCTTAAAGGGCTAATCTGATCATATCATATTGGAACAGGTTAGAATCAAGATAAACATACTTGCAAATTTAAAAATGATGCCACTTAATACTTAAAAAATGTGATTAGTGTGAATATACAAAAAGTAATTTCTTGATTCATCTGCAGAGGAATTAGACGCCTAGACTAACTAGACTGGCCAGCTCAAAACATAAATTAGCTCCTCAGTTACCATTGTTCTACATTAGTTTCTGGCCTTTGGCTGTCAGAAAGTTCAAGCATAGTTTGAAATTCAACCGCTGATGAAGAACTGGGTCAACAGAAAGTTATATCAAGGGCAGACTTGACACAAGGTTAAAGCAATTATATTCTATATTCTATACTTCTGTCTAGAGGAAACTGTTGGTGATGCCATTGATGCATCTGCAGGGAACTGATTTACCCCAATTGAATGGTTCTATTGTTTCAGATGGGAAAACCCTGCCTAAAGCAACATGCCACCTTTTAAACTGAAATGTTTAAATATATATCAGGAGGTCTAAAAGCAAAATGAAAGACATTTGCAGTTGTCTAAGTACAATATAAGTGATTTGATTTATTTATTTATTTATTTAGATTAGTATTGTATTTGATGATGCATCATGAGTTATAAGGTCAGGGGACATCAGGGATCATGTTTGGGATACATTTGGGTGATGATGCTTGAGGAAGCTAGAGAGTAATGAATACTGGTGCTGTTCAATTACTATATTGGTATGAGTATTGTGTGGGTTGATTCAAGATCTAAAGAAAAGACAAAGAGAAAGACCAATTGATTGACTGCATCCCTGTAGACGTAATGGTTTATTTGGACCTTTTGAAACCAAAGGGCATCTAATTGAAGTTGTAAAGGTGGGCGAGATCAGAAACTTGGTATCCACTGAAAAAGTTTTATTTCCTACTTATTCTTATGTGTGACTTTTTAGCCCTGAGGACGGCCTGTGCTTGCTGTTTCTCCAGCAATTTCTCAACCTCTCTCTGTACACCATCCCCTCGTTCACAGCATGGAGGAAGTTCAAAGAAGGAATACTAAAATAGTCAGTAGTGTGATCTGCTGCAGAGCAGAGGAGTTATGTGCTTTCAGTGACGTGTGGTAGTTAGAAGGCCCCCGAAAGTTACAATCTAATTTTGTTTTGTCACTAACTTAACATGAACTGTCTCAGAACCTCTGCCAACAGGAACTGCATTTAATCAGCAGAAAAAATTAAGTGATTCTTACAGTATCTGCCGCTGCTTTATACTGTATGAAAACTTTCTGCTTCAGTTCATTAAATCCATGCAGCCTTCTGATGGCAGCAGAACACATATGTTAACAAGTCTGCAGCCTCTGATTTGAGAATTACGCACGGCCGTTCACTGTGTTTACCTCAATTACATCACATGCTAATGACACCAGGCTGCTATAAATGAACCCCACGCACCTTTACACACATCAGACTGGTGTGTTATAACTCGGTTGTTTATGCGGGAGGCATCATATTACAGCAACTCATTATTCCTGTATGCCATTGCCTCTGTTCCAAATTTCTTTCTGAGCAAAATTAGTGTTTCATGTTTTATTCTTGAAATGCATAACGATGCTGTTGTTTCACATTCTACGATTGATATGACCATTTATGATGTGAGATACAGTAGAATTAAAGCTGAAATATTCCGATTGATGCGATCACATAAACAGCTTCATCAAAAATATTATTAATTCACTCCATCATCATTTGTCATTTGTTGAGCTATTGACATCACGTGTCACTGTGATTGGCACAGCAGTTTCATAGCAATGAGACCAGTGATGTGACTGGCTGAGGGTGTATTTATTAATTACCACACCCTCCGTTCTATACTCCACCGCACACAGCCCTTTTGCACTTTGCATTCCTGCACCGACATGAACCAAAATAGCGGAGCGCCTAGAGATGCTCGCACAGTCAGTGCGCCCAAGACATACTGCTTTGCATTTATTGCACTTGCGCGATAGGGTCCAAAGAGTAAAAGAGAGTGTTTTTAACATTTTGAATATAGCTCATCTGGGAGATATACCATGTCGAGGAATTCCAGACTGCATTCTGACTGAATACAATATCATGGAAGAGTTGGAGAAAAGAAAGACAATACCACATAAAAATCACTGTGAACAATGCGGCAGCTGTTCACTCAAAGATGCAAAAGGCTTTTAAAGAAAGGGACAAAATATTGTTGTGAATAGCTTTCCAGGACATCAGCAGCAAACTCTGATTATAGCTTGTGACAATCTTGTTGTGATCATTTGTTGATCAGAACAAGATCCTGCTCTTCTTGAAATAACAAAGGCTCTTTTTAAAGCTAGTTGTAAACTGATATTACCAAAACTGTCTTTATTTCAAGGTCAAAGGGATTCAAAAGGATCCTTTTTTTAAATTAAATAAATGTTGGCATATTGTTTGTTGTCATACTGTACACTCACACCTCTGTCTTTCTCTCTCTCACACACACACACACACATACACACACACACACACACACACACACACACACACACACACACACACACACACACACACTCACTCACAACTTCCATTATTGCAGTGACCACATTTAATCCAGTTGCCATATCTGCTGGCAGCTAGCGGGTCATAAGCATAATTATACTGTAACATGCAGAGATTTTTGGAATGAGCGTGTAATTCTGTCCAAAAGCATTGTCACACTGCCTAACTTGTGGGATTCATCTTCAGTCACACTCAAGTTGCCTCCCATCTGCTCACTGAATACTACAAATTGTATAAGTAGGAGAATTTCTTGTCCTCATCTTCATGAAATGGCCCAACAGATTTCTAAAAGGACTCGTGTGTCTGTTGGCCTTTTCACCAGCCTCCTTAGCTCAGTATAATGTCTTCAACATTTATGTAACTGTGTGCCTAATTTACTTTGTGCAGTTAGAGCCTTTGAATAATCAATGTTTGCTTGGTAATGCACCTGGACATAGTGACCCTTTAGGTCATCCATCGTCAACTGGCGGCCCGCAGGCCACATCCGGCCCGCCAAAGCTTTTAGTCTGGTCCGCAGAATAATTATGAATTCAGAAAATGTAAAGAGGAAAACATACGTTCTGTTATTTAGCATTTCAAGCATTTACAGCAGGTAACATTACACAGGTAGAGCAAAAACCCAGCCCCCTGTATGTGCATCTCTATTCATATGCCGGGATTCTGTACAGCGATGCCCGCGCTCCACACACACAGCTGAACCGAGATGTGTGTGCGTTAAAACACGCAGCACCTGACTGGGAACGATACAAAGAGGATTACCAATGGCTGCTGGGTCAGATTAACTCATGCTAGTCTCATTACTGTAAGTAGGCTACAATAAAACCTTTGTGAGTAAAAAGTCAATACTTATCAATGCACTCACCTGTATAGACCGGCATAAACATGTAGAAAGCAATATTTCAATCTGCTCTGTCTTTTCTGTCCACTCTCGTCCACCGCGCTGTTTTACGCAAACACAGCTCTACTCTGCAAATAGTGATTATTTTTTTTTTTTTTTTACAAACAAGCTAAAACAAAAGCTGTCTGTTTAGTCTTAGCTTAGCTTGCCGGGAATCTTGAAATTTGGACAAATTCTTATAAACTTAACTGCTGGCTGAATGAACCATCTTCTCAGCTGGAGCGGTAAATCTATGGATGTATTATAAGACCAAAACAGATACATGTGGCTAGTTAATATGCACGTGAATGACTCGATCGCGTACTTTATTCTTGATGATGATGCTGGTTGTATTTTTTTGCAACAGCATCATTTCATTGCAAATGAAGCATATATGATGAATGCTAGCCTGCTTATCAGTCCATTCATCATTAAAGCTGGGCTTTCCCACATCAACTTATAGCTTCAGCTTCTTTGACAATGACATTTTTACCTGACAACAGACCTGTCTTCTGCAAGCATTTTCCACCAATCAGGACGCAGCATACTACAATCCTCATTCCATAATCACAGACTTTAACCATCACTCCTCAGTGAACTGCCTCCTAGTCTGAGATATTTTTCTAGTTAAAGAGCCAGTTATCATTATGGATTTCCATGTATTTTAGGAGTTTGCTCACACTAATACATGTAAAAAAAAAAAAATTATTAATTAATTCAGTAAGAAAGTGAAAATTTCGAACAAGAATAGGCGTATTAGGTATACATTCATTTTATTTTCTTTATTAGAACAGTATGTAAGAACCGTGTGCCTCAGATAATGAATATTCTAAAGCACAGAGTTACCAAACCGCAAGCATGCATGCGTTTTAACTAATAAAACAATGATAACCTGGTTGGTTAACAGCGACACAGTTTGGTAACTAATCAGCTACAGTCTAAGTTTTGAAAGAAAACTCAGATCACCCACAGACTATTACACATTAAACAGACTGTGTTTTACCTGTGTAGTAGACCTGCAATCAACTTTGCATGGATACAGAACGGCTAAAAAAACATTGGCGCACGTTTGACATGTAAACCAAAAGGAAGGAGGAGTTTAGTGCACATGAGAGAAATGAGGAGTTGCTCAATATTTCGATGTATGATATACAGTAGTCAATCTTGAGTCTACAGTCTTGAGTCCAGAGCATTCCAAGTATAAGTGCACCTTGTGAGTTTTTTGACCTTTGAGAAAAAAACCAAAAGGGCATGCCCTGAACAGAATATTGATTTAAAAGAATACAAATGTTATTTTAACAACGCTTGTGCGGCTGCGAGACATGTGCTGTGGTAAAAAACTAATCCTCAATCAATGCACTCAATTTAGCTGCAAAATCCAAAACATCTAATCTAATGTAATTGTTTCTCAATTCAGACCAATTTCTATCACTGAGAGAGATTTTCCACAACCAGTGAACAGTCATTCATATTGCATTCCCTAAATGAAGAGCCCAATCAGCAGATCCCTCTGGCCTGATGCCTCAATCTGTTTCCCAATCTCATTTCTAATTTATCTTACTTGCCCCAACCAACCCGGTGTAGTGAAGTGCAGTTTTACATTTGTCCTTTGAATCTGCAGTAGGCGATTAAGCGAGAGAAAAGGGGTTTGGCATGAAACCCATTCCCAATTCAATCCCCAAAACTCCATAAAGTGCCCTTCATTTATCTTCAATTCAACTTCATCTGTGCTGTGTGAATGAGCTTAAACTGTGGGAGTTTCTGTTCCCAGGAAGTGTAAAGCATCCTAATGGCTTTTTGATGTAGCTTCAGCTGTACGTGGAACAAGTGAGGGAGAATCAGCTTTACCCATTATCATTCACTATTCATATCTTATACACCTACGGTCTTACTTCCTTTAAATTTACTTTTATTCTCTGTGTATAATTAATTAATGTGAGATATATATATATATATATATATATATATATATATATATATATATATATATATATATATATATATATATATATATATATATATATATATATATATGTGTGTGTGATATATATATATATATATATATATATAAATGATTACTAACAGGTGATTATGGACTGTGTTCTTGTTCTTGTCATTCTTCTTCCTGAAGCTGACATAAGATGACCTTTAACACTGTTAAGAGGTGTTTGTGTGTGTGTTTGTGTGCACTTTTTCTTGACATTTTAGTGCAAAAGGTCACAACATTTTTGAGTTTTGTGTTTGTTGATTCTGTCCCGAAAATCAAAGTCAACCACGGTGGTGAAAAGTTTGTGTTTTTACATGGTCTGGCTAAGGAACATGACAGTTTGTACTGCCTCCACCCATAAAGCTGGCTGATGGGCAGCCGGATCATCTTGCAGTATCATGTTAATAAAGCCAACCAAAGGGACAGCTTTACATTTTTATATCACTGGATCCTGGTTTCATTTTAGGTTCATTCTGTATTTCCATCCATCCATCCATCGTCGTCCGCTTATCCGTGGTCGGGTCACGGGGGGAGCAGCTCCAGCAGGGGACCCCAAATTTCCCTTTCCCGAGCCACATTAACCAGCTCTGATTGGGGGATCCCGAGGCGTTCCCAGGCCAGGTTGGAGATGTAATCCCTCCACCTAGTCCTGGGTCTTCCCCGAGGTCTCCTCCCAGCTGGACGTGCCTTGAACACCTCCCTAGGGAGGCGCCCAGGGGGCATCCTTACCAGATGCCCGAACCACCTCAACTGGCTTCTTTCGACGTGAAGTAGCAGCGGCTCTACTCCGAGCTCCTCACGGATGACTGAGCTTCTCACCCTATCTCTAAGTGAGACGCCAGCCACCCTCCTGAGGAAACCCATTTCGGCCGCTTGTACCCTGGATCTCGTTCTTTCGGTCATGACCCAGCCTTCATGACCATAGGTGAGGGTAGGAACGTAAACTGACCGGTAGATCGAGAGCTTTGCCTTCTGGCTCAGCTCTCTTTTCGTCACAACGGTGCGAGAAACTGAATGTAATACCGCCCCCGCTGCACCGATTCTCCGACCAATCTCCCGCTCCATTGTCCCCTCACTCGCGAACAAGACGCCAAGGTACTTAAACTCCTTCACTTGGGGTAAGGACTCATTCCCTACCTGGAAAAGGCACTCCATCGGTTTCCTGCTGAGAACCATGGCCTCAGATTTAGAGGTGCTGATCCTCATCCCAGCCGCTTCACACTCGGCTGCAAACCGATCCAGTGAGTGCTGAAGGTCACAGGCCGATGATGCCATCAGGACCACATCATCTGCAAAGAGCAGCGATGAGATCCCCAGCCCACCGAACTGCAACCCCTCCCTACCACGACTACGCCTCGATATCCTGTCCATAAATACTACGAACAGGATTGGTGACAAAGTGCAGCCCTGGCGGAGGCCAACCCTCACCTGGAACGTGTCCAACTTACTGCCGAGAACCCGGACACAGCTCTCGCTTTGGTCATACAGAGATTGGATGGCCCTGAGAAGGGACCCCCTCACCCCATACTCCCGCAGAACGTCCCACAATGTCTCCCGGGGGACCCGGTCATATGCCTTCTCCAGATCCACAAAACACATGTAGACTGGATGGGCATACTCCCAGGCTCCCTCCAGGATCCTTGCTAAAGTAAAGAGCTCATCCGTTGTTCCACGACCAGGACGGAATCCGCATTGTTCCTCTTCAACCTGAGGTTCAACTATCGGACGAACCCTCCTTTCCAGCACCTTGGAGTATACTTTACCAGGGAGGCTGATACCCCTGTAATTGGTACACACCCTCTGGTCCCCCTTTTTGAACAGGGGAACCACCACCCCGGTCTGCCACTCCTTTGGCATTGTCCCAGACTTCCACGCAATGTTGAGTAGGCGTGTCAACCAAGACAGCCCCTCCACACCCAGAGCTTTCAGCATTTCTGGACGGATCTCATCAATCCCTGGGGCTTTGCCACTGTGGAGTTGTTTGACTACCTCAGTGACCTCCACCAGGGAAATGGACAACAATCCCCCGTCATCCTCCAGCTCTGCCTCTAACAAAGAGGGCGCATCAGCTGGATTTAGGAGTTCCTCAAAGTGCTCCTTCCACCGCCATATTACCTCCTCAGTTGGGGTCAATAACGTCCCACACACAGCTAGGATGGTTCCCCGCTTCCCTGACCACCGGTGTCCACCACGGTGTTCGAGGGTTAGCGCCCCTTGAGGCACCTAAGACCCTAAGACCACAGCTCCCTGCCGCAGCTTCAGCAATGGAAACTTTGAACATTGTCCACTCAGGTTCAATGCCCCCAGCCTCCACAGGGATGCACGAAAAGCTCCGCTGTAGGTGTGAGTTGAAGGTCTGTCGGACAGGAGCTTCCTCCAGATGTTCCCAATTTACCCGCACCACCCGTTTGGGCTTACCAGGTCTGTCCAGAGTCTTCCCCTACCCCCTGACCCAACTCACCACCAGATGGTGATCAGTTGACAGCTCCGCCCCTCTCTTCACCCGAGTGTCCAATACATACGGCCTCAGATCAGATGAAACGATTATAAAATCGATCATTGACCTTTGGCCTAAGGTGCTCCCAATCACGCCTCTCCATGTGTCTCCGTCATTGCCCACATGTGCGTTGAAGTCCCCCAGCAGAACTATGGAGTCCCCCTCCGGAGCCCCATACAGGACTGCATTCAAGGTCTCCAAGAAGGCCGAATACTCTGAACTCCTGTTTGGTGCATATGCACAAACAACAGTCAGAGTTTTCCCCCAACAACCCGCAGGCGTAGGGAGGCGACCCTCTTGTCCACCGGGTAAACTCCAACGTTGCGGCGCTCAGCCGGGGACTTGTGAGTATCCCCACACCCGCCTGGCGCCTCACACCCTGGGCAACTCCGGAGAAGAAAAGAGTCCAACCCCTCTCGAGGAGTACGGTTCCAGAACCAAGACTGTGCGTAGAGGTAAGCCCCACCAGATCCAACTGGTAGCGCTCCACCTCCACCTTCCGGCTCCTTCCCCCACAGCGAGGTGACATTCCACGTCCCCAGAGCCAGCCTCTGCTGCCCAGGTCTGGTCCGTCGAGGCCCCTGACCTTCACCGCCACCCGTGTGGCAGCGCACCCAACCCCAGCGGTTCCTCCCACAGGTGGTGGGCCCATGGGATGGAGAGATAGGTGCCACTTAGCTTTTTCAGGCTGTGCCCGGCCGGGCTCCGTGGCAAACCCGGCCACCAGACACTCGCTGACGAGCCCACCCTCTGGGCCTGGCTCCAGACGGGGGCCCCGGGCTTCCTCCGGGCAGGGTCTCTTTATCCCTTCCTCGTTCTTCCATAGGGTTTTTTGAACCATTCTTCGTCTGGCCCCTCACCTGAGACCACTTTGCCATGGGAGACCCTACCAGGAGCACAAAGCTCCAGACAACACAGCCCTCAGGTTCATAGGGATACCCAAACCTCTCCACCATGATAAGGTGATGGTTCCCGGAGAGGCATTCTGTATTTATATCTATTTGTATCTGTATCTATATTTATATTTGCCAATTCTGTAAGCAGTCTGGTTAGACTTAGTTTTGATTTTCCCTTTCATTTTTCCTTTTGCCTTCATGGTTGCTCTATTTAACATTTCCATCAGCAATTCACACCTGGTACCGGGCACCATTAACATCTTATTGGCCATAGAAAAGTCAACACTTTTGGCTTACAGCAATGTAGCTAGCTCAGTTCATCGTGGGTAAATCACAGATTACTTGTGCACATGTGTATAGTGAAGATAAAGATACCAAAGTATGCTCTTACAAATTGTGTCAAATTATTTTGAGAAGTTCCTTCAAAAACCACAGTTCTGAACGTTAGATACTGTACTCACAAAGTAAAAAGAAATAATTCTGAATAATGACTGTTCTCACTCACAAGCAAATGTGGAAGTAGTGCAATGTTGCAGCACCACAAAACCTCTGAGAGAACAGGACCGGATGGATGGTTGAGTCAAAAACCTGTGCAGCTTCTCTTCTACCAGATACCATTTTCTGGTTTTTTTTTTTATCTTTCTTATAACCTTAGCCAATTAGTTTTAGTGGCCTAAACCTAACCAAACCTTGCAAACATTGTCATCCTGCTGATGAGGAGTCCCAGATAAAAAAAAAAACACTCATACTGAATGGGTGATTTCTGAAGACGGGGAGAAACAACCTAATTTGTGGTTTAGGTTGAAGCAACTGATGCCCCAGCACCTAGTTTATTTTACTGACTTTCTGGCCAAACATTCAGCATATTTCAATAGTGCGAATTCCTTCATCCTCATCCCAAAAAATAATTGATTGGATAGCTGAGGAGGCGGCTGCAGGTCACCCATGAATCACAGCTATTTGTGGTTTGATATCCAACTTCTCCCGTCCACATGTTGAAGCTATATACTGAAACTTGTTGTTAAGCACTTTGTCCTACTAATATTGAAAGGTGCAGTGTAATTACCATACTATAAATATTGATGGATCTGCAGAGAGTTGAGGTAGTGTTTGCTCAACATGATCAACAAAGATCTGTGTGTAGAATTAGAAACACCCCGACTATTTATCTTTGTGTCATGTGCATTTTAAAACAGGAACAGTTCCTACGTGGTTTTTCATTCTTTTGCATTGAATACGTGTCTTGTTTATGTGCCATCTACTCTCCTGAGTATTTTGTATGTTTGCCATCATCAAAGACTACCAACAGATGAATGCCCAAAATATCAAAGAGAATTTCCAACAATTTTCTTGCTGTGAGTTGGATTTGTGTATAGGAATAAAACAGTAAAAAAATAAATACAGCAGCATTTTAATATTAACATCAAAGTTATACCTTTCTACACACAGTATATTTGAGTGCTTGTGAGACTGATGAACAAAGGTGTCTTCTTACTGAATTTCTGAGGAAGAGAATGCAAAATAAGAGCGCCAGGATGCAGTTTGATGTACAGTATGACCTCAGAAAATGTTTCACACACAGATTTAAGATGGTCCTTGTCAAAGTATGTGCCTTTTGTAGTTGGTGCTGAGAAGCTTGAAGTACTGCTCTAAAAATATAATAAACAAGCATGCACTCACACACAAATAAATACTGAAGATGTCCAAAGACACACCAACACACACATACAATCTTGTGTCCGAGCACTGATTTAACTCTTCAGTGTGGACTCTGTAGTGTTATCGGACAGGACACATGGTAAGTGTACGACTGACAGAGAAGAGCCCTGATCCAACATTGTCATAGCTTCTGTAACACTGCAGGTGTTATAAAAGCGACTGGAATATGGATGAGTGGGAGACTGCTGTGATTGAAATGTGCTAAAGCGAGTCTGTGCCTTTGTACTACCCTCCAAGGTGTTGGAGAGGAGGAAGAGAGAGAGAGAAAGTAGGGCAGAGAAGTGTTACGTAGATAACAAGGTGGAGCTGCTCGTGCTCGCTGATACTTTGCTGGCCTGAGCCAAAACACAAGTTGCCCTCAAGCACTGGTTCCCAATCTGATCATTTTAACCCAATTTGCAATGCCGCATGGTAAAGCCTCATCCTCAGTGTGGGTGTGTGTCTGTAGCAAAAGATGCTCAGGTTTTCTTTTTGGTTAACAAGTAAAGCATGACACGCTTGTATGGGTTTGCAACAAACATAAATGCTGACGCAGTTTTCCTCGTATCTCTTTCAGGAAACCTCCTCCTACTCAGATTGAGGCTTCTGAGAAATGAGCTGCAAATGTAAGTCCTTTGCCTGACCTCAGCACTCAACCTGTGATGTTGCTTTTAAATTAATTAAACCGACTGAAACACTCGTGCAATCACAGCACCGTAGCCTTGGACCCTTAATCTTTAACTCCGTGCTCCTCACTAACCATCAGGGACAGGAATCACCACTGACTTTATTTATTAGTAGCGAATTGCTATTCCCTGCAAACACACTATCATCAAAGGATGACTCACTGCAGGACAAGCTCGTCAAATTCAGATTTCAAACACAACCATTCCTTCAGTATTATGAGACGAAGTTGCCATTTCTGATTTCAGTTTGTCATCCCCAGCACAAGGAAGGCTTAAGGCGCTATCAATAATGGATGAGGATGTGAGACTTTCCAGCAGGTTTTTTAGAAGCTTCTGTGCATGCATTTAAAACCCAACAGGACCGGCTCTCTGTGCACCTAGAAACCTGGCTTTCAAGCAGATCTCGAGGCAGTCTAGTCAGTCAGTGCTGCTTACAGCAAAGATAAGAAGCTGCAGCTTTCAGAGAATCACTGGGGTTAAGATTGTGAGATGTTAGGAACAAGTGTACAGGAGTTTTATAGTGCCTTCACATACAGTATTATCACCTTATATAATTTGATATTGAGTGTATTTCCTAACTTTCCTATTTACACAAGTAGCAGACACAGAGCATAACATGACATCTGGAGTTTCTGCCCACCTGGTAAATATGAGTCCAATATTGACTGTCGGCCTGTTTTGGTCTCCCCTTCCTTCTGAGGGAAATATAACTCTTTAACTGGTAAAAGCTCCACTACGTTCACCAGTTAGTTGCTTACTGTATCTGTCTGCTGTTAAGTGCTGGGCAGGTAGCATTCAGTAGGTTTGTCTTAGAGCTTATTCGCTGAAAAGAATTGAGACTGAACCAAACCTGTAAAACCAAAATAATGACCGTAAAGTTACTAAAACGTCATTTAGAACTGAGGACAATTTGGCTTATCTAATTATTTCTTAAACGAATTAAAAGATCAGCCAGTGCAGAAATAATATTTCACCTTCTTTCCATTGCCAATCTGCTTGTTGTTGTTGTCTACTGTATCAACCTGCCTTTTTCAGACACTCATGTCTAGAAAATTCTTGTTTTGTAGAGGAAACAGGTTGCAATATTTTTCCAACACTGGCGATTTTTTTACTTATTTCAAGAAATTAAGATTTATAGGTCTCAATTACACATAAATGACTTGAGAAGATGGGGAATTTTAGTCCTGGTGTGGTGTCATTGTACATTGTAACAATGTAATTACAATAGGAAAATAGGGGGAAACATGATAGTAATATTTCATAACATTGTGTCTGCAGGATTATGTTATGTTTGTTATAGAAGGAGTGAATTCTATTTTTTGTTAGGTTCTTGTGAAAAAGCAGTGAGCACAAGTTGTAAAAATCCAAGCCATAAACATGTAGATCTGCCTTTTGAAAGTGGCTTCCGCTCCATTCTGTCATTTTAATGGTACTGTATTCATGGTACTGCACCAGTTTCAATTTAAGGATTATACCCACAAACATGACCACTTCTTACATGCGGCCACATATTCAATGTCAAGCCACTGTCCTTCATTCCTTCACAGTTCACACACCTATGGGCGCAACCCACATACTCAGTGCTGCTGCTCATCCCACAAATGCATGTTCCTTACAAATGGGACTCCATTTTAAAGGGAACTAAACAGGCTTTCTAACGGTATAAGATTTATTGCCACAAAGCATTGTTACCACAGAGAAATAATCTACCAAACACAAATTTCCTTACTTTTTGTGCTAAGTTAATTTGCACCCACACCTCCTATATCACACGTACACACATGCACTCAGGCATGCATTTGCTTACAAATATAGTTTTTGACATTCACACAGGCACATGTACACCTCAGCAGCACCTAAACATGTACACACATATTGCCAATTTTCTGCAGAAACGGTCCGTCTAGCCAGCTGTGGTTAGGAGATAACAGAAGGCTCCAATCACGGGACTCCCCTCAATCCTTCCCATAAGGCCCCTGATGGGAGTCTCTCTTGTGAGGAGGATGAGAGGGTGTAGCTGACATCACACTCACAATAGGCCATTCTAGAGGTGTTAGAATTGGATCTGGAGGTTGCATTTGACACCATCTTTTGTGCAGTAACCATGCCCAAAAGGTGCACCGTAGGTTGATAACAAATTAACCGTACAACTTTCTCTATGGCAGATTAATCTGTGCTTTCCTTTTTAGGTCAAAGTAAGACGTAGCATTTGCCAGGGGATAATCAGATCAATAATAGCGTCGCAGAGGAAAGACAGAAAGGATACAAACACAATATTGAAACACTGTGATCAAAGCTGAGCGCACTCTGTGAATGAGAATGTAGGTTGGAGAGCAGAGCTGCAAAGGACAGCTGTGATTGATGCATTACTCTCTCCTAGCTGTCTGCAGACAAAGAGAGGGAGACTGTGGCAATTTCCCTGAATCACAGTATACATCTTATTTTGTCTCTTCCCTCCTTTCCTCCTCTCTTTTCTCCTTTCTTTACGCACTTGCATTATGACATGCTCATCCTGTGCTATTAAAAAGCCTCTTCTGTGTGCAGAAAGTAGCTGGCATGGAAACACTTTTTAGTCTGATTAGAATAGCGTAGAAGTGCTCTTACTGTCCTACACTTGGAACATAAACTGGGTATCCTTTCTGAACAATAATGAAATGCTTCATCCTATTTGCTGCTGCCTTTAATATGCTGTTTACAAACATTTATATTGTTTTACCTTTTGTTATTTATGATGTCTAAAAAGCATAGATGAATTGTTGGTTTCCCAGAGATAAGATGAGCTGTTAACTCTGAAATCTGTTTATTTTCAGAATTTCTAATACACCAGGGATAAACACACAGCCCGCCATACACTCACACTTTGAATAGAACATGTAAAAAAAAATATGAATTTCACTCTGTGTTACTATGTCAAGGTCAACATCTTCTCTGTCTCCGAAGTCCTATTAGCAAAGAAAATCTACATTCCCTGCTTCAGTGCAGTTTAACAAGCTAATGAGTCTCAGTGGTGATATTAAAACCTCAGTGGGAAGGGAACCACATGGGAGCCAGTTGATTAAGCAGACTTTTAATGTAGTGAAACCTACACAGCCATTAATATATAAATCACACCATGTAACAATACAACAGAACAATAGTATTTTATTTTATTGTTTACAGCTGTTGTATACATTAACAAAAAATGTTAGTTGTAAATCCAAAAATTGTTGTGTTGGGTAAAATCTCAGCCCTGGGGCAGTGTGTTAAATTCACAATTCCACGGGTACTAAAACATGAAAAGAAAGAAGTAACAGGACTCATGTTTTTTACATAATGGCAGAATGTACTTTGTTCTGGTTCGTATGGCTCTCGTGAGGTAAAGGTATTTTGAAACACCATGCAAAGAACTTGAATGAAGAGAGAGATAGAGAGAGAGAGAAATATAAATATATGCCCCACTAACAGAATGGAGGAAAACTCATAAACAATCAACAATATGTTTACTCCTCACATCATGGCCAGGTAGCTTTACAATAAATGGCTCTACAAGTCATATTTAACAATCAAGTGCTCTGCTTTATTAGAAACAAACATTTTGATAAAGCATTCCGAGCGAGTGAGTTACAAGTAGGCCTAACTCTAAATCTCATTTAATATCAAATGACAGTCTGAACATTAAAACTGAGGAGAATATTTTTCTAGGTTTGATACTAAACCACAAAAACACCAATCACAGTATTTTATGGTGTCTGAAAGCTGTGTGGTGAATACTCCAGCCACAACAATAATACTGTAGGACCACAGACTCTGGAAAAGTGCATGTAAACTCGCCAGACTACACGTAGTATAATATATTCCATGTGAGCTGAGGGCTGTAGTCTCCTAAATGTCAGTGCTCTGTGTGATATAAAATTGTATATACATACCATGTCTGCCTATCCAGCTGGCTTTATGACCATTGTCATGGCAACGACTCATCCTTGTTCCACTGACTGGTTGACAGACAGCCATTAGAGTATTATTGTGATGTCGTGGGGGATTGTGAGGCTTGAATGCAGGGTTGACCCACTTGGCATCCAGAGGGGACCCCTGTCCTCTCTCCCCCATCACACGATCACCTCTCACATCTCGGCAGGAAGTGACTTGAATTTTCACCATTTCCTTTCACAAAAGGAAGTTTCATTGCGCTGCTGCTGCTTCCTTTGTGTGTATCTGTGTATGTGTGTGTGTGTGTGTGTGGGGGGGGGGGGTGTCAAGGGATGTCAAGGCTGTGTGGATGTGTGGACCAGCCATTGTGATTTTTTTTTTTTAATTATCTCTCCTCCAGCTCAGCAAGAAAACACTGTCTGTGGTGAAATTTTGTGCTCATAGGACAGTGACTGTGGAAGATACCCACTTGATTTGACTGTTGCATGCTTTTAAATACTTTGTACTTGAAAATGTATTTGTTATGCATTTTGTCCCCCATTTCTTACACTGGAGTCATAAAGGGGTCATTTTATGGCCAGTATGAAAAGGAGAAATGATTCAGATGAAAAATAATCAGCATACTGTATGGGCATGTGAGTATTGTATTAGGACAGACTTGAAAATATGTAAATCTATCCTTTAAAGTTCTACCGCTTTTGAAAAATTTCTGAATATGGAACTGAATGTTTTACGGTATATACTATGGGCATTTGTAATTTGTAAGTTATTTATTTGAACAGGGACAGTGCAGAAATAAACATTAATAGATGTCTTGTGCCAGGTGGTAGCAAATTGCTAGTTTCCGCCCATAGTCCCTGGGCAGATTTATGGCGCAATAAAATACAAAGTATTTACAGTATACAATACAGATATATAAAGTCATACAAATCTACAGACATTACTGTCCCCGTATCCCACTCCATCTAGAGCTAAAACTACTAACTGTCCTTTTTTCATGGCTTGCCTTAAACTGTCCCCCCAATAAACACAGTAATTAGCACATCAATTCACTGGTGGGAGCAAATCTGCTTTGTTAACAACCAATGCTTTGCTAAGCGTGAGAATGAGTGCAAGTTAGTGCATGAAATTAGCTCTGTAGGAAGAGTATTCCACTGATTTATAGCCACAAAGGAGAATGATGTCCTCCCAAATGCAGTTTTGAATTGTGGAAGACTACATTCGCCCCTTGTGGCTGATCTAGTTACCTGTGGTGTTTTAAATCTTTTCAGAGGAGGAGCAAAAGCATTAATCAAACATTTGAGTTAAATATAACATTTTCAACATTTTCATGTGTGAGTATCGTTGAGATTAATGGAAAAATATAATATGTGATCATTGAAAATCAGCTAGCTTTTTGGCGTTTGTGTATTAACAAACCTCAGCCATATAAAAATGTGACATTTTATTGACCTCTTGTCTCTTGACTTGCTCCCCTCCAGGCAGATTAGAGGTCAGAAACAGTGACAGAATAGCAACTATAAAACTGTCCCTACAAATCAGTGCATAAATCTTCAGAGACGAAAGATGTTTCTCAATACACAGCCTTGAAGTCTCTAACCCCTGTTAACATTTTACGATCACTCCACACCCGTATAATGTACTCCCTTCACACGCACACAAATTGTTTTGAATTCATGGAAAGTTCCATCGCCATGGAAGTGGTGCCACTGTCTTTCGCTGACTTCCTTTCTGGCTCACAGTCTTCAGAGATGGGCTAAAATGAGTGGGTCATCTATCACAGCAGAGGGGAGAGTGGTAAATTTATAGCTGTGAAAATAGGCCAGAGCACAGCACTGATGGAATAGATAGAGTGTAATTAGGACAAGGTTAGCCTGCTTCACACACGAGCATGCATGCGTACCCATATACACTATTATTAAGTATGTGACGTACATACATACATACAAGTGACTGTTTGTGTGTGTGTGTGTGTGTGTGTGTGTGTGTGTGTGTGTGTGTGTGTGTGTGTGTGTGTGTGTGTGTGTGTGTGTGTGTGTCTTTGCTCGTAAACACTCAGAGGCACTCAGTGACTGACAAATTTTTCAGTTACGTTCACTTGAACAGAGCCCCATAACTTAAATCAAAGAAAATTCAAATCTCTCAAGCAGTCGTGAGCAATTATTATTTTTGCACACCCATATGCCTCACATAATCACACTCATTTACACCCTCACACCTTTTCTGGGATAAACACATGCATTGAACACTCTTCTGACACACATCTCCAGTATCATCTGATTACCTCTCCTTAGCTAAAAAACTTGGTTGTTTACTTCATATATGCACAAAGACGGAACTCTCTTGACACTAACCTCTCTCGCTCTTCCTGCTTGATGCCCTGTTTCTCCCTGCTTGCTGATTTCTGTCTCTCATCTTCCTCTGCATCTTTGTCTTCACCTTCTCCCCAATGCACAGTTTACAACACATTTGCTCATTTTCACACTTTTTCAGTCCTGTTAGGTTGTTTTAATTTTCACTGCTGTCAAAACCCACACCTTTCTCCCCATAGCTTTTCCCCCACTTCCTTCTGTTCCTTCCTCCTCACCAGCAGCCTGTAAGCATCTGCCTCCCTTGTTACATGTAACGCACACACTGCCTTTAGACACAGCACACTAACACACACACAGAGCTGCCCCCTGTCTATAGGGCAGTGCTGTAAGCCTATAGAGCAGATGGGCTCAGGACTGACTGACTGAGCTGTGCTCTGACAAACTGCTTCTCCGTACAGTGTTGCTCAGATGAAGGGATGATGTCCTTTGCACGGTCTCTAATCTAAATCTGGCCGCCCACAGATTTGCCAATCTAGAAACTGGCAACTGGTCGAAAAAATCTGGCAACTCAAGGGCTATAACACAGACGGCCAAGAGACGTTTTGATCCAGTATCTAGCAATCAGTTTGACTGTTTCCAGGATGGCACAGTTTAGGTCTGTAAATGAAAATATTGGGTAAAATTCTCACCTTGTCTTGGAATGAAGAGTCCATTTGTTTTTGGAACTGTTTCATGGCAGGAAATGTGTTAACTGAGTAAATATTGTTGGAAATTGATGAAATCTTCATTCAGTGCTATAGGTAAATATTGACAGACAGGACATTTACAGAAGGTTAATAGAGGGAAGCCTGACTGGGTAAAGACTAGTACGAGGCTATATATATTCGACATGAAAGCCCCATAGGGTTTAAACTATTTGGCTTTTTAAAGATTAAAAATTGATCCCAGTATTTTTATTTGTGCACTATTTAACATCTTTTTTTAAATTCCATTCAATAATTTTCATCCCAAAATCCCTCAGTCTGTACCACCAGTGTAGTATTTCAACAAAAAACAAAAAGAGGATTTTAAATGTAGGGTTTTTACTTGTAACAGTGTGTCTTTACATTAATGTAAAATGTTTCATATTTAGCAAAATGTCAGGCTCAAAAAATGCTCACCTGATTTATGAACATCATTAAAAATTGATATTGGTGCTTTCAGGTATGGCTCTGGGACTTTTTTGTTTTTAATCATTAAACATAACTTGACATCGACACAGACCTTTTCATCACATCTCCCATGCGTTCTGTCAGACTTGTTGACTGACAAATAATTCTGTAGATTCTGACTTGAACAAGTAAATCCTCACCACAACATCCCCACATGAAAACTTTAGGGAGTGATGGAACTTGGCAGAAACAGCTTGTATTGAGTGTGATCGCCCTCTTCTGGTCAGTAGCGTGAACTGCCTGTGGCTCTGAGGTTGCGGTGGCTGAGAGAATGAGTAAGGTCATGAATTTGACATGGTGCCAAACGCCCCTTTTCCCACTGGGGGAGCAGATGGCAGCTCCCCAGTGCACAAGGCAGGGAGATGCTACCACCAGACGCTCCAAACAGGGTGTAAAAACACACAAACACAGACACATTAACATTCTTGTGTGCACTATTCTCTATGAGCACTGTCTGTACACAGACTGAGATGCACTTGTCTGTCTGAGCTACTGAATGCAGAAACTTGACCTAAATTATTTTACTTTTCTTCCCTGAGTGTAAACATGTCTAACCTATATTGTTATACTTTGCAGTGATAATGTAGCAGGTTTGAGTTTGTTGCCATCAGTGGTTATACATGATCTATACATATTAGCTGCCAGGTTTGATTCATTCTTTTTGCCCTGCTTCATTCTTTTTGCCCTGCTTAATGAAAAGCCATATTATTCAACACTTTTATTGATAGGGCAATTTTTTTACCTAAATATTCAAAAAGAAAAAAAAAAAGAAAAGTTGCTGTCTGTTTGCCCAGTGGACACATTGAATCTTGCAACTTTTCCAGTTTTGACAGAGGCGCCAATAGCTTCAATTTTTTATGAGTATATAATAATAACGTTACAAAGCACTATATAAGCTTGCTTGCTCTGTCTGTGAAAATATGAACAGCCTACATTTTACTTTTTGGATAAATCTCAAAATTTGTCCTGGAATGTCATGTAGATGTAGATGAAATTAGAAATAATAAGTCAGTAATTCATACTGTATGAATAATTTCAATAATGTTTTAACAGGATTTGAAGGCAAATTTGGGTACTATTACAACATAACTCTGGGTATGCCTTTAAGGACCTATGAATCAGCATCTTAACTCATAATCAGTGCTTTATTAAAGCCATTAAAGTCAACCACTTAATAATGTAGAACATATCTAATATAAGACAAGTCTACAACTTATTTTCTGCTACAAATCCGTAATTAGAGTAATTGAGATCCAGGTCATTTCTAGGTCATGTCCAATAAATTGAAAAAGTTACGCATTTCTCATTTCTCTTATACCTGTATCTTAGTTGTTTTACAAGTATAATTATCTACACTTGTTGAGTATTAACCAAATAAAACTAACATTTTGTAAATGTGCTAAAGTGTTCAAAACTTTTGACTGGCAGTGTACAGTTTACAATCCTGCCTGCATTAATAAAGCGACTATCACTGTCATTTCAAGGCGTACTGGTTGACACATTGAGGAGGGTATGCTAAGCTCAACTGAGTGGCATGTCACGATAGGATATGAGGCAGTTAGCTAATGTGGTGTAAAAGGATTTAGAGGATTTGACCCTATCAGCAGAGATGGCACTCAGAAAGGCTCTGTTAATGACACTAAATGAGTCTGTGCCTGCAGCATGCTAATAATAGTGGCATGAAATCCAGGCTTATAATTTATATGGAGATTTTTGTTGTTGTTGCAAATAGCTAATTTCTAGAAGTGTTTTAAAGTAATGTGTGTGTGTGTGTGTGTGTGTGTGTGTGTGTGTGTGTGTGTGTGTGTGTGTGTGTGTGTGTGTGTGTGTGTGTGTGTGTGTGTGTGTGTGTGTGTGTGTGTGTGTGTGTGTGTGTGTGTGTGTGTGTGTGTGTGCATATATATATTATGTAGAGGCAAACTAACACAATTCATTCAGTGCCTTCTCTGAAACAATGAAACACAATCAACTCACATTGTGCTGTGAAGTGAGCTGCATTTCACTTATTGTCTGTCTGGCAATGACATGTAATTATCTCATTGTCTGCAGGTTTCTAGATCTCTGAAGGTGAACTTGTTTACAAATCAGTCTATTTTGTAGATTCAAAACAGGAGTACGAGTACATTTAACAGGAGTACGAAGCAGACTTTTGTTGTTGTTTTTTAGATAGGGCCAAGCTGAGATAAGATACAATTTTTGGGGACTGTACACTGATTTGATTTTCAACTTTTAGAAAGCCATTGACTGCAAGGTTGATAGTTAAAATAACTTACCAGGGACAATATAAGCAATACTGTCCCCTTCCTGGATTCTGTTGTTTTTGTAGTTCATCTTTGTGATATTTTTGCAGTAAGAGTACACGCAATAAGAGTACCTGGCCAGAATCAAAGTGGTGAAGTCATGGTTAGACTGGCGGCCCAAAGTATGCCCCATAGCAAAAAGTACAAGTCTGCCGTTGTGCAAAGCAGCTGTAAATGTATGAATTTAAGATGCCGTTGGCTTGCCTAGCTGACTTCCTTTGGATAAATTAAGAATAAATGTACCGTGCTGCAGATGAGATTGAGTTTTTAACCATTTTATGAGTTTCCTTCACATCTGCTAGAACTCTGCAGGCGCCTTAATGACAAGATATATCATATCTATTTTTTCTGTCCAATCTAAATCTAATATGCTTGCATGCTATCATACACTACAACTACTATTTATCAATCTTGGAGAGGAATTTGATAGAAAAGTGTGATATAACTTTATTAAATATCCACTGAACGATGTAAGGAATGATCTGAATATTAAGACATTTGAGTTATTAGGGTTGATTTAAACATGGCATTCAGTTTCAGCTGCCAAGACTAATAATACTTAGATTTGTGATTGCTAAGACAATAAATGGCCCACAATTATTTCACATGCTGTAGTAAAAGAAATGTTAATTTCTGGGATTTCACATAACCTGTAGACCCAAAGCAGAACAGTTTTTAAACTGCATTCACTTAACAACGCCAACAGAGATAAGGAAGCAGCATGGATACTGTTGAGTTTTGAATAGACTTTCAATAATAGTATCTGCATTGACAGGCAGGTTTCCTTTAGTCTAGCAGGAATGATAAAAATAAATCACAAATTTATTCGCTTTACTTCATTCATACATTCCTCAAAAACTAGAGTGTAAGAAAAAGTTTTCTTAAACGTAAGCATTCTTTTGCTCAAAATTCTTTCTTTTTCGCCTCAATCCTTCTTTTTTTCAAATTAGATTTTTTTGTTAGTGATTATTCCACACTGCATTAGGAGCCATCATGAATATACCTGTCAATGCGTAAATACCATAAAAGTCTGTATCACCTTGGCTTTCATCATCTTTCATTTTCCGTGCATAAAGTACCATCCTTACCAGGCAGGGCATTCGCACAGCTTGGCTAGTAGGACAAGGAGGTGTCGCTGCCAACTCCTGAAACCCACCCCATGCTGGTCAAATCCTCTTTACTGGTTTCACTATGACAGTCTGCCCGCCATCCTTGGCTCGCCATGCAAAGATAGGACAGGAGCTTGGTGGCCAGTGCCAGGGATACCCACTGGAGGTGGGAGGATGAGAGAGAAGGAAGAGTGGGGAAGAGAGAGAAAGAGAAACAGACGGAATAATGGGCAGAGAAGGGGTCCTCCCAGAGATTTGGTTGTTCTGTATCACAAAGGATATGCTGAGAGGCAGCAGGTCTAGTATTTAGACTTTCTCTCTCTATGTTGTTGTTTTTTTATGAAAGGGCACATGATTAAATATCCAATGCTACACCAATACAGTTTAATTTGTTGATTGGTGCACATAAATGGAAATGTTTGTGCTGTATGAATGAATGTTCTTCTAATCTTTTTCAGAATGAGACCGAAAAGATGAGCTATTTGTTTACTGACTGCTGACATACTGTAGCCCCACAAAGCTGTGGAGGTGTTTGGAGTTACAGATGACTGCCAGCTATTGTTATTTTTCCCATAATGTATGCCCTGACCTACTGGCTACAGCTCAACATTCTTCCACGCATTGTTTTTCCATCCACTTTCAGCATTTGAACACAGATGTTCACTGTGGGAGGCAATGGAAAGCTGGCTCATTCACAGCACAGCATTCACTCACAGCTACAGTTTGTAGTCTGGTTTGGCACATAAGTGGGTGTGTTTGTGTGGCTGAGCAGATAGGCGCTGTTGAGTTTGAATGTGTATGTCTGTGCCCATGAGTGTTTTGTACACTACTGTTTTGATCACTAGTATATTACTGTTTTCTAGGAATCACCTTCACGGTCATCAGTCATCTCTACTTGGCCTGGGGGTCTTCTAGAAGGTCGGACCTCCTTGCCACCATGAAAGGGTTGGGGACCAACCGTAACAGACACCTGTCTGACTCCTGTGAACCTTCCTCAGGCCATCCAGAGGCCCTCTACTCTCAGAAGACCAGCACCCTCCCACGCAGCCCTTACCTGCTGAGCCCCACAATGGACCACTATGGCACCATGGACCCCCACCTCTATCCTTCAGCCAACCCAGGCTCCCTTCCACCAGACTGCATGCTGCCCCTCAACAACCAGATGTCCAATAGCAGCACCTTCCCCAGGATTCACTACAACTCCTACGACCAGTCTGACTTCTCCCCACCTGGAGACAGCATCGGGGGGATAAGTACAGGGACCATGGGCACGTCCATGTCTATGGGCATGGGAACGGGTATGGGCATGGGCATGGGCATGGCAGGGCTGAGTGGACGAACACCTATGATTACGAGTGGCTCAGCAACTATATCACATCATATGACCAAGAACCAGGCACCATCCAGTCTGCTGGAGTTCGATAAGCAGCTACCTGGAGGCCGTGATGGATTCAGCACATTGCAGTTTCATCGAACGTCTGCTGTTGCTGCCGACAAGCAGCGCACAGACAGTCCTGGTCGTATCCGTTACATGCTGCACTCAGTACAGAAGCTCTTTGCAAAGTCCCAGTCACTGGAGAGCCACAACATGAAAGGAAATGTCAATGGACGCTCCACTGGCAGTGGTGGAGGCTCATCTGGCACTGAAGACGGAGGAAAGCAGAATCGCAGAGCTAAAAGTAAAGATCGGGGTACAAAAGCAGAGGCAACAGCCAAGCGACGACCACGCTCCAACATGTCAGGTTATTGGAGTTCAGACGATTTGGACAGCAGTGATTTGAGCAGCTACCATAACACCATGGCCATGATGACTCTGGGGCGTCCAAGTGGCCATGACAGCCAGGTGGGCCAGACCAGATACATCCACAGTGGCTACAACACTATCAGCTCCTCCAAAAGCAGCAATGACATGAAGTATCAGGCACATACTGGGCCTGGGGGTGGAGGAGGTGATAGACTAGGTGGAGCAGGAAGAATGGTAATAAATGATAATGACTATATGAAAGGAGGGTCCTGGTCCACAATGACCATGGGCCAGCCGAGACAGGTGATCCAGAAGGGCTCAGCTACTCTGGACAGGTCCCTGCTCAAATCCAAATCCTGCCAACCTGAACTAACCTGCAACTACCTACAGGTTGGACGAAGGGTGAGTAGGCCTAAAGTGAATACAGTGCTGGATAGAAGTTAGATTTACAAAGTATTTATTTTTACAAAATCTTAAAAATGCCTATTTCTATGTGTAGGATAAAACATATCAAATTATCGTCACTATGAAAAGCTATAATACAGCAATAAAGGAATGACATTGATTGTAAAAAAGACTAATTGTATCCACTTAATTCTGTCTGTAGGGTGATTGGAGTAGCACATTAGGCCGCAGCGGGGGTGCCAATGAAATCCCATGTCGGCGGATGCGAAGTGGTAGCTATGTGAAGGCCATGGGAGACATGGAGGACAGTGACGACTCAGAGGGAAGCCCCAAACCCTCGCCCAAAACCACCGCTCGTCGCCAGAGCTACCTCAGGGCTACGCAGCAGTCTCTGAGCGACCAGCTACCCCAACGCAAGTAAGACAACAGACTGAGACACACTGCTGTGCTTTGTTATGCAGTACATGTTAGTATTCAACAGCAAGGGAAACAACCTTGTGTTAAAGGTACAGTTTGTGATTCAAAGGTAAACCAAAGTAGCTGATGATAAAGATTGAGAACACTGGTTTGCAACCTGCTATCAAGCGATTAACATCAGACAATTATGAATCTGAGTGATTAATGTTTTCTGGTGCTGTTAAAAGTTTGTTTACATCATTAAAGTTTGAAAGAACAACTATAAAACAAGCCAATATTTTCAGTCACGATCAGTTGATAAATAAACAAATGTTTAATTGCTTTACATATAACTTAAGCCTGATATCCTCCATGTGAATATACTTAAAAAAATATAGTTTGCCTTTTTAAAATGGGTGGCTATAAAAACTGTTGATTTTCAGAGCCTACCCAGACACTTAAAAATGCTGATTGGCACAACCTCTCAACAATTAAAAGAGAATAAATAAGCCACTATTTTCTGGGTGTACAGAGGGAAAACTACCATGCCCTGCCTTACCATGACAGTATGGAGGAAAATACAAATGCTTACAACATACACACACAAGTACACACAGTCCACGCTGCGCTTACTCACACATAGAATTAAGTGGTGTCAGACTCCCTGTTGTCCCCCACATGCCAGCCTTACTACCATACTACCTTATCATACCATACTACTACCTACATCAGCTGTTACCTTCCTTTTGTTGGACCCATGAAGCCATCTAGCTAAGAGGATACAGACCACATTAGGGTAGTTTACACTGACTTTTGTTTCCAATCAACCAGTAAATCTCTCTCCGACTGAATGGCATCACGCCTCACTTGTCTTAAAATGACATGCTTTCTGAAGCAGACATATTGTACAATATGTGATAAAGGCGCAGTGGAACATAGCTGAGTTGACTGTACCTTCTCATAAAATGACATAAATGCATTAATATTCTTTCATTTGTATCTAAGGCAATGATCCGCAAATTTAAGCAATAGAAAACTGTCATGTTTTGTGATGTCTACTCAGATTTCAGAGATCAAAGTGTTTTGCACATTTGCAGAAGAACAATCACATTGTCCTTAAGTTGCAAAAGGTTTTGTCAGCAGTTCCATCTGCTGTCAAACATAAAATAGTTTCTATCTAAAATAACTGTCTGCAGGGATTTTATTAAGATAAAAGATAAGACAAAACTCTTTTAATTTATTAATCAATATATTTTTGTCTTTTGTCTTAGATGTTTAGACTTTGTCTTACTCTACTGTACTTTGGAGATGTTTTTAGAGTTTTGTACAGTTAGCATAAGTAAATTGAACTATGCTTTAAATTTTCATTAGCACACATGTATATTATAATTGACTTTTGATATTAACCAAGGTAGCTCCAGATATTGAAAATGTCAAGACGTAAGTGACAATACCTTTTATAAAGCAGATCATGTTTTAGTTGTCAATGTAATCCTTACGTTTGGAGGTTGCAGTGTCAAAATATCAGTGCTGCACTACTGTATATGCAAATACTTTCACAGTGGGTATATTTCTGGTTGGATCAGAGATCAAGTGTTGATCTAAGACTATTCAACCAGAAGAAGTAGGCATCATCCTGAGAAACACAGCCAGGGGCCTTCCTGACATATACACCTCCACATAAATACAAGATTTCTGATCCCTTTAAAGTCTATGTTTATTTATTTATTCTTCCATTAAGCATGCTTGAATGACTAACCCTACTCCCCCTACCAATGCCTGACCACCCAACCCCACTCTCTTCCAATCTGCTCCACCCTGATTGGCGTGAGCAGCAGAACTCTGGATTACACCTTGTTGCAAGGGGAGCTGGATGCCCTGTGGTCTCCACTCCACAGTGTGTCCTCTCTGCACCAGCTGGGCAGGTCAATGAGCAGGTTAGTGATAGGTCTATAAGCCACATCTTAGGAGTGTGGTGCAAAACGCTTTTCTCTGATCAATGACTTTGCACTGCCGCCCTCCGATGCCTGTAAAGTCAGTGGCAACTCCAAATGCCAAATTCATGTCCTGCTGCCAACAACTGCCAACCTCCCTTAAGCCTGTAAATACCATCTGCCCGGTGCTTTTAGGTGAAAAGTAGCTGAGCTTGACACTATTCAAATGGGGGAATGAGGGGACATCTGTGTCCAAAAACCATGACATGGCAGCTTACTGTCATGTGACTATCACTGTGTGCCAACAAAGAATAAGTAAAAACACGACTTCAGAGCTGTTGTTTGATTAAACTTAAACCTGTTCTTTGTCTTTGGCACCATGATGGCACAGAGAGCTGTGTACATGCGTCACCTGACATCACTGGCTTTGCATGCTCAGATGCTGAAATGACTGATGCCAAAATTAGATTAAATTGGAGTAGATATTTGGATTCACGATGACTCATGGTAACTTGAATGACAACCGTATCTACCTTTTTATCTCTCTTTCAATTCCTGGTTTTGCTGATCATTCATTTTCTTCCCCGATCCATGTTCCCTTCTGCCTCCTTGTCTTCGTATAAAAAAAACATCAACTGTTTTTCCATAGTTTCCCTGAATATATTTCGTACCCTTAACACATCTCCTTTATCTTGTTTTTCCTCTCATCTTACTCCTCTTTCCAGCTGTCTTCCATCTCTCAGAGAGCTCTCCAATAATCGCAGCCTGGACAACCTGGACTGTATTGGGGGTACAATCTCGTCTTTGCCACACTGGGATGATGATGACTTCAGCCAGGCCTGCAGCACCTTGGGCAGACGTAGCTGCTTGGGACAGGTCAGTGCTTGTCTGGAAAGAAAAGACAGGGATTGCATTTAATGTGAGCTGTCAGAGGCCAAATAATGAATCTGTTTCTCTGTTGTCTGTTTGTGTCTCTTTTTCTCTCATTAGCTAAGCAAACATTTTTCTAATGAGTTAAGAATACATCTGTACTTGCTCGAAATTTACATGACTTAGCTCGAAGCACTCCTACTTTTAAATCAGCAGTCAGTTTCAAAGATCCCTTTGTCTGCCTTGAGCCACTAAAACTCATTTCCGAAGTATAATTTGCCTTTTCACAGATACAGCTTGAATGACTGTATAAGATGAGCTTCCTCTGAACAAAGAATCCCTATTTTCCAAATGTATCTCATATTAATTTTGACAAATGAATGACATTGGTAGTTTTAAGTCTAATTTATCTACTTGCATAAGAGCTATTAGTTTGCCACTGACAAGGTCACCAAGATGATGAACAACTACGCGGAGGCGCTCTGATCTTTTTCAATGAACTAGTCAAATGAGGGAGTGCAGGCTATTAGTACAGGATTTACACCCAATCTCTTGAGATGTCACCACATTACAACAAATGTGTCCAATATATGAATTTATTGCTTTAATTTGCATGCACAGTAGCATACCAAACACATTTAATATGCAATATAATGTAGACTTGTTAGGGTCAAGTTGTATAATTTTGGAATGTTTTGCGAAACAAATTGTATTCACAATAGGTAGCTAAATCAGAACACCCATACCTAGTAATTTATATGACTCCAAAATGTGTCTAGGTGTAAATTATCTGCTTCATTTTTTTTTGCTCTGCCTCTTCTGCACTCACCCCCTTAGATGCTTCTGTCACCAGTCAGTGAACCATCAAAATAACTTTGCTACACATCACTTCTGTCAATCAACAAAATATGAATCCCATCATCTACAAAGCTGGTTCTTACTCTTCAAAAGAAGTCTCAGAAAAAAAAACATGTAGTTGCTGTATAAACACAAAAACAATTGTGAACAAGCGATGTCTCCTGCCTTAGCGTTTCTTTTGGTATCTGTAAATTTAAGGTTCTTATATAGCTGGCTGTGTAAGAAATGTCATAAAATTTAAAATGCATGTTACAAATGAATGACAGCCCATCCAGAAACCCAGCATGAAGGGAAGCAGGAGGAGTAACACTGCTTCACTGGGTTGAAGAGCACTGTGCTCTGCACTACTTGAACGAATTGTACCTTATTGCCACACACTTAAACTTTGACTCTTTTGGTGCCGCTTCATTGCATCAGATGTGTCTCACAGTCAGCTGGGTGGCTGGGCCGTTAATGGTCACCTTTAGCGTTAGAAGAAGCTTCTATCAAAATGATCTCACTCATGCAGTACTGTTCTACTTGCATAACTACTGTTACTGTCTTTGCTAATCTTCCTCCAGCTACGGGACCTGGAAATGAGTCATCATTATGAGGACCGCAGCTCCGAGTCTACATTCAGAGATTCCCGTTCCCACTCTCAGGACAACCCAGAGCCTCTAGACTTGCCCATGCCAACATGCTTCCGATCCCGCAGCCACAGCTACCTGAGAGCCATCCAGGCTGGCTGTTCCCAAGATGATGACACAGCATCCATAGACTCAGGCTGCTCACCGCCTCCAATTGACACCACTGTTCGTACCTACAGCACCAACACTGGTGAGTCACTGGCTGAAAAACAGATGAGAAATTTGCTGCAAATTAATTCATTTGACTTGATAAACAGTATGAAAGGGGAAATTGTTTCTTGGAGTTCTTACCATGATGCAGTGTTGTGTTATATGGTCTGAATGCTTTCTTTATAACACACAATATGCATAGCCTAGTGCATATCTGTTTTGGTTATTTATTTGGTTAATAAACTTTGATGATTTTTGTGAAGTTGTGACCCCTTTTCCAGAGCGACTCAAACACATGGGCCAAAATCTTTGGATTGATCGGTAATTCCCATATTTAAATGCTCCTTGGTCCTGGGTGGGACACTAGTCCTCCAACATGCACACACCATCATGTTTAGCTCAAATGCAGCCTCTTTTGCCCATGCTAGACGACCCTTCTACACAGTGGAAGACATGGAAAGAACAGTTTGGCTCTTACCTGATAGCCACTGGCTTGGACAAAGCCCCAAAGGAGAAACAGCTTGCAATTTTTCTTCAACGTTTGGGGACAGAAAGACAACGCATCCTACCCACACACACAGGTAACAAATTAAAACCAGCTCTTCAACCCTAAAAAGATGCTATCAATTTACCACTTCAAGGACTACCAAAGAAATTAAAATCAAAATTAAACTCACTATAAAGTCAAACTGATCCCCAAAAAAAGGCGCTATTGGCCATGGAGCTTTGGTTGTCATTGAAATGATTACAGGACACAGCAGCACAATAAAGCACTGGGCAATCTGCTATGCTTGGGTTATTACCATTGAGTACCCACCATGTGGCGCTCTTCCCCATAGTCTTCTAATAGACCATAGAGCATTTGCTGCCTTCAGGCTGGTAGAATTCTTTAGTTTCCATTCTGATATTGCTACAGTAGCCTACTAGTCTAGATCAGATTTTAGTTCTCTGAATTATTTTGATGATGATTTGTTTTGTTTTTTGCTGTGCAATAATAATGCATTTTGATGGTTTATTGTGCTTTGACACAGAGCATTGAGCTTTTTTCCCCAACACGTAATAATAGTGTCCCCAAAAAGTGACTCTACTAATATCAAAGTTTATATTTAACTGCCTATCAAAAGCACCGTAATGTGCACCATAATTACGTTTAGGTAGCCTACAATCGTGGATGTAGGCTATTATATTAACGGGTAGGCCTACAATCTATGGGTACAATATTCAAACTGTTGACCGAGGCGCCCCTGGAGGCATCAGTAGACACGCCTCCCTCGGGCTCACAGACACAAACAAAGGCAACAAACCCCGGCTTTTCTTCTCCACAGCCTTGACAGAGAGAATGTCAACTCCGGTTACAGCTGCCCTGAGAATAACTTAGCTAAGTCACAGTCTCACAGACATCGCTGTGTTGAATATTTTGTCTGCGCCTGACAGCAGGGTAAGTATTTTAACCGTGTTTAACGGCAATAGTGCTCAGTGTGTTTCTCGTTAACTTACACACGTTAACGTTACGTAGTAACCGTATTCAAATTGATTGCGTGGTGACTGGACGCTCTTTAACCGTTTAACGTTACCACAGAAACTCTTTACTCTGGGTTTGTCGCATGAGCACATCCGACGGGTAAATTACGTTAAAGCCACGTTTAACGTCACTGTGTGGGTGTGATGTTGACCAAAAACATCAGCAGGTGTATTCATTCTGTGTCTATCTGTCCCATTGATACCGACATTATTAACAGCACTTTGTTAAATATGCTAATTTGCTTCCCTACTGTAGCTACATTTAGAGGAAATTGCTAATTTGTCTGAAATGTTTAAGTAGGCCTAGCCTATTAGAAGAAGTAGGCTATTTGGTGAATGAAGAGTAAGATGCAAACAATTTTGAGAATTTGAGACCATTAAGCAAAGATAAAACTGTATGGAATTGGGAGAATCATCTAGCTGTCATCAGTTTGATATCTCCAAACTCTGAGATTATTTGTATCTGATGGTCTGTCTGTCTGTCTGTCTCCACAACTGCCTTTGAATAATCTGTCATAGGCTATATCTGTTTGATACACTCTTTACTGTATTATTATTAAGTATTCCCTGCCATGTGTAGAGTGCTCTGTTGCTGACATTGGAAAAGCATGTTCTCACTATGTGTGCCAGCACTGTGCTGCACTCATGGCTGTGATGCTCCATCATGGGAGTTAAGTGGGGTGCTGTTGAAACTATATGAGGACTAGTTATGTTTGTTTGGATGTCCTAGAGCCGCCTCATAAAAGCTGCTTCTTTTTGGTTGCTGAAATGGAAAATTGGCCTTCACGGGGGATTATTTGAGGGCTGCCCCAATTTGGTCCCACATGGTGTCCTGTCCTGTGTATTACAACATGGATTAAATCCCATTTTGAGGTCACATTTAATATAAATACTTCACAGTTTTGTAGCTGTGCTGTTGTTGAAAGCATTGAATGTGATATTTCATTGGACTAATGGCTTTGGTGACAAAGGAGTGGATATAGTCTCCGGCAAGGTTATCTGTGTCTTGTGGCTGTTAATTGATTTAACAATACAGATGGGTCAATTGGCAGGCAGCAGGCAACTTGGCAAGCAATACTAAACCGTTAAATAGAGCATCGCAAGCCACCTTTTGTCTATTATTGTTCCTGATTCGTGTCCAGCTCCAACTGACCACAGAGCAGCACCACCTCAACCAATCAGCTTAAAATATATATTGTTGCTGGTGAATAGTTCAACATGCTTTATAACACTGGAGAAAGCGGGACCAAAGCTGTCATCCTGAGTGTCTCATCTGCTCCACAGTTATTGAGATTGTTTGACGATCTTTGGAGTGGATTACAAAAGGAAGGGGGTTGGGGTTGTTGGAAAGTGTTTTCAACTGCTGTAGCTTCATACAGCTAATTGTTTTCCAGCCTTGGAAATCATATCTTGAGCCAGGGCTCGCAGTGGACAACAGAACCACTGTCCAGATGGCATTAAAAAAAACAGCAGTGCTCAGTGCCCACTCCAGATTCCACTCCAGATTCCACTCAAACATTTTTGGCACAAAGCATCTGCTTGTCACTGTTAAATTCCCTTCTGTAGAGCAACCAATGCATTCTACTGAGCAGCTCCTCTACACAAATTCAGCTTTTTAAAAAATAAAAATAAAAATAAGCTACAGTGTTTGGCTTCATGTCAGTTTGATATCTGTGATACTGAGAGTTTACATCAAGGAAAGTCTTCGTCAGCACTGTTTCTATTGCCAGTAACTGGTACACATTTTATGTGTTATATGCTTGCACAGCTGTGAATGTTTGTGTGGCTTTCTGTGAAATAAGCATATAGGAAATGGGCAGTTAAAGCATGTGCCACTTACTATCCATATGTGAGAACTTCCTGCCATGGGTGCATTTTCTGGCTTCAACAGGCATTTATCAGGAATCAGCTGGATTCGGTTTTCTACACTATCATTTTTTTGCTACACTATGAAATTAGTTAAGTTTATTACAACCTTCATTTTTTCAGTTTCACTGCTGAGAACTAGGATGTGGCAAAACCAGTAGCTTTTAGCCATAGTACAGTTTGAACAGTGGATAATGTGGTTAAACTCTAAACTTGTTCAAAACCTGTCTGATCACTTATGTGGTTGTATGCCATTGTTAGGCTGTGTCTAGTCAAATCATTGCATAAAACATTTTTAAAACAAAATGACAATGCTGATATTCAGCAGGTATACTGTTTACCATGTTCCCAATCTTAGGTTAGTTTGTTAGCATACTAACATTTCCTAATTGGCTGTAAAGTACAACTGAGGATAATTGGATTGCCATTAGTTTTAGTCTAGGTGTGTTTAGTCATACACTACACAAGTATTGGTCCATTTTGACCCGATGATTGAGGTATTTGAAAAGTCTAGGGACAACCAAGTTGTTACAAATTAACCCGAGGGGGGGCATGAATGTCCGTACCAAATTCCATGGCAATCCAGCCGATAGTTATAAAGATATGTCAGTCTTGACCGAAGTGGTGGACCGACCAACATTGTCATCTCTAGAAATCCCACTCGCATAGCTACATTTGTCAGTGCTCTCTGGCGGGGAAACTATGGAATGACGACACTCTCCAAATTTAAAATACATTATCTTTGCATTTCTGTACAGCAGTTTCTTGTTAGCTATTGGCCAACACATCATTGATATATTTGTCATAAGCTAAAACGGGCTGATAATATTGGCCTGGCCCATTTATTGTGTCCGGCTCTACTACTTTATCTCCTGTCTAATCTCAGAGGCAGCTGTCAGTTATGATTTTAGGGCTCGTTTTGTTGGGTAAAGCAGATTCCGTGATATTAAGACTTAGGGGTGAATTCTGTTCAAAATGACGAAAGTATGATGTGACACTCGGAGAACTGCAGGGCACGTGTCCAAACACACGTCTATGCCCTGATACACCCAGTTAGTGACAGCTATCCTGCAGACTGGGATGCAGTGGAGCCGGCATCACATAACTGCCACAACAGTGACAACTTAATTCTGCCCAGCATCTATCTCTGTCATGAGAGGGACCATGGACAGTGAGGAGCTGTCTCAGCAGGTTCTCCTGGTGGAAAAGGATGGTGGTCAGAGGCCGGTGGCTAATCCATGGCTAGTGGCATGTATTGTTTGAGCTATGGTGGATGCTAAACTGCAGGTTTATGAAAATAGATTTGTTAGACTGGATTTCTGTCTCGCAACATACCAAGAGTGTATCTATCTATCTTGTGGATGTCAGGGACAGCTTTTTGACTGGGTTGGTGGTTCCCATCTTTAAAATGTGGACCTGAGGGTGTGTTCTAACAATCAAAGCATCAGGCTGAGCGAGTGGTGTTTGGATTATTATCTTATTTACAATGCTTATTTACAATGAGGGCTGGATATCCAAAAGGGTGTGTGCGTGTGTGTGTGTGTGTGCGTGTGTGTCCGGTCTCTTTTTGTGATGTTCATGTGTGGGATATGAGGGCACAGCCAAGGTATGGAGATGGTTGGGTGTGGTTTGCGTGTCCTCTCTGTTGTTTACAGATGGTGTGAGTGTTTTGGCTTTATTGAAATGTAACCTTGAGTGCATTGGACCGGTTTGCTGTTCAGTATCTCAGCTGGGACTGGGCTGGGGCCAGCATTAACAAATCCGAGCTCTATCCTGGAATAAGTCAGGTGTAGAGTGCTGGAGGTTCAGGTATGTTAAAGGTAAGATGAAGATAAAAAGATCAGAAGGTTGGACACTGATCAGTAGCAGATCCAGTCTGCAATTGGCTCCACACTACACAGTACCAACACAAGACAATGGTTTGACTGAATCCATTCCACTGTCAATCTGAGTTGTATAGTTTTTTTTGTTAGTTTGTTTAAAATAAAAAAGACCACATGATGTTTTGGTTTTTCAAAATAATGGGGGTGCAAATCCATAAAAGCACACAGAAGCTGTGAGAGGAAGACCAGGAGGACCTTGGAGTCGTGGTGCAGTAGTTCAAGCTGACGCAGTGGCATAGCTGACTGACAGCAGCATCTCAGCTCAGGTTGGTGTGTGAGATCATATGAGTTTCTTGATAGGTGAGGTGGTTGTATAATCATTGGAGATAAAGCTAAGTAGTGGATTACAATGTCAACAACCCTTTTGTTTGAGTGTTTTCTCAGCAGCTCACGTTTGCTGCTAGGCTTTTTCAAAATCCTTGATGACCACAGCGATCAGTGCCGCAACACTAAGCATAAACTATGTTTGCTTCATGCAGTGCCTCACCGGGTCATTAAATCTTGTCATGTAGTTTCCTTTTGGATGTCACAATCTCAGAATTCATGAGAGTTTGACTCCTATGCACCTTAAATCTAGTGATTATGTATTGTGTATTTTTGCTTTTACACTTTGAGTGTAACAGCGTTTAGTAGGCTGAGCTTTACAGAAAAGTATGGGCCCACTTACTAGAGTCAATAAAATGGACAATAGATTTAAAATGTGTCACTTGTATACAGATTATGTTTCTGTGTACATGACATCCTGAGGCACACACAATGTAATTTCATTGGAAAATCGTTTAATTGAATTAATAGTCTCTCTCTCTAGAGATTTTTCTGCCACAGTTTCCTCTGGTGGAATCATAATTGATGTGTAATATTAGGCTATGAAGGCATTAGCAGTCCCACTGATTTCATGATTATGGTGTTGTCTGCACCACAAGCTGTTTCTAAGCAAAAATGTCAAAGCAGCAAATACTCTGTATCCACAAATTAAATTATTATTTTATATATTTAATAACAGACTGATGAAGCAGCTTGTCCTGTCATAACTGCTTTTATTTAAACAAACTGTATTTCTCTGCTCTGTATTTCTGTGGTCTCTTGATAGAAGGCATCAGACTCTTGAATTTTCAGAAAAGGTAAAAGAAGAGCATTTGAGTCTTTATATAATCTATCTGTCTATTCTGTCTGTTACTTTTTATTGCATTTTGAAACCATAGATGAATGAAATCTGTAAATACAATGTCTCAACTACGCACAGTTGTAATTTTGGCACTACTTTTTAGTTGTTTTTTTTGTAGCCCATAAGCGTGATCTCTTTTGATACACTGTCACTGGGTGAAATCCTGCTCACACATTTATTTCTGCTCTCACTCTTATACTTCAGACTGTAAGGGAACATATGTATTGACCTCATCACAGACAACTGATTTGGTTAATGGATAAGATAAGTGAATGAATGGCTCTACTGGTAGTGAAATAATGTAGTCGAACAGAGGACAGAGCAATGAAGGGAAATGTTTGACAGTCTTTTTTCCGCAAAAAAAGTCAGCTTTTTATGTTGAGTGCTGGACTCACGCTGTGTGCATTTCATGTAAGCCCACATACAAGTTTCCACTGTAAGGAGCTCAGCTTAAAATGTTTAACCCTGTATATATGCTGCCATGTGACCATGGAACTCAGCACTGTCAAATAGTCCAACATTGACCAAGCTTACTTAGTGTCTACTGTTTTTTGTATAGTTTTGCAAATTGCATCAGTTTTTGGTGGTGCCTCATTTGACATTGGTGTCAAACTCTTTCCTGTATATCAAACCAGGCACTTTTATAACAATCATTAAATCAATGAGAGAATGGGAGTGACCATCTCTCATAAGACCCTGACACAATAGGCAGACAAATTTTCTTTGAATACACCGCAAAGACTACAGGCGACGGCCATACCTTTCTATTATCTCCTATCTATCTATCTATCTATCTATCTATCTATCTATCTATCTATCTATCTATCTATCTATCTATCTATATATAAAGGTCTACTCAGACGCTAAATAAGATTCACTAAAACATATTTACCTCTGTCATTTGTAATCCTTCTTTCCTTATTTCTCTCTTTCTCATGTCTTTTTCCTCTTGTTTCCCCTCCCCCCCCCCTGTTCTCCTTCAGTTTCTTCATGCATAACCACCTGTAAGAAGGCTGCTCCTCCGCCAGTGCCGCCCCGTACAACCTCCAAGCCCTACATCTCTGTGACAGTACAGAGCAGCACAGAGTCTGCCCAAGACAACTACCTAGACCAGCAGGACCGGAGGTCAGAGGTCAACAGCCAGTCAAGCCACGCTCACAGCAACTCCTCCGACAGCCTTGACAGCACCCGTGCCAACAGCCTGGCACGGGGTATTCCCCGCCCTCCACACATCATCCCCACTCCCATTGCCATCCCCAGAGAGCCAATCGCACCCACCACCACTAATGCTTCCACTGAGACAAGTGACTCAGTAGTGCAGCATGAATCACTGAAATCAGGATTAAACAAAGGAAATCTAGTGGCAGAGGAGCCTCTAGTGGTGCCAGTACCCAGGCGGAAACTCTCCTCCATTGGCATACAGGTAGGCAACAGGACTGTTGCACTATCCAGGGCTGGTACAGTTGAATCAGTGCTGTTACCGCATATTACACGACTTGGAGGAGTGCTCATTTCTGATTATTCATAATTTCTGTATAACAGACCGTTGCCATGCACAGAGTTCTGATCATAGACTCTGGCGGACCATTTTTAAATCAATAAAATTGTTTTTAAATCAATATTTGTGCTCACACAGGGCTCATACCACTGATCTGCAGATCACAACAGGAGAGAGAGTATGGAGCGGTAAAGCGCTAATGGCAAGAGTGCAAACAGAGCGTTAGTTAGTTCCATGGTTAGCTCACTCACCAGGATGACCTGGCTTTCGCGGCAGAAGAAGTTAACAGCCCCGACCCCGATTAGTGGGTAACCTCTGTATGAGTAGCCGCGTAATAATCGGGATAATGTGGACCGAGCCTTACTTAATGCATACAAACACAGTCAAGATAGAGCCTAGTCAAGACTTCTGAAGTGTAGCTTGTTCTGCCCATTGAGCTTGAATCCAGGAAAAAATGATATTTTTTCCTGTTAACAGTAATCCTCTGTGGTTTATGGCTATGTCTGAGGATGTCACCTCAAGCCCAAAAATGTGCTTGCAAACTAAAGGTCTCATTAGGGTGATCATCCCTCCATCATTAGAGCTGGCTGTATACTGAAGGGAGAAGGGAGATAATGTATATTTGCATTCCCCCTATGTATGTGCTTTAATAACAGTCATTTTCTCCATTTTGCTCCAAATTAATAAGCCATTGGTCATTGGTGTGAATGCTGAAGGCATTCACAACTCTATTATTCTACTAAAAAATATTTATTCTTATTCTTCCGCCCACTTTTTTTGCACCGTAACTCCTTCCATATTTTTCAACATAGAAACTACATTCAAATATCACAACGTTCAGCTTGATTCAGAATGGTGTGCTACTATTTATAATATTCATAACATTCATAATTTCCGTTTAGTGGGCATTTTTGCCCCATTAAAGCGGATGGACTGAATGTTCAAAGTTGACACATTTTCATACATTTTCAACTACTAGCTACTCAGTCATACATTAACTGAGAAACTCCATTCAAACTTTAAAACGTTCCACATCTTTCATACATTCAGGGTTGGTATTCAACTTTCAAATCACATTAGTACTTTTTAAAATACTCTCCCTCATTCTATGTCTTCTTTGAGGCTTAGAAAAAATGTGGTGTGTATGGGATGGAATGCTCAGACTTAGAGGGCAGGGCCCAACTGACAGAGTGGAAAGAGGCAGAAGCTAAATTATCTTTACCTTGCGAGACCATCCACAGTTTTCACTCTTCATACATTACTTTTACATCAAAATGTAGGGAATCTTGTGCCCTTTCTAACAATGTGCTCACGGAGGCAATCTGACTTTCACACGAGGCACAGTGAGCTTCCAAGTGAAGCCGTGTCCACCAACTGCCGCACTGCCTCCTGTACTAAATCCTACCAGAAATACCAGGAGGAGAAGAGAAACAGGCCCTTTTCGGACAGCTACTGTCCTCACATTTCTTACACACACCATTCTTGCACAGAATGAGCAGCAGGGTGTTATATCTCTCACAGTATTAAACTTTAAGCGATGGAGAGTTTTTGAGCTAGGAGCAGGACTATTAAAGGAGCGTCAGAGCCTCATTTCGGTGTGAAGGACTCTGAGACAGGAGTCGTCGTGGCAACCTCTAACTGCAGTTGGTCATGTGATCTGATCCTGACATGTTGACCTGTTGCTATGAAGTTACTGTGCCTATTCTCTGTAAGAACAGCTGCTGGTGTTGAGGCCTGAGGTCAGTTATCAGAGTCAGTCAGTTGGTCAGTCCATCATGACATCAGCTTACAAATAACACCTCTTCTCCTTTTTCCTCCCCTCTTCCTCTGTTTTTTCTCTACTCCTCTCCTTTTCTCTTATCCTCCTCTCCTTTTCTTCTCCTCTTCCTATCTTCCTCTCTTCCTGTGTGTCTGTCTGTTGGCGTGTGTGTAACTCCTGTCCTTTCTTCCTCTCCTCTTTCTCTACTAGTGTGTGTTCCTGTCCTTTCTTCCTCTCCTACTCGTCTCCTCCTCTTCTTTTTTCTTCCTCTCCTATTGGTCAGTTATTCCTTAGGACTATGGTTAATCTTTCATTAAAGGTGCTGTAGGTAGGAATGTGAAGATCCAGGACTTAGCCAAAGAATTTGAACATCGACAACCTTTCAATCCCTCCCCCCTTTCTGCTAAAGCCCAAAACGGTCTCCTAAGCCCCTCCCCCCACAAGGGAGAATGAATGCATGTGCCTGAGCAGTGATTGACACGCAGTTAGACCCCCCCCCCCCCAGGGTCAGTTTCAGCTAATATGACAGAAAGGTCGTTTTATAAGTCTTACCTGCTGCATCTTTAACTACGTTTTATACAACTTTTAATTTCCATTCATACTTTTAGAAAATATTCGACACAGCTGATTGAAATTCCCTAATATGACACATTTCCCATTTTTCAGACTCATTCATTCTCCTTTAGCTGCTTCTTCATCCAAATTGAAGCCTTCATCTTAAAATTAACTATTGATATTATATCAATATATTCTATATCTTTCAAACATTATTGGTGTTATTCAACTTTTCAAAGACATTCATACTATTTAAACTCATTCCTACTTTTTCAACTAAAAACTATTCAAACATGCCACATCTTTAAAACATTCTGGGTATTATTCAACTTTTCAAAGACATTCATGCTAATTAAACCCATTCCCACTTTTTCAACTACTCTCACTACTTCACCTTCTTCATACAAAAATTAAGCATTAGCATCAGCCTTTCAACATACAGTATTCACACCGCAATTCCTTCAGAAATTGCATTCTCTAGTTTGATATGAAGCTCAACTTCCCAAAGATTCTACATTTTGCTGACCCTGCACATTAACAGAACTCAGTCAGGGTTTTTATTTATTTTTAATTTAACCATTATTTATTAAGGTAAATTGATTGTGAATGTGACAAATGAGAATTTGTTCTCAAAGTTCCACATTTATACCTGGAAGCTGCCCAGTACAACCACAGTCTGATCAGCTGGCCACTGAGCAGCTCCACTGGAGCGGTTGGGTTTAAGGGCCTTGCTCAAGGGCACCTCAGTGGTGGCAATGAGTGAGGGACAAGCAATGCTCTTTCACTTTCCCCACTCAGATTGTTTTATCCTGCCGGTCTGGGGATTGAACCGGCGACCTCCCAGTCCCACGCTCATTTCTTTAACCTTCCAGGCCACCACTGCCTAACAATCGTGACACTTAATAAACCATGCACAAAATAATAAGGATTTTTTTTACTTGTTCTGATGATTGGGTTTATCCCATGGAAAATCAATCCCTGCATAACTGTACTTAAAACTAGCTAGAATTAGAGGTCTATGAAATCATTGATGCCAAGATTTTTGTTGTTTGTGAGTTAATGTTCGTAATTTTTACTTGGTCTGTGATTATGCTTTTTTCATTTCACTATTTATTTGTTCTAAGGTCGACTGTATTCAGGAAGTTCCACGAGAGGAGACCCCGCCATTGGCCAAATTTCAGTCAATCGGAGTACAGGTGGAGGACGGGTGGCAGTAAGTCCTCTTCCTGTCCTTGTAACAACGTGAGGAATTTATATTATAGCCACACACACTGCTCTGACTATTCTTTCCCTTTACAGAAGCCATGTACATGTGAAAGCAACGTGGATGTTTTTGTCTGAAAACTATCCTTGTGTGTTTTGGTGGTAGGGCTGTAACGGTATACTCTATTCGTCCCGAACCGTTTCGGTACAGGACGTTCAGATTGGTATGCAAATGCAACATTGGTTCAGTATTCCCTGTGACCCAAACACATCAAAAATGTCTATTTATGTTGACTACTCACACACACGGAATAGAAAGTACCGAAAGTTTTGGCAGCAAACTAGTTGTCAGCTGTAGCATGCTAGTCGACTTAGCCCAGTTTGCCGGGTTAGTCAAGCTCAATTGACAGCCACTTGTTTCCAACTGTATGCCGACATTGTTCAGCTGAAGTCTGTCTGTCTGTCTGTGAAAACACTTGAAACAGCATCACCCGAATGTGACGATTAGCGGAACAAAACAAAAACTGACTGAAAGGCGAGTCCTTCTCCCTGCCCTGTATAAAAGAGTTCAAGCAGCAGCCCAGTTCAGGAATTATCACCAGGTCTGAGTCTTATCACCAGGTCTGAGTCTTATGTTGGGGCATTACTGACATAAGTGTTATTTTTATTTTGTTTGACTATATGCCAGCATTTGAGTGCCTTAACTATTACATTAATTATGGCCAATGAGCCACTGTATTTTTCAAATAAATTAAATGAATAAACAATAATTAAATAAATATTTATTATTTTATTTTTTTCTGCACTTTTTTTACTTTCCCTGTTGACTGAAAACATACCGAACCGTGACCCCAAAACCGAAGTACGTATCAAACTGTGAATTTTGTGTACCGTTACACCCCTAATTGGTGTTGTTAGATTCCTGGCGTGAGCTATTGTTGTTTTATCGATGTTGTATACACATTTGTGCGATGTGACAATCCCTACGCTGCTTACCCAGTGCTGTTCCAGTCTTCTGCTGTTCTTGTCCTCCTCTAATATTGGGTTAAGATTTTTAAGTCAAGTGCTTATAATATTTCATTATCTGACTAAATCGCAACTTGTAAGCTTTTCCTGGGTAATAACAAGAAATGGAGTTAGACAGCATTCATGTTCAGCCTATTCTTACATTTGCCATATGAAAACAAGAACCTAGACTCCCACTAATAAGAAATCAGTTGATACCAGTCTGAGTGCACTATTATCAAAGCCCAGTCTCTGATCGATCCTGCTTATTTATCTAAATTGACCAGCAGAAGAGACTTAGTGTTGAACCTAAGCTTTGTGTGTTTGTTCCAATGATCAGACATTGTTCTTGATTAATTTATTGTTTTCTTTGTCCACTGTTGTGCACATAACAGTGAACAAAGAAAAACAAAATTGTTCAAATGGAAAAGGTCCCTCTTTAACAGTCTCACCCTTTTTTGTTTCAGGCTCAGTCGCTCCAGTAGCATGGCCTCAAAACAAGAAACAGACTCAGACACACAAGACATCCCCGTCACCTCCCATATCAATAACGCCAAACACTTTGAGAAGAAAGTCATGGTCAATAGTGCCAGCCAATCCATGAGCTCCCCTCCTGGACAAGAATATTTAGACAACGGAGACCCTAGTGGTGTCAACTCTTCACCTCCACCGCCCAGACAGATCCTCAACCGCTCCACCACACGAAGTAGCTCTTCCTCCTTCTCAGAAAGTCTGGACCCAGCGCTGGACCCCTCGTCCCTACCACCTCCAGACCCTTGGCTGGAGAGTGGAAATGGAAGTAATAGCAATTGTCCCCAGAGCGGAGGAGCGGGAACATTGTGCCGGAGAGACGGCCACTGGTTCCTAAAGCTGCTGCAGGCCGAGACGGGACGCATGGAAGGCTGGTGCCAGCAGATGGAGCAGGAGACCAAAGACAACCAGCTCTCAGAGGAGGGTAAGGATGCTAGGGTACTCGTTCCAACCCCAGGTCTTTTTGTTAAATTTCTGTTTTGACAAGTTTATCTGGCCAGCTTGCACACTGTGGTAACCATTGCACAATCCATTCCTTTTTGTTCCCTTGCCTAATGCTCATGCAAGGAAGACTTAGTTATGACATAACCAAAAGGATATTGAATTATAAAGAGATGTTTAATTAGCTGCTAGAGCTACAAAAACGGTATTGGTATGATCCGTTTCTATTTCAATGATATATCCAATTACATCCTAAAGGGTTACTCTTGGGTTAGCATGAATGTCCATCTCTTAAATTGAGCTAAATAATTTGGCCCAGAAATGGCAGAACAAAGCCAAATCTACAGTCAAAGCATTGCAGCAACATGTGCAAGCCTTCTGAAATTATCCATGCATCCTGAGCCTCCTTCCAAGGGTCTGTTGCTGTCTAGTCTATATCCACGACGTTCCACTTCCAGGATTGCTCCGGTGCTGCAGGAAATTCCGCCGGATACATCTCTTTTCTCCGATGTCCGTTTCCTTCTGCTTTCTTTGTGTTAGAATTTTAGACTCTGGTGGATTTATGAGGACTATGGTTAAATGTGCTGTAGGTAGGATTGTGAAGATCCAGCATTTAGCCAAAGAATTTGAACATCAACAGCTTCTCAGCCCCCAAATCGCACTACATGCTGGAGGTGGTGCCAGAGGAACTGGATTTTTTTTTTAATTACCTATTTTATGTAGTTCTACTGGAAAGTTAGTTATATAAGTCTTACCTACTGCATCTTTAACTGCTCCTCAGATCTCTGCATGGTAAATTGAGACAGCTAGCTAGACTATCTGTCCAATCTGAGTTTTCTGTTGCATGAATAAAACAACTTTTGAACGTACACGTTCCACCAAAACCAGTTCCATCCCGATGCTATTTTGCAGCGGCTCCGTGCGGAGCTTAGCACTGCCCATGACGATTGTGATTGGGTTTTAAAGAAATGGCAATAAACCAGAGCACGTTTTTCTCCCATCCTGGAATGCTGTGTGGACTAGCCAGACCCTCCTCTGCAGCGTATGGAGGATGGTCTGGCAAAGCGAGACTAGTTGCTGTCTGACCTCACCATGTGGTCCAGAGCTCTCTTATAGGGATCTGCCTCAGGCCCTAGATCAATCACTCTGTCAGACATACTCAGCATGGAGGAGATGAGGCGGTAATACCTGGGGTTACCACACACAAGCAGGCCTGTAATCCCCAGAATTACACAAATCTACTCTGGAACTGATTAAACCTCCAGATAAGATTAGTGCTCCAACATCAGCAAGTGAGCTCACACACGCAAATATAAACTTTATGTACACACATAAAAGCAAACAGTAGGAAGGCTTTGGATGTTCAGTTCATATCAGAACCACACCACTCTATGAGTAAGGCTCTGTGTCTTTGTGAGCCCATATGTTTATTTTAAAAAAAGATTATTCAAAATAAATGTGTTTGACCTTTTTACAATATAGTACTCCATATCAATATCTGATGCAAATCTGTACTCTAGAGCTGGGTCTCACTAAACTATAGTCACATTGCCGTAACTTTGCAATCCAGTAATCAGGACAGATAGGACTCCCCATATATATATATATATATATATATATATATATATATATATATATATATATATATATATATTAGGGCTGGGCGATATGGCTGAAAACTGTATCACGATATAAGTGTTTCATATCAGTCGATATCGATAATTATTGATATTTTTTATGACCTATTTAAAATAAGGACCAGGAGAAAAAAATTTATTCAATTTAAACGTTTTTATTTTAAGCTTATAACCTTCCTCCGATTATAATCCCCTCAGTTATAAAAGCAGAAATGTCAACACAACCATGGAAAACACTCAAATAATTCAAATGGAAACATAAGTCTAAAATCACAATGAACACTTCTGGTGAATGAAGTGTTTGAAAATATGTGAATATTGTGAATATTGAAATAAAACTGAGGTAGACTTTACATCTGTAACATAAAAAACAAACCTGGTACAGCACAGTAACAGTTATTATTTTTCTCCGTCTAACAGTCACGGTACAGCCTAAACCGTACATGGTGGGGGGGTGCTCAGCGGAAGCATGTCTTTGCCTATATGATATGCCACTGCCTCCGTTATTTATTTGTAGCGTTTAGCTTTTACCGTCATAAGGCACTGAGAGTACCTCTCCGTGGTGCTCCTGCTTGTGCGGGGTTCCAGCTGCAGATGTTGTTGGACGTTGCTGGCGAATACGGCTGTGCTCCAAAGGTAAAACA